>JARHKZ010000068.1:0-223177 GCA_029204075.1 Mycena capillaripes | reverse complement strand
TGGTTGTAGTCGACAAAGACTGCGTCGTATTTGGCGGTTTCGATGGAGATACGAATGGCGATCTGGCTGAGATGGGTGCGCAACGCGGAATCCATGCGCTGGATGGCGTCGTTGGTGTGGGGAATCTTGTTGGCGTTGCCCAGGAGGCGGTTCGACTGCTCAAGAATCTTGAGAATGTCCTCATACGAGAGACCATCTTGATTCAGGGTCAGAACGGGCGGAGACGAAACAAGTAGACGACGTACCATCAGTTTTCTGAGGGGACTGAACGATTGTGAGAAGAGGAAGTGGTGAAACTAGGCTGTTTCGCACCTTCTGAGCAGCAACGTTAGTCTTCTTAGAAGATGGGACGACGGCCTTCGCGGTAGAATCGGCCTTTGCGACAGTCTTGGATCGGGTAACAGCCTGCATGGGCTGTTATGGCCAAAGAAACGTCGGAAACAGGGGCACTTACCGGTTTCTTCTTGGATGATTTGTTGTCCTTCTCGTTTTCCTCGTCGGTATCGTCGGAGGGTCAGGAGAGTTCGATCTTGGGCTGGAACCGATGGGTGTATGCTTCAAAAATTGGGGAGACGACTCACCTTCTTGGAAACGTCCTCCATGTGAACATCGTTATCGCAGAAACACCAGCAACAGACTCGACATCGGAAATATCAATGCTGGGAGAGCGAGCGCGCTTCGAAGAGCTGGGTTTCTAGTATAGCCGGGGTGTTCAGTTCTGAAAAGAGGCACTATGTGTGAAAGAAAACATACGAGCTTAGAAGAACCGGATGTCTTGGGCGCTGCTGGGAAGCCGGTGACTTGAAACCGCGGAAACTCTTCGCGCCATGCATAAAGCAGCAACAATGTCGGGGGAATATTCCTCCTTCATGTCAGGATCGTTGTCGATGAGAGCGATGTACTGCTGAGCCTTGTTGTCGGCGGCGAACAGCATGGTAGGATAAGGTTCCTTGCCATACCAGCCTTCATGACTTCGACGTCGAGGAAGGGTGCCTGATTCGAGTCAAAGAAATTCACGAAACCAGAGAAACGGACGAACCCAAGCAGTAGCGATCTTGACAAGGCTCGCAGCCTGCGGTGAGCTTGGTGGGGTTACTGGACATGAAATTCTCTTGAGTCTCGAGGAGGTCCTCCATTGGTCTTCAAGACGAGCGGGAGGGACGAAAGTCGACATCGAAACGGTAGAAACAGGGATAATGCGAGTTTGGGGAGAGCGAAATGTGTAAGGATATTGTTCGACGAGGGAATATAATCCTCGTAGAACTCCATCTTTATAGAAACGCTGTTTCGGGGATCAAATTGGGATTTTCGCCGGGGACGGCGAAGATTTCAAAAATAGGGGAGAGGGATACCAGTATAACCGGTATTCGATGGCGAAATTTTCACGTTTTTGCGAGTTCTTGATGGTAGTACACCCGAGCAACGAGTAAAACGCCAAGAAACGCTATCTCCCTTACCAACGAACCACGGGATACCGCATTTCCAGCTGAATAAAGCACGGAAAAACGGTTATCTGAATCATATGAGCAAGGAAAGCCTCAGAGAATCACGCAACAACGCATGGATCGCGCTCAGATCATTGATTGAGAGTGATCTAGGCAAAAGGGATTGAAATACTAGGATTCAGGCACTTCCAAAGGACTGCTCATAAACAAAGGAAATAAGTTGGATGATATGGATGATGCATATTCTCCTATAAGCAAAATAGGAGCCCCAGAATACAGTCTACAAGATAAGTATTTGGGAGGATGCGGACATATAGCCCGATTAAGGATGAAATTGATGATGAATGATGTTACGTATCATTTGTTTCGAAACACGCGGTTGTGGTGTCCTGATCAGGATTCCTGATTTGGTGACGGCAGCTGTGCATTTCAGAGGATTATTAAGCCAATTATGGCTTGATTAGCCTTGATACTTAAGAAACGAACGATACAGGGCTTTACCATCAGTTTCAAACTTGATGTTTACTTAAATCACACTTAGAAGAGCATCAAGAAAGCTATTCATTAACAATTGCGGAAATTTCTACTACGTGTATAGAAATCTTTAGCAATGTTAAACACAAGGCGCGTACGAATATTGCAGTATAAAATTTTTGAGCCGTAGCTCGAGAAACATGTGTGATATCTGTACAAAAGGGAGGTTAGAAACAGAAGAAACGGCAGAAATGAGTAGCTTACCAGTCATTCTTCTCCGCCGCGGGCGACGAGGCCATCTCGTCTCCAGTCTCTTCTTGTTCTCGACCTCGCCCTCGGACTGCGCAGCGGGCATCTCCTCGTCGCCGTCGTCGCTCGCCTCACCATCCTCCTCGCTGTCAGAAGCGGTTGGGTCGATGGCGTGGTTAAAACGACTAATGAGCTCGTTGAAGGCGTTGCGAACACTGCTGGGAGTGTCGGAAGCATAGAGCGAACCGAGGCCGTCGGTGCCAAGAGTGGAGTTGGACTTGTGAACGGCGCGGAGGAAGCGATCCAGAGACTTGTAGAAGTCAGATCGGAGGTCCGCGGCCAACTCGGAGGCGTCCGTGGCACGTTGCGCGAGTTTCTGAAGTTCCGGAAGGTCGAGAGGACCCGCTTCGAATTTTATCGTTAGTAAAACAGGCGATACAAGAGAAACGGGGAACGCACCGCTGGGTTTTACCAAGTCCGATGGTTCCTGAAAATTGGCAACGGCGAGCGCGAGGTCAGTAGCGTCAAAGGCATGGTCGCAGATGGTGCTGAGCTTCTTGCGGACACAACACGCACAGGGCACACCGAGACCATGAGGAGCGCACTCCTCCTTGAGAACACTGCAAGGGGTGCACTTCCACGACGGCTGAAACGTCTAGTGAGACCACGGAGAAACAGGAGAGACAAGGGATACATACCAAAATCGCCTCGGAAACGGGCAGAGTCTTGTATCCTTCATACTCAAGACGAGGAATAGTCGAGCCAGGACCGGCGCCAAGGTTAGCCTTGGGTTGGTACGTCGAGTTCCCCTGTCGGATGGTGATAGAGATGAGGAAGTTCGAGGTGCCGATACCCTGGATAAAAGCTAGAAGCAGGTTGAGATGCCTGGAGCCTGAAAACAGGACCAGACTTACCAAAACCAGCCTTGGGGTTGGAGATAATCTCGACAAGCCTCTCAGTGATGGCAGGGATGACATTGGCAACGCGTTCTTCGGGAGTTGTGCCCTGAAGAGGGACAAGTATCAGAAGGAGAAATAGAAGAAACAGTGGAAACGCACCTTAGTCTTCTTTTTGCCCTTCGACTTGGAGTCATCATCATCGTTGGCGTCGATAAGAGAGCTACCCTTCGAGGTACGGAGGGAGTGTCCGGACTTGATTACGCCGCTGCACTGCTGCTCGGACCAGCCGTTTTGGAAGGTTCCTGGAGTAGTGCAAAATATGTTAAACCGGAGAAACGAGAGAAACCAGTGAAACTTACCAGTTTCACGGGTTTCACGCCGATCTTGGCCTTTTTAGCGGGCGGAGCGGTCGATCTGAAAAAGAATTAGGAGTCAGAAATCAAGGAAACGATAGAAACTCACTTCCGAACAAGAAAAGAGCTCTCGTCGGATTCGGACGCGTTTGCGTCGGAGTCAGGTCCGCTCAAACCCTTGCGTTTGCGAGAGGGAGAGGTGTTGAGAGCCATGCTACGTTCGAGGTCTTCGTCGCTGGGACCTTGGCTCTCCGGGAGCTCCACGTCGGCGCGGAAAACGGGATAAGTCTGAAAACCGGTTGGTCAGTGCTTCTAAAAACAAAAGAAACACGTACCGTCCAAGGAGGAAAAGGGACTCCGTAGTACTCAGCGATGAGATCTTCCTCCTCTCCAGGATGAGCAGCGAGGAAGATGTCAATCATCGTCGAGATATTGTGGAAAAAGACGCAGATATCGCCGGGAACCTGTTTCTCGAGGTCCAAAGTGCTCATTGCGAAACGCTGGGACGAGGCGGGTTAGCAATGAGTGCGGTTGGAGTGAAAAAGGGGACGTACCATCGCAGGAAGAAGTGTTTGAAGACACTTCTTCGCAATCGAGGCGGTGGGTGGTTTGAAATCAGGATGGCGAACCATGAGAACGGCGAGAGCGGCTAGTTTGAATCGACTGGCGGAGAACGACTTGAAGAAACGAGTCGACTTGAGGTCGAGGTCGGTGCCAGTCGGGGCCTTCTTGTAGATGAGCTCGCTATAGATCGATTTGGGGGCCATGGTGGGGAAAGAAACAAAGGGAGGCGTCTAAGGGCGCAGGTTTATATGAGAAATTTTCATGGCTTCTGATTGGTGCCAGTCGGGCGCACTGCGGAACCGCAATTCAATTGAGGAACCGCAGCAACGGAAATCCATGGAAAATATCATATAAATATCACCAGGGACGGTTTGATCAGTCTCACTATAAATAGTGACCCCGATCAACTACATAATAGAAGCGACGAGCTCTAGTTGACTCAGAATACCTGAGAAACAACTGAGATACTTGGCGACTCGCTAAAATACAAGAGAACCAGCGTGGTTTCTGAAAAATGGGATAGAGAATACTGGGACCCATAAGACATAACGCTAAATAAGCGTCTTATGATCGCAGATCTAATTCCTGATCGCCGTGATGAATGATTAGGGTCAAGTAAAACTGGCTTCTCGACATCATCACAGAAGATCTTCTGGAAACGGCAGCAACCCAAAACGGGATATCACTGTTAAACACAAGTTGGATCACCCATAAGTTGGAAGGCACTTGACCGGGGACGGTCAAGATTTCAAAAATAGGGGAGATGATAAGCTGGATATTGGACCACCACTGAAATCGCCTGTTTTTGCGGTTTTCTTATGTGCAATATCCTGTATATCATGTATCAGAAGTATCAACTGGCTTCCCATAAGAGGCCATTATCATCTGAGTAACGAGATGGTGCTCCTGAGGAATCAGAAGCATCTCTGGCATGTGCTCGCTCCGAAACATGTAGGAGAAGGTGTAGCCCAACTCAACCTATCAATTGTATCGCCAGTAGGGAATAGCACGAGTATGCCAAACGAATATTCGTTGCTTAGTAAGCAACATAAAAGGCGAATATTCGTTGTTTAGAAGCAGCATTGAAGGTCATTGTGATTGATCAAAATGTAGATCAAGACTTATCAATGCATATTGCTTGTGAATAATTTGAAAATAGTGAGGATTTTAACTGCTTACTAAGCAACGAATATTCGTTTGGCATACTCGTGCTATTCCCTAATCGCCAGTTTCTTCCGTTTCTTACAACGTTTTGAGTGGTTTCTGACGTATCGGGTGTATCAGAGCGTGGATCAGTGGGAAATCATGTCAAGCATAATTGCATGTGACAGCGGGATTACCGTTCCGCTTGTTTCCGAGACGCGGCTATGTCGGACATGGGTTCAAGGGGATAATAGCAGCCGGGTCTTGTGATCGACGATCTCAGAACCATAGCAGATACCGATGGGGATAGTCAACTCTAATCCTCGTCGGTCTCATTTTATGGTCTCAACAAAGTGGGGTATCGTTTGGAAGCTATAAACCAGGGCTACACAGTCCGGTCATACCGATCCAAGGGATACCTCTGGAACGAGAGTTCCCCAACTCAAGAAACACTCAGGGGTTGCTGATTAAAGCGCCCATCACGTCTCCATATGCACAACATTGCCAAGAACCGGTCGGAATATACCCGGAATGACGAATCCGACCTCTGCAACCAATGGGATGCCTTATATTTTGTACTTTTACTCGGATACACGGGAAACGGGACGGATAAACGGACTCTTTTACACATTTCTTTATTGTCATAGTCATATCATTGTTTGTATAAATAGCCAGAGTAGTTTGAGAGACAGTAGCGAAGTTTCCCCAGGGAAGCACCTCACGTTATTCGAGTTTTGCAAGTCTTAGATACTTGTGAAGGGCGAATATCGTATCACTAGGAAGGAATAGAAGTTTTGGAAGTTTGTGATTGAATTGAATCTGGTTTTGGACTCGGAAACATTGTGTGATAAGGATTGGGAAAGGGACTGGGATTAGGATTGGATTGGATATCGGATATTGGGACTGGGATACAGGATTTGGATTGATACTGGAAGGATTGGGACTTGAGACTTGACTTGGACTGGTTGGGAAACCGACGAAACACACGCTACGCACCTTTTGCAACAACTCTATCGACGCGGATCTTCGGGATACGCAGTGAAACCGTAGAAACATCATTGTTTCTTTCGTTTCACGAACTTGGTTATCATAAAACACATCGAGGTTGTTCGAAGCAGTTGTATCCTCTGGATCTTCGGTTTCGTTCGTATCATAAACACAGTACTTCGTACAACATATACTCTTGAACAGTTAACTTTCTCTTTCAACCTTTCAAAGGCTCTGAAACTAGGGACTGACACTCGTCGGCTACCTTGGAAGTGATCAAAGCACCCATCATACATCGTTTCTGGTGTTGGTTGTGGATAGACTCGATGTATCTCGTCCAATATTAGTTTTGTTGTTTTGGTTTTGGTTGTTTTGTGTGTTTCCATACTAGGTTCCGAGCTCACAAATCAACGTGGCGCATCTCGACCTCTATCACCGGAACATCTTTGATGGACAGTTCGGATGGCGGCGTGAAACTGACCAGATCATCGTTGCTAATGGTCTCCACCCACCCAGATGAGCCTTGGGCAGAACCGCCCACGACGCCAACTCGATCGCCGACCGACATGGAGCACGTGAGGACGAGAGTGTGGAGACACAGACATTGCACCGCAACGGTGAACACCTCGCAGTTGTTCCCGCTGTCCTTCGGCACGACAGCTGCGAAGCGCATTCGTTTTATTGGCTTCAGAATCTTGATGTAGCCCGTTTCCCCGGTGTGCTCCCCGGCGACAACGATGACACGGTCCCCTTCCTGCAGCGCGCAGCATCGTCCCAAGAACGGAGCTTGAAGTGAGGGATGTCCGCTTTTGGCAAACAGTTCACGCTCCGCGTTCGTTGGAATGACACTGTCCAAGATGAGATCGGTGGGTTTATAAGACCTCTGTTCCAGCCCATCCTGGAAAACCCGGGTACACCAAATCCAGACTGCATTTTGCTTGTGTAGTTGTTCTTGCGGATTTGCAGCCAGGAATGTGTTAGCATCGAAAACTTCTTCGCCGGTGATAGGGTGTGTGCGAGAGCACGCATAAAAACCCCAGTTTTTATTCATTTTAAAAGCTTATCATCGGGGGAATGTGAGGCTTAGCAACGGGGCATACACCCACCTCGGGGTGGTATGCTACACTGCTGATGGCCGAAAGCCAGCGGGCAAATATGAGTCAGCGGTTCAACATTTAACTCTAACGAGTTAAATGTTCTACTAGTTGACCTTACCGTTGGGCCCCGGGGGTCAGTTGATAGCTGAGTCCTTGGGTGCCGGAGGTGAACAAGAGGAACTAAATAGTCTTAGAGCTGGCCGCTAACTGTGCAGAGCCCCGTTGAAGTCAAGAGAACCTTATACACAACCATAGTTTGACCGGCGGAAGAGTAATCTACCCCCGGGAGAACAAGAAATTGATCATAGAAATTTAGACAAGAGATATTGGCTTCTTCCCGCCAAGTTCTTTGGATCCCCGGGAAAGGCTAGTGATTTAGAATTAGAGTGTTTGTCTGGCGGGAGAACAGTTGTCTCCCGGGAGGTTCAATTTATCCCCCGGGAACACCGACTGACCGCCGAGGACATAAAGATCACCCCGGTGAAGCCTCAGGTTGCCCCGGTGGAACCTTACTCCCGTTGGTCTTGGCAACGGGCCGGCAACTGATTTACCCGGAGATCATCAGCAGCTGATTTATATCTCCCCGCTGGACTTTGGGAGCTCCTGCTGGTCACCAGAATATTTGAATGATAGACAAGACAGATTATTATTGATGTACTCATTGTAAAGCTCCCGCTGGCTCCTTAAAAACCAGCGGGAGAGTTTTACTCTCTACAGAAGTGAGATGAGACTTCCCTGGCGGAGTTTTATTCCCCCGGGTGACTTGGCAACGAGCACGCAATAATGATGCAAGATGATGAATCATATGGTTTACCTCCACTGGGAGACTATTATACCCACAGCTGCAAATACATCTGATATTATTGGATGTTGAGCTCCCGCCGCTCAATCAGATGTTTCCCCGCTGACTGTTTTATCTCCGTTTGTATGCCCTGTAAAATGTATATAAGTTGTATAGTAGTTTAGATTCAGGAGTCAATCCTCTCCCACCTCCCGGTGACTGTAGGTAGTACTGGTAGACAGAATAAGAAAGAGATTTTGAAGTGAACGGTTGAGAGAGACGTTAAGATTTTGAAGAGCAATTGATGAGAACCAAGCCGCCAGCGGTGTAAGTGCCCCTTTTAAGTGGCCAGCTGTCCGCCCGCCGTTCTAATCCGACCTCCCAGAGGTCTGGGTCTGAGTCAAGGTCGCCCAAAAGAGTCTTCCCGCTGGTCCTCTAAGCCCCGGCGAAGATCAGATCCCACCAGCGGGGCTGTTTGGCATTCAGTCTTCAGTATTGTTCAGCCGGACCAGATAGATTTTGATATACGAGAAGACAAGGAAGTTGAGAAGCAGCCGATGCGAACCACGCCGCGGACAGCATAAGAGCTCGGCCGGCCAGCCTTGTAGCCAGCTGCTCCCGCCAGCAGTTCAACCCTCCCCGCTGGCTCTAGGAAGAGTTCCCCCGGGAGGCTTTGGAGTCGAAGACGCCTCATCCCGTCGGTCTGGCCGCTGCTTGGGAAGCTGCCGGCATCGTACTTCCTCATTTTCTGGAAGGTTTAGCTCCCGGTCTACGAGATACTTACCTGCGGCCCAGTCCGCTGGGTCAGACAGATATAAAAGACTAAGAGATTTGCCCCGGTGGTCCCGCTGAAAGCTATATTTAGCTCCCCCGGCGCTACCTTTGAATTGTACACAACGATCTTGGACGGGTGATACGTACCCTACCTCCCCCGAACAAAACATACGAGAGCATCTTGTGGCTCGCAGTTTAGTGACTGAGATTTGGGGTTGTATTTTTGGTGTTGGTGTTGAGTTGAGTTTAGGCTCGCTCCTCCCGCTGGATCCAGTCCATTTCGATTTCACGGCTGCACCCGAGTGCACCGTTTCACCGGGAGGGTTATCTTTTTGGACTGTGCATATGAAACGTGGGGACCACCAGGTAATAGGACTCGTCTTCCACAAAGACAAGATCGTTTTTGTATATCAGCGTGCTGGCACGCACGTGGGCCCAACGACTGACAGCGGAAACAGAGACGGGCAGTGTTAAGCCGGAAACCCGCTCGTGTAGAGAGACGTCTTGCGGCACGATGCTGGTCATGCAATATCCACCTGAATACGCCTGCATTGCACGCCGTAGAACAAAGTGTTTGGTAGTCTCAACAAAGACGGCGCCGCTTCCATGTCCCCGCGAGAGAAGACGCTGCAGATCCCATTGAAGGTCATCAGATACACAACCAGCGCCAACTCTGACTTGGGGGGAACGGAGAATCAGTACATCTCAGGGTCGGCGGGGTGAGGAAGGATCGCGGCGAGGGCAATCCTCGCTGTAGTATTTATCCTACAGGCCTGAACACAGCCAGGGCGTCCCTTGTCTCTAACCCTGGACCTAGCCAGCCCCTGGCTGGGCACTTTCCCATGCCAAATCCTTGTCCCTCTACGCCATGTCGGTGTTTGCTGTGCGTCCTTATTTGACCACTTCCACACAATATTCCCTTGATGCCCCAGCCACAGTCCCAATTGGGGTCCTTTCGGGAAAAAATGTAATTCACCCATACTAACCTCTCTATTCGGGTATCCCCGTCCCTCCCATCACTACAGAACATGGCAATCTCATTTAATCCTTGGCTTGATCAGTCCGTCCCCGCCCACCTGGTTGCGCTCCCGCCCCCCACACACAGCACTTTACCAACCTCTTATCTCCATCCACATCCCCTCGCTCCTACAATTTGATTGCACCCCCACGCCTGTAGAAGCACGCAATGCCAGCCCGCCCCAATGCGCCACCACTGCCGCGCCAATGAACACTAGAGCGCTGATCGCAACACTTGTCCTTGATCACCGACATCCATCAGATTAGCGCCTGTCCTTCGTACTGTCTTGCCTCTCTACAAAAGATATTTCTGCGCCCCCATCAGCGCTCCAACGCCATCTATTTTTCACGCCATTGCGCCACGACACCCCGAGCCCCGAGCCACCTTTTTCGCGCGGCGGCGGCGGCCCCACGCGCATTATCGTTTGATTGCAACGATGGTTACCATCTGTCACTCCTCAACGCGTCGCGTCCACTGCCGCTCGACGCTCGTCCCTCAGGAAATTTAGACACTTAAATATCCTCAGGCTAAGTCCCTGTAACCCATGCCTGCTACCCACTGCGATGCACAGCGCGCTGGCGACAAGCACAACCTTAAACTCTCGCTTCTACCCTTCGCGATGCGATGGCAATCAATGACAGATCGCAATGCCAACTTCCGCTTGGCACTCCTCCTCCCCCTTCCCCTCGAGAATTATTCACCAACACCACCTCCGCCTGGCGCCTACCAACTGCCTCCAAGGATGCAGCATCGCGGCCTGCATTGCACGGCAAGACCTCCCCCTCCTGCCCTACTTTGATCCCAACCATATTCACATGGAAACCATATTCCGATGTCTTGGCGCACACACGGAGACACACGGAGCATAGACAAAGAAAGCAAAAAGGTGTACATTCACATCACAGATATGTAGGTTAGGCTTAGAATTAGTCTGTTCTCTACTACTCTGTAAATGGTCTTCCTTAGCACAAGCACTTCACCGTTTCCACAATTGTAACATACCGTCTCCAAATAATGCGGGCAACTCGCCCTCTTCCAGTACCACCGCAGAAGCAACGTCTTTCAGGGGCACACTAAGTTGTGTGAAGAAGAAAGCACAGAGGGACCGGTGTAGATCCGCCTGTCGGAGGGCGTACGCCTTGAGCCCAGCCTCTGTCGCTGCCAACACGTCGTCCTGTGGCAGATTTGCCCGTGCGTCCCAGCCCACCGTCTCCCACTGCAAGTACCACAAGACACGGCGCATCTCCTCGCGTATAATATTGACCTCCTCCTCCCATTGATTCTTCTGCGCCTTCGCCCGCGCCCACTCGACACGCAACGCTATCCCAGCATCAGATAGTGCTTCTCATTAGCAGGACTTGATACTCACATTCATGGAGCTCCTGCTCGTCTGAATCGAGCGCTGCCTGCGCGGCCCAAATCCAAGAGAGGACCTTCTTCGACGACCCGGCAATATGGCGTGGCGTCCTCACCCCCTTTCCAGCACTGGTGAGCGCCAGCTTCTTCCGTGCCGCCGTCACCTCAGGCCACCCTTATGTGATACCCTTTAGGTATATTATTTATACTGACTTAATATATCTAAAGGGGGGTTTCCTTAGGTGGGTGTCCCACCTGACATGGGATATCCCACATTTTATAGGATATTACTGTGGGATGTCCCACACCTTTTCAGGAGGGACATCCCATGCGGACCCAAAAAGTATGAGGGATATCCCACTGGCCCATTTTGCAGGCAGGACCCCCGACACCTGCCCTGGAGAAAAGGTGAATTTTTAGGCTCATTTTTCCACCGATTTCTATGTTTGAGGATGATTCTTGGAGCCCGTTCTTAGGGCTTTCATCCTAGGTATAAGTTACCTTTATGAGAGCACATTTATTTTGGCATAATACCCAGCATCTGACAGTACTGTCCACTGCCCATGTTGCATTGAAAGCACCAGTCTGTTCAAAGATCCTGCCAGTGGCTGGTGCCTGATACTCGAACCATGCCACATAGGTGTGCTCCCCTCCATGAGGCCACCACTTGTGATTGTTCCAAAACACCACCCTTCACTGTAACTGATACTGTACATGCATATTGAAGAATCATCACTCTTTATAGAATTACAAGGGGCTGGTTGGCCGCTTCATGGCCTCCCATCCCCTTTTCTAAAATTCTTACTTGGTTTCTGTGAAATGACGGTGGCGCTGAATTGATATTCAATTGTCTTTACTGCGTACTTGGTTGAGCTGAGCCGAGTTGAGTTTTAGTGACTCCGTTCTTATTATGTGTACTATTTTCACGCTCGCACTTGTTCGCCGCGGCAACCTTTGTTGCGGGTTGGTGGGAGCCATCTGTCAACATTAGCGCCGAGGCAAAGTTTATTAGAATGGTGACGTTAATGCCACCAATGCCGAAGGATTGCTCGGTGTTGTGCCGGTGGGAGAGAGTACTCCGAAACTGGATGCGGTGATACAGCATCAGCGGAGATGAACAGGGTTTAAAAAGCTTCGGACGGACAAAATGCTCCAGGCATACGGAAGTGTAGAGCGTCATCAAATGAAGTCATCGGAGCTCTAAGACCCATCAAAGAAGTCATCGGAGATTGAAAAGGCTTCGGACAGACAGACGGACACACGTAATTTTATAAAGAGGGTGATGTATGTCCAAGTGAATCCATTTTAAATTCCACTTTGTAGACTCTGTTCCTCAGGTCACTTACCAAGGCTAATCCAGGAAGATTTGGTAATGAGAGGACGTGTTCCACTCAATCATGCAACCATTGAGCTTATATTGCTTTGCTGTTTATCGCCTGCTTTATCGTGATTGTGCTATTACTATGAGAGAGAATTGAACTTTTAAACAAACAACTGTAAGTAGGTCAAGTTCTGCACTCATGCCATATCTGCACAATTACCTCCTTGAAATAAACTGGCATCATGAGGCCATTCTCGTTCCCCATGCTGATTGTCCTCTTCCTTAATCAAAGTACTGACATGGTCCCGCTGTGCTCTTGTAATGGTAAGTATTGATTCATTTTGCAAACAATACAGTAACTTTACCCTTACCAGATTATATAGTGAGGATCTGGTCACAACTGGATAACTGAGTTGACTGACTACCTGCTACCAAAATGTTGCGATCTTTAAGCTGCAACATCTGTGACAATGGCACCTACCATATGGTGGGACTGGGACATCCCACTCGTTTTTTCATCATGGTGGGACATCCCACTCATTTTTTGATTGGCGTGGGACATCCCACACATTCTTTCATGCCGGTGGGACATCCTACACATTTTTCCATTGCTGTGGGACATCCCACACATTTTTTCATTGCTGTGGGACATCCCACACACATTTCTTTGTGCCAGTGGGACATCCCACACATTTTTCGTGCCAGTGGGACATCCCACGCATTTATTTTGCTTGGTGTGGGACGTCCCACCCTATGTTTTCATTGTGGTGGGACATCCCACTCTCACTGTACACATTTCTTCATTGCTGAGGGACATCCCACACATTTTTTGTGCCAGTGGGACATCCCACTCTATGTTTTCATTGTGGTGGGACATCCCACTCTGTTTTTAGCACTGTGGGACATCCCACCTATTTCTATTCCAATGGGACATCCCACCTGTTTGTTTGTTTGTTTGTTTTTTTTTGCTGTGGGATATCCCCCCCCCCCCCCCCCATGCTGGTGGGACATCCCACTCCCTTTTTTATTCCTGTGGGACATCCCACCCATTTTTCATTGCTGTGGGACATCCCATCCAATTTTCTCACTGTTGGTTTAATTATCTCATTCTTGCTTTATTCTCACTCTAGGGATTGTAAACAAGTCAGTGAATTCTTAGTTGTTGTAAGTTGTGCTGAAATTGAGGGAACCCATCAATTGCTGCCTCATAGTGAGATCTGCTTGGAATTTAATTGCTCTTGTTGAGCAATATTAGAGAACGACAGCCGGTGCCCAGTACCATTCCGAGCTGCCTTGTAGTGAGATCGGGTTGGAATTACTCTTGTCTCTTGTTGAGCAATATTAGAGAACGACAGCTGGTGCCCTGTACCATTCCGAGCTGCCTCGTAGTGAGATTGGCTTGGAATTGCTCTTGTTGAGCAATATTAGAGAACAACAGCCGGTGCCCAGTACCATTCCGAGCTGCCTTGGTAGTGAGATCGGGTTGGAATTACTCTTGTCTCTTGTTGAGCAATATTAGAGAACGACAGCTGGTGCCCTGTACCATTCCGAGCTGCCTCGTAGTGAGATTGGCTTGGAATTGCTCTTGTTGAGCAATATTAGAGAACAACAGCTGGTGCCCTGTACGTACCATTCTAATACTATCATAAATAATTACAGGTGTGTGTGTCCAACATCATCAGAAGTACTCGTAAAGAAGTGGAAAGAAGCGGAAAAAAGATAGCAAATATATGATACAAGCCCCAGTTGAATGAGGTTTGAGTAGATACCCGATGGTCCATTACAAATCAACCCTCAGCCAAAAGTCAAATAAATCATGCCATGCATGCATTCATTCAAACTGCAGTGCGTCACCCATTCTTCTTCTATTTCCTCCTTTAAAGCTAGCATTTTTTTCGCTGCAAGTGACGCAGGGCATTTCCCGTTTGAGACCATTAACGCCTGGGTTCAAATTTGGCAGGTTCCAGATTAGATTAACTCCATTAATATTATCTTCAAAATTAAAATAGTTCCGAGACTCCACGGTCAGTTTTTTCTTTTTTCTTTTTTTCCTTCAGGTAGGCAAAAACTATCGTCGAAATCAGCCAAGGCCCTGCTGGGGTTCAAACCCAGGACCGCCAGCTTATGTCATACGACACAATGCTCACGCCGTTATCCTCTCGGCTACAAGGCCATTACAGTCATGGCAGTGGGCCGACCATACCCCAGCCAAAGTCCAAATAAATCATGCCATGCATCCATTCAAATTGCTAGGAGTCGGCTTTGTTGTTCCGATATATTTCCGCCCTCTCCATGGCATCCAGCACCCCAAAATCATTGTCTTCTCCGCCGCTTTCCTCGCCAGGATCCCCCTCGTCATCTCCTTCATCATTTTCCTCTCCATAATGCCTGTCCTCCCCACGCGCTGCGAGATGCGCGTCCACACGACACCGCACCAGCTGAACCGCCGAGGATCCCCACGGTGGCATCGCTGCTATGTTGACGCCCATGTCAGGCAAGGACTTGTCCCATGTGGCACACAGGCGAACAAGCCTGTCCTGTTGCAGCCGTAGATGGTATTCATCGACGTCAGACACTGAAGGTGCTGTTAGCTGAGTATTGAATCCCGCTTGAATCCACGCGACGTACCAGCTCCTTCAATTGCCTCAGTAATCATTTTCTATTCTTCTCCGAACCACACCCGCAATGCCAACTTCTCCCTCCGCAACCGTGCATCTTCTTCATCGCACCGATCCAGCTCCAGAAAAGCCTTGATGCCGGTGCGCACTTTCTCGTCACATAGCCAAGGTGGTGGCTCGTCATTGTCGTCGTCCCTGTCGTCTAATCCCACGTCCTGGAAGATAGCATCGTCGACATCAAGCTGCCACAGCGCCTTTGGCGGTATTGGGATTGGCGCCATCGACCCTGAAGGTGCTTTGCGATCGCAGATGAGCTTCGCCATCTGTGCGCAGAGTTTGTTGTACTCCGTTACCAGCTTGGCGATCGTGGGTTCCCGACGTTTCACAGCTGACTCTGTGTGTGCGCGTAGTTTTGCGTCTAGATATCAGTGAGTTTATACCGGCCAGACTGATATTATAACAGTCACCATTAAGTAGCCGTCGATAGGCATGTTCCACGACATCCATCTCAAACTTCCTCACTCGCAGCCGCTCCCGCAGTCGCAGCTTCAAAGCGCGGGTGTTCATACGGAGCCGCATGTACTCGCTATTCGCGAGCTGCTCCAGCTCCTCGTGCTTGTCGACGCCCAGGGTCTCCTCCTTCCGTCGCAGAGTTCCTTCAGCTTTCTGGAGAGCCTGTTGAATTGCCAGGTACTCCCCCTGACACATGGCGGCGTCGGGGTGGTCTTGCTGAACAGCGTCAAGGAACCTCTGGCGCAGCTCGCGCACTTGGCCCTGGCGTGTTTTCACAGCCGCACGCAGAAGCATCACCGCGTTCACGGCCTGCTGCCCCCGGGTTTTTGATCGACCTACAAACAAGTCAGTTAATGTACTTGACAAATTATTTGCACTATATTCACGCACGCGGTAAAGGCTTTGTTTGTGCGATAACCTGCATCTTCCACTGCTCGCGCAACAGGGTCTTGGGTTTCCCGCACTTCCGTAGGGCCTCGGTGGCGTCAGCGCGCTTCTGCACGCTGTGACGATAACGGCGATGGATCCCCTCCGCGAGGCGGAAAAGGCTCATCTCCTGGGCGTGCTCGATCTGGGCGTCCAAGATGTAAAGGCGGTTATGATACTGAGGAATAAATTAGCCAAGTTTCTCGATGCAAAGATAGAAGATGTAGCCCGGAGATACGCAAATGCGGAATCAAGTGCCGTATTGACTGCCAGAACCGCTCACACCCCTCCCCGTTGGTATACCCAAACCCCACGCGCTTCCGAGGATGATAGAGCAGCTGGCATGCCCACTCATGCCCGAACGCATGGAAGACCGACACCACGAAGGCGATTTGATCCATGAAGGGCGACAGGAATCCCCACTTCAGGCAGCTGCGCTCGAAGGCGCAGGCGACATCGTACAGTAGACCGACCCGAATGTCGTGTGGGAGGTGCTGGAACAATGTATACATCAGGGCCATTACGTAGAATTGCCTCTCGCCCGCTGTATGCATGTTGGCGACCCAGAGGACGCGGTCGTGGCGACAGACCAGGGCCATGAGGGCAGTGTTTTCGAAGAACTCCGTACTTGCTTTCTGCCGCTTTTCATCGGCCGCCTTGAAGGACGCCTCACATCCGTCGAGGACGGAGCGAGGTAGGAGGAGCCTCTCATGTTCATATCCATCTTCCTCTTACTCCACCGCTTGCGCCGCGGCCCGACATTTACGAGGCCTCACGCTCTTGTGCGACGCATTGCGCACGCCATCCACATACGCCTCGGTTAGCGCTGCCTGCTCCTCGGGAATGAAGTGCGTATCTGGGTGGTTTTGGGGGGATCCCACGGAGACTTCTTCTTCTTATGTGTGAAACAGGCGTCGATTCACACGTGGACGTTGGCTCTGCAGGCGAAGTTAGTCATGGGTGGCATGGTATCCGCTGAACTTACACTTGTGAGGGGTCATGCTTGAGGTTCCCGAAGCAAGCAGGGCATCGACGCCGCAAGTATTCGCTTGGTTGCAGTCTAGGGGGCGGTTCAGGGAACGGGACTTGTGGAGCTTCGGGCGACGACTCCCTGCCGTGTTTGCCTCTCCCGGTAGTCGGGGTAGCAGTAGCGGCGGACGAAGAGGCTGGCGACGCGCTTGAACTACGAGGACGGCGCAGGGTAGGGGTGCCTGAGAATGAGGCTTCCCGAGCCGAAGCCCGCTCGCTTAAAAGCCCGCGCAGTGGGGACTCAGCACTTGAGCTACAAGGATGGCGCGGGGTAGGACTGCCTGACGATGAGGCTGCCTGAGCCGAAGCCCGCTCGATGAAACGCCCACGCGGTGAGGGGGGGAAGCTGGCACCTTGGGGCCAACTAGCTCCTCACGCATTGTGTCGATGATGCCGCTGTAGTGATGCTTCAAGAGGTTGCGGAGATGGATGTACCACATAAGGCAGTTACCGAATCGCCGTCGCAAAGAGTTCTGTGCGATTTCGTGATTAGCAAATCTGTCAGGGACGAGGGAAGGCAAGCTCACCTGGTGCTCAAGCTGAAATCCCATGTTCGCCAGCACTCGCTCCAACGTCAGGCTAAACGCGGTGTTGTTCGGAGAGATCTGCAGGAACAGATCCATCGCAAATTCCAGAACGCGTAGATCCACGGCCAGCGACGGCAGCATTGGAGCGCAGCCAAATGCACCCAGTTGCATCAACTGCACAGCGGCCGGGGTGCAGTCACAGACGTGGATTTCCATGTCTTCTATAGCTGGAACGAGTTAGAAACCAATATTGGGGGTCGAAAAATGACACACATAAAAAATGCACCACGGCGACTCAATGGCTCCTCTGATTGCACGCACAGGACAGTGTTTGCGGGCGGCGTCCGTCTAAGTCGCGCAGAGACTTTGTTTCGTGTAACAGGCGCGCCAATTCCAGCAGGAGCATCGGTAAGACCGACCGCTGCCACCGTTCCCACTGGGCCGCCCGCTTGCGCCGGTGTTGTCCTGGGTCGGGCGGCGGCGTACGCTCCATGAATATAATGTCAGGATCCGCCGCCGCCGCTTCCGCAAAATCTTCTGCCGCACGATCCTTGTCCGATACCGGGGGTGCCGCACGTCCGGCGTGTGACATTTCCGTCAATCCAAAATGAGTGAGCAGGGTGGGGAGGCGGGGCTGCACGAGAGTTCGTCCGTCATGCAGTAAAACGTCGGGACGACGCGCTCTGAGATCCAATTTGCGCCAGGGATCAGGCACTCGCGGTCCTTCTTGCAGAGTGTAGGTCGGGGAGGATGTTGCTGCCGCATGCCGCGCCTTCAGGGTGAGCTTCAAGACTCACATCTGCTACCCGCAGCCGTGCACGACGACCACGACATTGCTGCTCCCAGCGCCAACGGCCTGGAAGGGGTTAACGCGATTGCCGACGACTTGGAAGACATGCTCACCTTGAAAGACATGCTCGCCTTGGAAGACTTCCTCGTCGATGCAGATGCCACTGAAGAAAATCAGATGTGGCCCTCCCTTCTTGCTTCCCCGTCTCCCCCGCCGCCATCTTCGCCTCAACGTGCGACTCCCCCTCGGCGCTCCCGCGACCCTGCATACAAAGGGCTGGAAATGCCAGCGCACGAGTCCTCCGCGGTGCCACCTCTGCCAGCGGGCGTGAGATTTGCCCTGGTCGAGCGAGAGGTCAAGCTCAGGCAAATGAGAGCGGCAAGCAAAGTCAATCGGCCACTGGGACTCGTCCTTGACCATGATGGACGCATTGTCCCGATTGTCACGCGAGACAACGCTGAGAATCTGTCTCGCGACGACGACAGCGGCAGCGGAGAGGATAGTGATAATTGGTCTGACGCTGCTCGCAAGCGCGAACGGGAGATAAAGAAGAAGAAAAAGTACTCGCCACACCTTCAAACAGAGGAGGAGGCAGATAGGGACGACGAGGAAGAGTTCGAACAGACGGCGGTGGCAAGTAGCGACGAGGGCAGGAAGAAGTCGAAGGGGAGGGCAAAGGGTAAGCGCCCAAAGGCGATGGCTACGGCGAAGTCGAAAGGGAAACAGACGGTGGTGGAGAACGGTGTGGAGTCGGACACCGACGACAGCGGCGACTTGGATTCAGAGGGCGAGCCTACCGGCGCTCCGGTGGGCGGATATACTTGCAGACCTCTTCCCAAGGCATGCAAGGAAGATGTGTTGGCGGCAAAGCAGGTGCACGACTCGGCCTTGGCGGAGATTGCGGCAAGATACAATTGTCCGCTGCGCACGATTCTGGAGTTGGTTGGGGATGCGACTCGAATGCCGAGGAAGAAGCCGCTGTGGAACATGTTTCAGACATGGTACGCACGAATGGACCCTAAAACAAAGCTGATTGATAGTAAGTCCGTTCCCGTTCGAGACACGCGTTAAACTTACCAGGACATCTCTAGTGCCCGCAGGCGAGTGGGTGAAGTTGGTGAAAGCCGAGTTCGACGCCATGGTCGACGACCTTGATCCCGACGATTGTGACGACCCCGTGGCGCTGGAGGAGCGCTTCAAAGAAATCACAGAGTGGCACATCGACACCATGACCACCGAAGTCGCCCACCTGAAATCCCAGGGCAAAATGGTGCTACCAGTGGGCAAGTACGTCTGTACTTTCTCGAACCCTGTAAGTCCAAGTCATTCCATGCTGTACACCTTGCTGACTTGGCACATCAGGCAGCCAAGGTGTTCCAAGATTTAGGGGTCCATTTCTTTGGCTTCGCAATCGACGACAACGGCACGTCGAGCATGATGTGGGGCGGGACGGCGGCTTACACTGATTTGCGGGACCAGTATCTAACGAGCATCACCGCCCAGTTGAAGGATTACGAGGGGATGTTTCGGTATGTGTCACTCGCGTTGTTGGGGTGGCCGAGATCTGACGGCACGGGCAGTGTTTTGGGAATCGAGCAGCGAGACGGGGGAGCAACGTCAATGAGGCCCATACGCGTGGAGTTGAGACAGTGCCCTGGCAAGTCATCCCGCGAATATGGACGCCGTCTATTCGCTGAGTGTTTGTATCTGGATCTCGGTAGGTGTTGGCACTCTTTTGACCCACACTGAGTGCTGATTAAACGCAGAGCAAGCTTCGTCCGTGGCCAAGTGCGGTAACAAGTCACTGAAAACGGAATGGGACTTGGGGGACCTTGCTCTCAAGCACCAAGTTCGTCTGGAGAACTGGTCGGAGTCGATGACCGCCAAAAAAGAGCAGCCACACGTCGGATGGAAACTAACGGCCGAGGTGGCGCGGGCGATAGTCCCGCTTCTCAAGGACCGGCACCTGCCTGAGCTGGATCCCGAGCCCGAGGGGGAAGAGCAAGAGACAGACACGTGGGTGGCATGGGATGAAAAACGGCGCCAGGCGGAAGCTAACGCAGACCAAGCTCCACAGATTGTAAGTTGGTCGGAGGGCAAGCGATATCTGTTGCGCTGTTCACGACTGACTTTTATTCAGATGAAAAGGCATTAGACCTCGAAGAGCAAGGAGACATCCCTGTTCTGACAAGTGTGGACGACACGCCGCTTCAGCACGTCCGAGACGGGAAGAGGCACGCGCAGCTGCTCGAGCGTCAGGAGGAAGAAAAGATTGCCAACGCCGAGAAGAACAAGAAACGCAAGCACAGCAAACACGCGGAAGCCGCCGCCTCCGCCAATGACACGCCGCAGATGGACAATGTACACCCCGCCGCTCCCGCTCCTCCTGCTGCTCCTGCTCCTCCCGCCGCTCCTGCCGCCGCTCCCGGCTCCCCATCTAATTGCCCACGCCCTCACCCTCGCCCACTCGCTCCCGCTGCTAAAGCATTCCGACCTCCGAATGCGATTGCAAGCTCGTCAAGGGTGCAATTGGACGGCTTCGAGGAAGCCGATTACCCGCCACAACCTGATGATAACGGCGGACGACCCATGAAGCGTCTCAGGCTGGATTCCGGCTCGGAAACGGTAAAGCTGTTACAGCTGCTGCCAGTGTCGACAGTGTTGCCGCCGCAGAAGCGGAAGCGGGACTTGGTCGACGATGGTGGTGTACAAACATTCGATGCTCAAGCTCCGCCCACACCAGCTCCTTCTCGTCAAGCCCTTCCCGCCCCCACTCAACCGCCCGCCCTTCATCCTCAAGCTCCTTATCTCACCTTCCCTGACAGCGGGGCTCCTCGCTCATTCAACGGCTTCGCTGACAACGGTCAGCCTCGCTATAATCCCAGGGCCTGGGGCAGCGATGGGAAGCTCGGTGTTTCTGCTCCTGCAGGGTACCCGCTGATTCCTGTGATCGACAACATGTCCGCCGGGGATCGACTGCAGCGGTGCTGGTTGCACATGCCCGGGACTATTGCTAAGGGAGAAAGGTGTTGTCAATACACCCTGGGCGATAATCACAGCCGCGCGTTCTATGTGTCGTGATTCGTACCGCGCACAGCAGAAGATGGCCCTTTCAGTATGGATGAAAGGGCGGCGCTCTTGCGCATTCGCATGGGAGATCTCTGGACGTTGGGGCCGGAGGATGAGATCGCAGTCGTGACGCCGCATATATGTAGATTACGCTGTAACTGGAAGTTGTGAATGCACTGGATGGTTAACCACTTAATTTCTTACTGATCATCTACAGGGATGGACGGCAGCTGACTGAGGTGCACCGAGTTAATGGCGCCATTGGCTGGGACTGTGTGGCGTCCCCGAGCCAGAAATGGACATGCGTATGTGGACCATTTTACCGCGCGAATGCCCCGCTGACATTCCCATTGGGTAGGGACTTTGTCACCAAAGGACACCAATTTTTCAGATTCTGCCAGAAATGGAAATGTGTATGTGAAGATTATACCGCGCGAATACGCCGGCTCATTGTGCAGACTTTGCCACCAAGGGACGGGGATTCTTTCATTGTTGAGGATTGGCCACCAACCTGAAAGCAGAAATCGGCGCAGACTTAAAGGCGGGATAGGACCATCTGTGCCTGCCACTCCCACTCCCCACCTTCCAGCTCTCCACTTCGATGCCTGCCGCTCGCTGCCCATGCCTTACGCCCAAGCCCAAGCCAGGGTCCCGACCGATCCCTACAGACCGCGGGACAAGGACGAGCCACTTTGCGAAACGCCCACCGAGAAGAGAGCAGAAGAGAAGCGCAGGATTGTTGCCAACAAGGAAGTGTGCCGCCTGGCGGAAATACACGGTGGGTGGCAAGTGCAACGGTATGGATGTCTTGCTGACGCGGATCAACAGAACGCACCAAGGCGGCCAACATGTCCATCGCAAACATTTCAGAGCGGCAAGAAGCCAATTGGGACACCGATGTGGCTCACCACCTCGCGTGTTCGTCTCTGTTCTGCTTGCTTGCTGGTTGGCTGATGTTGGGGTAGTCTTCAGGTATGAAAATCTTTACGGCAAGTTTGTGCCCGACACCGAGAACAAGGCCTGGTTGGCGCGCAAGAAACCCCGCATCCAGGAGATGGAGAGCCTGCGCGCCGTCGCTGGTGAGTTCCCTCTTGTGGTCGCAGCCCTGGCCGGCGTTGACGTCTACTTTCTCCTCCTGTAGTGGATATTGATCGCCATGATCACATACTTATGGTGATTTACCTCAACCGCGGTAAGTTATTTCTTCTGTCTGCCACAGTTTTGCCGGCGCTCACGATGCTGTAGCCGAGGCGTTCGAGGACGACTTCGGCCACCAATTCTCTGGGCGTGACGCCTTCGACGAGCACTTCAGGCAGATGGCCTCACACGCCAGCGCTGCCGCTCAGCTTTGGCGCCTCAACAAGAACAACCTGTCACGCGAAACGTGTGTATTGGTTGATCCTCAGCATCCTAGTACTGACTGACCGCTTCTCGTCTCGTAGTTTGTCGCTATGCGTCTGCGCTTGTCGAGCCCACCGTCTACGCCGCTCTGCCTGCCACCCCGGTCTACAACTTTCCGTTCACCATCCGAAATGTCTACGCCCACCGAGAGCCGGAGCTAGTTTTGCTCGGTTATTACCAAGGTACGTAATTACAGTTTGGGTCGTTCAGACCACTGATTGACCTCTAACTCCAGTTGTTTATCAAGAAAAAGAGCTCCAAACGCTCGCGATCCACCACTGGGAAGTCATCAGTGATTGCGTCGGCGAGAAACGCGGGAACATGCGCTCTCCTTTTGTACTGCGGTTTCCTTTGTGGTAGATTTCACACTAGTTACTTTGTATGTACACGCGACGAATAGATTACCTTGTTGAATTTTGGGTGCAAAATTCGTAGTAGATATTGTTAAATTTCGTACCAAGTGCTAACAATTTGTGAGTTTGTATGATTGATATTTTTTGCTGTTGTTTAACGGTCCTGTAGCCGAGTGGGTAACAGTATAAGTCTTGTGTCTCATGACATAAGTTTATAATCCTGGCTTTGCCAGCAAGGCCTTGAAGTTTTTAATCTCGGTGATTAGAGCAGATAACGTCGATCTAAGATCATAGTGATCTAATCCCGGACCCGCCAGATTTGGACGCAGGCGGTAGTGATCCCAAACGGGAAGTGCGATCTGACGTGGGAGAACTTCCGAATTGGGTCGGCAGGAGTAGTATGCCCAGAATTGGTTGGTAGTATAAGTTTGAAGGATTTAATACATTTAATACATCATTTTGGAGATACTTACTACGATCTTGTAGTCAAGTGGTAATCGCATTAGGAAATAAAATATATTAAAAGTTACTTGGGTGATATATTAAAAATGTATAGGAATCTTGGGCGCGCCCAGAGCTGTTGTGGGCGGGCCCATGAACACTTATGGGTGCGCCCAAGGCTGTTGTGGGCAGGCCCATGAACACCTGTGGGCGGGCCCAAGGCTATCGTGGGCGTGCCCAGATCTATTGTGGGCGCGCCCAAGAACACCTGTGGGCACGCCCAAAGCTGGTGCGGGCGCGCCCAAGGCTATCGTGGGTGTGCCCAGATCTATTATGGGCGCGCCCAAGAACAACTGTGGGCGTGCCCAAGGCTTGAGTGGGTGTGCCCACAGGGGGTACAGGCTTGCCAATACAGGTGCCAATAAGCGGTCGTAGAATGGGTATTGGTTAGTTTGTAGGAGTATTGAATGATTTAACAAATGAACTGTAATATAAAACATATTTAAAGATGTTGAGTAGAAAATAAAGATAAAAAGCTGATCTGTATGATAGTATAGAATCTGCAACTTAAATTTAAAGGAGTTTTGTCCATTTGTAATACGACATAAGATGTAATGTGGGGGTTGTGTTTAGAAGTGATTGGCCACGGGACAGATAGTGCAGTGATAATTTAAAAGCACAAAATTTGCATAGGCTATGTGTGATACATATATACATACTGGTAATATTGCGTGGATGGAAAACCTAAATTGACCAAATTTTCTTCCGCTGCGTAAGCCTGAGGGTGCAGGAGAGGAGAAGGAGGGCCAAACAATTTCGGACAGAGTGATCAAACAGCAGTAGTAGTGGGACATAGACAAGCTAAATTCATCAATTTTTTCTTCTGCTGCGCGGGGCTGAAACCAGCATAAATCATACGCTGGCTTTTTTGCATGCAGCCAGTGGGCAGGCCCAAAATATAAAGACCAGGACCCCAGATACCAGTGTGACAAGTGACATTCTTGGGGCACGCCCAATGGTCCTGGGACCAATGGTCTGGGGCTGCCCAGAGGCAAAAAAAGCCTGGGCCATGGGCGCGCCCCCTACGAGCTGGGACCCTGTTGGGCTATTTATTCTCCAATTGGTATATATCCCTAGAGGGTACCCCATGGGGGCTGCCCAAAGTGGTGACCACTGATCCGGTCCTGATCCTCGCGGACGAGTCGCAGCCCTACCGTGTCGAGGCTGATAGCTCCGACTTTGCCTCGGACGCCATCCTCTCACAGCCGGCCTCCGACGGGAAGTGGCACCCAGTTGCCTTCTTCTCCAAAAGTTTGAGCTCGGTCCAGCGCAACTACGAGATCCACGATAAGGAGATGCTCGCAATAGTCCGAGCCCTCAAAGAATGGCGACACTTCCTCGAAGGCTCGCAGCATCCGGTCGAGATTTGGACTGATCACAAAACCCTGGAGTACTTCCGCAAGTCGCAGAACTTGAACTGCCGACAGGCCCAGTGGTCCTTGTACCTGTCGCGGTTCGACTTCAGCTTGCACCACAAACCCGGCCACGCGATGGGTCGCCCGGATGCGCTGTGTCGAAGTCCTGATCACGGCTCCGGTCGGGATAATGAAGATGTCACCCTCCTACGCCCGGACTTGTTCCACGTCCGTGCGTTAGAAGGTGTTGTTGTCGCCAGCCCCGAGGTCCCGGTCCTCCGAGATATCCGTGACGCGCTCTCGCACGACCCAGACCTAGAGGACCCCGCCGCCCTTGCGGCTCGTGAGCTCCTCAAGGTCCCCGGTCACCGATCTCGGTCCACCCGTGCAGACGAGTGGCACCTTGATGCCAGCCTGCTCTACTTCCGCGGCAAGATTGTCGTCCCCAGAGACCATGACCTCCGCTGTCGGATTTTGGAGCAGCACCACGACACTCGGGTTGCCGGCCACGCTGGTCACTTCAAAACACTGGAGCTTGTCTCGCGAAACTACTGGTGGCCCCAGATGTCCCGGCACGTCGGCCGGTATGTCACAACTTGCGACTTATGCTGTCGGACCAAGGCACTCCGAAAACTTCCAATCGGAGAGCTGCACCCGACAGAGGTTCCAGAGGAGCGCTGGAGCACGGTTTCGGTCGACTTTGTCATCGAGCTCCCAGAAGCTCACGGGTATGACACGATCATGGTCGCAGTCGACGCCCTTGGTAAGCGGGCCCACTTCATGGAATGCCACACTCAGATCGACGCCGTCGGCGCTGCCCAGCTGTACTATCAGAATGTCTGGAAGCTCCACGGTACGCCAGAGAAATACATCTCCGATCGGGGGCCGCAGTTTATCGCGGAGTTTACCACTGAGCTCTGGCATCTCATCGGCATCAAACCTGCTACCTCCACGGCTTACCACCCCCAGACTGACAGCCAGACCGAGCGCGTCAACCAGGAAATGGAACAGTTCATCCGCATCTTTACTAACTACATGCAGGACGACTGGGACGACCTCCTTCCGGCCACCGAATTCGCTTACAACAACCATGTCCACTCTTCCACGCAGCAAGTTCCGTTCATGACAGACACCGGCTGGCTCCCCCAAATGGGGTTCGAACAGAATGGACCACGTTCAAAGCTGGAGTCAGTTAACGAATTCCACGACCGAATTGCTGCCAGTGTCTCCGAGGCGCGTTCTGCACTTGTCAAAGCTAATGAGGAGTACAAGGGCTACTATGATCGCCGGCGTACCCCAGCGCCAGAAATCAAAGTCAGAGACCGGGTCTGGCTTGACGCTGTCACGTACCGTGCCACCGGACCCGGCGCCGGGGCCGGTCATTACCGATGCGTTAATCATTCATTCCCATTGGATGCACTGCATTGCTATGTTCTGACTTGCTTTAACTCGTATATCATCACGGGACCACGGGCTTCCGATTTCCCCTACACTACCCGACTCGTATTCCTATGCTATGACTATACCTCTACTCATTATGACTCACTTATGTCACGGAGTACGGAACCCCGGTTTCGCCGATGTTACTCATACTCTAGTATAAATACCGTGTAGTATCTCCAGTAGAGTTCAGTTTGAATATCAACTAAGACTCGCACTACTCTATTCTTCCTTCTGTCGGGTCCCGTTCCGGCCCCCGCCCGGATCCGTTCTCGAAATTGGGCTTTGGGCGTAGAGAAGGGCGCAGCGCACGAGCTGAAGCCAAGCCCACTCCTTATCCCCTGACCCCCGGACTTCCGTCTGGCCCCGGGGATATACGGTCCTTGACAGTATATTCAAACTTACTCTTCTTACGTCCATTGGTTTATGGCCTTGCCTGTCCCTGAACAAACCAACCTTCGCAATCAGCGGGCTCTTCAGCGATTGGCACGCCAAGTCACAATCACACCGCCGGCACTAGTAGACCAGCGCCGTCGGGAAGATCAGGATCGCCGAGAATGCTTCACTAACCGCAGTAACTTCAACGCGGCACTCCGTAGTACTGCCAGCCACGATATTCAATCTGCTTACCAAACTCGACAGAGTGCACATATCGCTGGACATATGGCTACCACTACAATCACTAAACCCACTCGTATTCATTACGGAGCATTCGACTCAGTCTCCCAGTCCGGCGCCCGAAGTCGCCAGGGAAGTCTGATCGATCATCCAGAGAATTTGGAAATCCCGCCCTCTCGGAGCTCTTCCGTGCCCGAGGGTTGTCATCGGGAAGACCGACCTCGACGGGATTCCTATAATCCTTTCCGTGGTGAAGGAGACAACGGTGGAGATGGTGGTGGAGACGGAGGTGGAGATGGTGGAGGTGGAGATGATGGCAGTGGAGACGGATTACCTCCAAATTCGCCGGACCCGAACGGTTTTGATATGGACGATCCGGCTTCATTTTTCGCCGCACTCACTCGAGCAATCGGTCAGGGTATTGGGAACGCAATGCAACGTCCTAGTGCTCCCAGCGACAAAACTCGGTCCCGAGTTCGGGACCCGGAAACTTTTGATGGGAAGGACCCCGATAAACTTTGTACCTTCCTTTTCCAAGGCATACTCAACTTCCGGGACCGTCCGTCGGCATTCGCACAGGATGAACAGAAGGTCAACTACATGATGTCCTATCTCACCGGCGACGCTCTTGGATGGTTTGAACCATCCTACGTCAATCCTGACCCCAATAACATTCCTGCATGGCTTAACGATTACGACGCTTTCGTTTCGGAGCTCCAGCTCAATTTCGGCACCTACGATCCCCGACAGAACGCTGAGAATGAAATTGTCGCTCTTCGCATGGACAGTGGTCAATCTATCCAGAAGTATCTGGTCCGTTTCAATAAGCTATCACAGCTTACGGGCTGGAACTCCGTCGCTCTCCGAAAGGTGTTCTACGATGGACTTCCTGAGCGCATTCAGCTCAAACTTTGTGACCTGCCCGGCGGAAAACCGACCGACCTCAGTGTTCTTAAAATCTCTGCTCAATCTATCGATGCTTCCCACTGGGAATGGCAGAAGGAGCAGAAATTTCGCCACAGTCGGGCTCCGATTCAAAACCCTAAAACCGGTTCCCCGGATACTCCAAAAAATGATCACGGCAAAACAGGCAACGTGCACAATGCCAACGCGCAAGGTGACTCCAAGAAGCAGAAGAAGGGTGGCGGGGGGAACAGATGGAAGTCCGGACGATCCCCTGCTCAAACTCCTTCGGCCCCGACCGAGAAACCTTATGCGAAGGTGTTGGGCACAGATGGCAGACTACTCCCTGCTGAAAAAGCCCGTTGGCTCGCCGAGAACTTGTGTCTACTTTGTGGAGAAAAGGGGCATCGCACGGATTCTTGTCCCATGAAGAAATCGGCGTCCGGTCGCGCCGCTTCGGCGGCTGCACCTACTACGCCTGCTGCTTCTTCCAGCTCGGGAAACTAAGTAGCAATTCTCGGGATACTGCGCGACCCGAGGGTTGTGAAAATGGTCCTGATCGCGCAGTAGAATCCTTCTTACGACTTAATGCCTCAGCCCTTACGAATCCCAATTCCTTATGTCCTGTTCTAAACTCTCCGCAGATTCCGTCGGACGTCCGGGCCCTTATCGACTCCGGTTCGTCCGATTGTTTCGTAGACCCTGTCTTCTGTAACACCAATAATCTCACTTGCATCTCCATTCCTCCTATCGGCCTCCGTCTGCCTGATGGTTCTTCTGGAACTATCATAACCGAGATTGTTCATTTCGACGTCTCATTCCCTTCTGGTGACACAACTCCGGTTGAATTATATGTCACACCACTGGATTCTGCCTGCTCCGTCGTGCTTGGATACAATTGGCTCACCCGCTACAATCCGTTGATTGACTGGGTTTCGGGCCAAATCTTTTTCCGTTCGCCTGGCTCCGCTATTCCGGCCCCGGTTACGACCGAGGAATTTCCATCGGTTCAGTCCGATCCTTCCCCTCCTGCAGTGGAGCCTTCTGTTGCTCCTTCGGTCGACGCTCGATCCCCGTCGATCTCCTTCATAGGAGCAGCTGCCTTTGCTCGCGCTCTCCGCGCGAAAGGTAGTCATATGTTCCGTCTTGGCCTCTCTGAGGTTTACGCTGACGTTTTTTCGGCCTCCGAGTCTGAAAAGTTAGCACCCCATCGGCCATACAATCTCAAGATCGAACTTGAGGACGGGGCATCTCCTCCGCCTGGTCCTATATACTCCCTGTCGCAGGTGGAGTTAGCTGCTCTGCGAGATTTCATCGACCAGAACGTGTCAAATGGCTTCATCCGACAATCTACTTCCCCTCACGGCGCACCGATCCTCTTCTTTAAGAAGAAGTCTGGCGAGCTTCGGCTCTGCGTGGACTTCCGGGCACTTAATCGAATCACCCGGAAGGATCGCTATCCTCTTCCCCTACTCTCGGATCTCCTTGATGCGGGCCGAAAAGCTAAGGTCTTTACCAAAATTGATCTAAAACATGCTTACCACCTGGTCCGGATCGCCGATGGCGACGAATGGAAAACCACTTTCCGAACGCGCTATGGATCCTTCGAGTGGCTTGTGATGCCAAACCAGAGTAGTGCGAATCTTAGTCGAGGACTTTGAGTCGAGAGTCTTAGTCGATATTCAAACTGAACTCTACAGAAGATATTACACAGTATTTATACTAAAGTATGAGTAACATCGGCGGAACCGGAGTTCCGTCCTCCGTGATAGAAACAAGTCATAGTAAGTCAGAACATAGTCATAGCATACACCACCAACCCAAAGGACAATCATTGTGATGTATGAGCCTGAAGTCAATTTGATGTATTGCACAGACATCCCAGCGATATATGATTTTAATCGGTCTGATATTCCTCACTCGATGCCTGAGAGCCATCCGAAAGATATAAGCCTGACATCACTTCAATATTGTTTTCGAGGTCTTTGACAAATGTCGGAAAGATTGACAAGGCTGTGCCGTGCCGAATCACGTGTGGAGATGCCGCCTCTACTGCTGTCATGTTGGGCCCATTTGGGCACGGGCGCCTATTTGCATCTTGACCAGACTCCTTCACATTCATGGTAGACTCGAGGCGCGTGCGCAAGACGCGTCAATTTACGAATCTGAACAGGTGCTGATTCATCGATACAAATCCGAAACCCCTCGTAGAGAATTGGGCTGGCTGAGAGGCTACGAAATCGGGTACATCCAGAGTGCGTCAATTGGTCTTTTGCCGAGCTCCACGTCACTCTTGTGTTACTGCCTAATCAAGACTCCCGTCTGGACGCTCGGAAATGTGACAGTCACTGACACGAGGAATGCAGTTGTTGCTGATCTACGCTAACACGTTAAAATCGCGACAATGTACTCAATATTTGTTAATAAAATTCAGCGCCGTTTCCGTTTCTGTGGGCGCTTCTGTAACTCATCCTCCTCCTCCTCCTCTGTATCACCCTCAGAGTCTTTGTCAGAATCTGGAGCTGCTTGCGTCTCTCTGTCCTTTTCCTGCACATCGTCATCGGAGTCCTCTCCTTCCTCGGCTCTCCTCAGCGCTTCTTCTGCCTGAAGAGCCGCTGTCGCCGCTAGCTCTGCCTCTGTCCGCTTTGCTTTTGCTGTTGCGCGCCTTTTCTCCGCCGTCTTTTGACGCTTCTTTGTGCGAGCGTTACTGGCTTGAGCGGCCATGTTTTTGTGAAATGCCAAACGGTCGTCATGCAAAGAGGTCAGCTTTGTCAGGGACTGTGGAAGTACCCTGCGAAGCCTAGCGAAGTTGTGCAACGCACTCATGTTTAAGATGAAATGGTCATCGTCGTTGTGAATGCTCCCGCGGCTTTTCAACGTTTCATGAACGACCTCTTAGTAGACCTCCTCGACGTTAACGTCGTTGTATACTTGGATGACATCCTGATCTATTCGGAGAACCCAGCGGAACACCGAGCGCATGTCCGTGAGGTGCTTCGGCGCCTTCGGAAAGCCGGTCTCTTTGCTTCTCTTAAGAAGTGCGCATTCAGTGTTGAGACTGTCGAATTCCTCGGCTACATTCTCTCCCCTAACGGTCTTACCATGGATGACTCCAAGGTCAAGGTTATTCAGAACTGGCCGGAGCCGCGCAAAGTCAAGGACGTACAATCTTTCCTTGGCTTTGCAAATTTCTATCGTCGTTTTATTGCGAATTACTCGGACATCGTTGTGCCTTTGACACGGCTCACTCGGAAGTCCGAGCCTTGGCTTTGGTCATCGGCTTGCCAAGAAGCCTTTGACAGCCTCAAAACCGCATTTACGACGGCTCCGATTCTTACACATTGGCTCCCAGGTCTTTAATTAACCTTGGAATCTGATGCTTCCGACTACGCCATCGCTGCTATCCTTTCGATTACCACGCCAGACGGCGAAATTCGTCCGATCGCATTCCACTCTCGGACCCTTATGGCGCCCGAGTTGAACTACGACACGCATGACAAGGAACTACTTGCCATTTTCGAGGCATTTCGTGTGTGGCGCCGGTATCTTGAAGGAGCAGTCCCTCCAGTGGACGTCGTGACTGATCACAAGAATCTGGAGTATTTTTCTACCACCAAGCTCTTGACCCGCCGGCAAGCCCGGTGGTCCGAGCTTCTTTCGGCTTTCAATTTTATTCTTCGGTCTCGACCCGGCCGCTTTGGCGGTAAGCCCGATGCTCTCACTAGACGATGGGACGTCTACCCTAAAGAGGGGGATAGTGGCTATGCCAGTGCTAATCCTCACAATTTCCGTCCAGTTTTCACTCAGCATCAGATTAATGTGTCACTTCGTGCCTCAGCGATGTACGTTCCGGTGCTCCGAGCCGGGCAGATTATGGATGTGGGTCAGCTTCACGCGGACATCCGGACGGCCTTACCCTCTGATCCTATTGCCTCACAACATCTAAATAACACTTCAAACCCTCGATGGGTTACCCAGGACAGTCTTCTTTATCAGGATGGACGCATATTCGTACCGGATTCATCGGATCTCCGACTTCGAGTTCTGCTCGACAAGCACGATCATCAGCTTGCTGGTCATTGGGGGCAAAATAAAACACTTGCCTTAGTCCGCCAGGAGTATGTGTGGCCCGGCCTCCGAGCCTTTGTCCAAGGCTATGTGCGGTCTTGTGTTTCTTGCAAACGCTACAAGTACACTCACCATTAATGTTGCCGCGACTTGGAAAGTCGAGTTTCGACTTGGCAAGTCACGACAAGTCGGATTTTGACTTGACTTTTTCAGTCCAAGTAAAGTCAAGTCATTCGAGTCGACTCAAGTCGACTTTTGCTACTTATTTAGAGCTTTATAAACCGCGGTCAAGAGCGTTGTAAGACGCAATGGTCTTACGAAAGTCGTGAACGGGGACCACAGAAGAATACTTACGACACTGAAATCTCACGATTTTTCACGACATCGCTTAACTTTGAAGTGTCTCTTTTGGGCGGAATATTTACAAGGCAGTGCTGCACCTGCATGCACAAATGCTGACCAGACAACGAAGGATAGGGATAGAAAGAGAATGTATGTGGGTGGCTCGGCACATCATGCAAAGCCCGAGATGCCTACGTGAAGATGAGCTGTCAGGGGCAGTCCCAGCAGTGTAACCTGATCTCCACACGATGCTGTGGCTGGCTGGGCTAGCCGAACTTCGCCAAAGGCATAGCCTGATTTAGCCGTGGCATCAGATAATAAGCGGCTGAATGCAGTGATTATGTCCACATAGCTATTGTAGAATTTTCATATCCAAACCCGACTCAAAGTCACTTCAAGTCGCGTCAAGTCGACATGAATGACTTGAAAGTCAAGCCAAGTCACACAAGTGACTCGACTCGACTCGACTTAAATCGACTTGGAAAAGTCGACTTTGCAACTTCAGGCACGAAGTCGCGGCAATATTACTCACCATCGCCCCTACGGATTCCTTCGGCAACTTCCGGTCCCCGATCGGCCTTGGGATTCGATTTCCCTGGACTTCATTGAGCAACTTCCCGAGTCAGACAGATATACCAGCATCCTCGTTATAGTCGACCGCCTTTCCAAAATGGGCCTTTTCATTCCCTGCCACGGAAAGCTATCGGCTTCCGAATTGGCCCATCTCTTTGTCCTTCACGTCTTCTCCAAGCACGGAGTTCCATCGCACTGCACAAGCGATCGGGGCTCCGAGTTTGTCAACCACTTTTTCCGTTCCTTAGGCGAAGCGCTCAACATGCGTCTGCATTTCACCGCCGGCTACCATCCATCAGCCGACGGTCAGACCGAGCGCGTCAACCAAACTTTGGAGCAATACCTCCGGATGTACTGCAATTATCAGCAGGACAACTGGGCACCCCTTCTTCCTCTTGGCGAATTCGCATATAACAACACTCCAAATGATACCACTGGAGTTACACCATTCTTCGCCAACAAGGGCTATCACCCGTCGGTCACCGTACACCCTGAGCGGGATTTAGTTTCTGCCCGGGCCCGAGACTTCGTCATGGATTTGGATGCTCTTCACCAAGAGCTTCGTACTCAGATGGCGTCTGCCCAAAAGCGCTATCAGGGTCCCGCAGATAAGCGGCGATCCGTGGATCCTAAGATCTCAATTGGGGACGAGGTCTACATTAACTCCGACGGCTTCCGTGTCGCACGCCTGACCAAGAAGTTTTCTGAAATCTTCTATGGCCCTTACGAAGTTATTGCCCAGCCCGGACCTGCTTCTTATACCCTTAAACTTCCTCAAGACATGCGCCAAATCCATCCCGTATTTCACATCTCACAACTCGAACCCGGACATCCAAACACCATAGCGGGTCGCGAACAACCTCCACCACCTCCTATTGAAATAGACGGGGAGTTAGAATTCGAGATTGCAGAAATTCTGGATAGTAAAGCAGATCGGCGCCGAAAGCCCCCGCTTCTATACCTTGTCTGTTGGGAAGGTTACGCTGGAACCCCGGAGGAAACCTCTTGGCTGCGGGCAGATGAACTCGACAATGCCACTGAGCTTGTTGAAGCTTTCCATGCTAGATATCCGGATCGTCCTGGCCCCGTTTGATACGGAACGCCGCGCGGCCCCGGACCGTTGTCTCATATAGGTTTTTACGCAATGAAGGTCTTCTGAGCGTTTTTCCTTTTTTCACTTTCTTGACTTCAGGCATATCGGACAGCAAAAAGTATACAAGTTCAATTCACTATTTGCATTTTCTTTCTGGGCCCGGCCGGCCCCACCGAAACCTCTACGCTGATTCACCTCCACCCTCGTTTCCACCCGCAGCTCCGTCCGCTCCCGAAAGGAGGTGCTCTACAACCTCCGGGTGGTGAACCTTCACGAATGCGGCCCCGAGCCGGCCGATATCTCGCACAGAGTTGGCAAGGAGCTTGAAGTCCTTGACCGTCTCGGCCAGTCCGCGTACCTCCGCCGTGAGCCCACCAATCGCTTTCTCGAGCTTTTGGACGCTCTTCCGCATGTCCGCCCGGGACTCCGCGTGTTGTTCCATCTCGCCTTCCCATCTCTCCTCCAACGCCCCACGCAGCTCATCGAACGCTTCCACGAGGTCGGATGTGATCCCGGATCCCGAACCGGATCCGGAATCCCCTCCGTGGTGGCTGCACTTGATCTTGCCAGTGGAGCACGCCTTGCAGGCGTGCCCTTTGCCGGCGGCCGGACGAAGGCATGGGACCTCCTTCTTGGCGCATGAGGTACACTATACATTGGTCAGCTCCGCCGGGACCCGGGACTGCGACGCACCTTGTTGGGGAACTCTTCACCCACAACACTCTTCTTCTTCTTCTGGGGCGGCGCGTTGCTCTGCCCTTCATCGTCGTCACCGACGTCCGCCTGGACCCGCTTTTCCTTCTGCTTCTCCTTTTCCACCTTCCTCTGCCTCTTTCTCTCCTCCTTTTCCGCGGCCTCCCTTTTCTTTTCCGCCAACTCTTCGGCGGCCTTCCGGGCGGCGTCCGCCACTTTTTTGCGCTCTACGCGCAATTGAGTACGCAGCACCGCATCGTCGGGGTCGACCTCATCCTCGCCCATAGCGCAGAGACGGTCATGGTACTGTTCGTCGGTCTCGTTGAGTTGTTGAGGCATGGTGGCGTAAGCGGATGTGCGATGGGGGTAGTAGGGAAGTGGTGGTGGTTGGTGGATGAAAAAAGAAGACGCGATTCCCACGGATCACGTGGTCATATACAGGTCGGAAACGCGGCATCTTTCGGCACGATCGGATTCCGGAAATAAATTCCGGAATACTATCTCTCAAACGCCTCTAGGGTTCGGCGTTAAGAGGGGGATACTGTCATGTACCGTGCCACAGGACCCGGCGCCGGGGCCGGTCATTACCGATGCGTTAATCATTCATTCCCATTGGATGCACTGCATTGCTATGTTCTGACTTGCTTTAACTCGTATATCATCACGGGACCACGGGCTTCTGATTTCCCCTACACTACCCGACTCGTATTCCTATGCTATGACTATACCTCTACTCATTATGACTCACTTATGTCACGGAGTACGGAACCCCGGTTTCGCCGATGCTACTCATACTCTAGTATAAATACCGTGTAGTATCTCCAGTAGAGTTCAGTTTGAATATCAACTAAGACTCGCACTACTCTATTCTTCCTTCTGTCGGGTCCCGTTCCGGCCCCCGCCCGGATCCGTTCTCGAAATTGGGCTTTGGGCGTAGAGAAGGGCGCAGCGCACGAGCTGAAGCCAAGCCCACTCCTTATCCCTTGACCCCCGGACTTCCGTCTGGCCCCGGGGATATACGGTCCTTGACAGACGCCTCGGATATCCGAACCACCCACCTGTCGCCCGGCCTCTCGCACCGCCGACTCGGGCCCTTCAAAGTTACCCAGGTCGTAAGCCCTGGTGCATACAATTTAGAACTTCCGCCATGGCTCTCCTGGCTCCATCCGGTCTTCCCAGTGGTGAAGCTTGAGCTCGCCGTAGATGACCCCTTTGAAGGCCGACCAGGCTACGACGAACCGGCCCTGGTTCTCCCCAACACTCCCGGCAACGCCCCAGAGTGGGAGGTTGAGGAGATCTTGGACGCGAAGGTATGATGAAAGTCACTCTACTTCATGGTGCACTTCAAAGGGTACGACAAGTCGCACAACCAGTGGGTTCGGCACTCTGACCTCTTTGCCCCGGGGGCCGTTGCCAAGTTCTATCGGAAATACCCTGGAAAACCACGCACCATCGCCGTTGCCACCTTCTATTCCCTTCCCTTCCAGGATCCATCCCTCCATGTTCATTCTATGCGTTGAGGCGCCGTATTCCAAGGGGGGGTGATGTAAGGGGAGCCCCCGATCGGTAGGACCAGATAAAAATGTAAGGATGCCATCCCTTGCGTATTTGGAATCCGAATCAAATGAACCAGTTCCCAAGGCAAACAGACCGGAATTGAGAGCAGGTGAGTGTTCTAAAGAAAACGATCAAAAAAACACCCAAAATAGCAGAAATTGTACTACAAACAGCTGTGACACTGTTCATGTCCATGTGAGGCTGTAAATATCCTAGTTGAGTTGTACATGCAGATTGTTCCATGTTCCACTGCTCTGTACATATTTTTTGATGAAAAAAGCCTTCATAGCACTTGGTTACCTGTGGGTGATATATGCTTCAGGGGATATTTGTTCCCATCGTCCACATTAATCACAAGAAGTAATCTAGGCTGGCCCAATCATTTCAGATGGTTAATTCTTCACATGGCTGAACAGATCAACAACTAAAGATCCTGGTTAATTTGGCACCTAAGACACATTACATGTTGCGTAAACTATCCACATTCTCCATCACAATGTAAACCAGCTGATGAATAAGCTTGTCATGATCAGCCTCCTTGGGAAATTTGGACAGGGCAGTTTGAACAAATTTGGTAATGTTTTTGCGAAAGTCTGGCTGGTTCTGGAGCAGCTGGATGGTGGCATCAATAGGAGGTTCATGATGCTCTGAGCTTTCCCCAGCTGATACAAAAATGATGCAGGTGGCTAGGAATTTTGTTTGGTTAGAAAGGACAATGGCATTGAGAGGAGACCTGCCGATGGTGATGCAAAGACAAAGGGAGATGTCAATGATGATGCCATTTGATCCAGGAAACTGAGAGCCTGAATGAGAGATGCTGGAAGGCTGGAAGGGCTGAGAATTACTGTGGAGTTCATGAATGCCCGCAGTGAATCTCTTGCATTGTGTGGCTGGGGGGATAGCAGGTGTCTCAGTGAAAGTCACAGTAGAAGCCACAGAGGGAGCACTTGCATTCTGAGCATGATGGAACATGGTGTGGGCAAACTTTGCAGTGCTGGCAAACAGAGGGAGCACTCACCCACTGCGCATCAGGGAACATGGCGGTGTCAGAAAAATGTCGCAGTGCCGGCAAACAGAGGGAGCACTCACATCCTGCGCATCACAGAACACGGCGGTGTCAGAAAAATGTCGCAGTGCCGGCGAACAGAGGGAGCACTCACACGCTGCGCATCACAGAACACGGCGGTGTCAGAAAAACGTCGCAGTGCCGGCGAACAGAGGGAGCACTCACACGCTGCACATCACAGAACACGGCGGTGTCAGAAAAACGTCGCAGTGCCGGCAAACAGAGGAAGCACTCACATGCTGCGCATCACAGAACAGCGCGGTGTCAGAAAAACGTCGCAGTGCCGGCGAACAGAGGAAGCACTCACCTCCTGCGCATCACAGAACACGGCGGTGTCAGAAAAACGTCGCAGTGCCGGCGAACAGAGGGAGCACTCACCTCCTGCGCATCACAGAACACGGCGGTGTCAGAAAAATGTCGCAGTGCCGGCGAACAGAGGGAGCACTCACCTCCTGCGCATCACAGAACACGGCGGTGTCAGAAAAACGTCGCAGTGCCGGCGAACAGAGGGAGGACTCACATCCTGCGCATCACAGAACACGGCGGTGTCAGAAAAACGTCGCAGTGCCGGCAAACAGAGGGAGGACTCACCCACTGGGCATCACAGAACACGGCGGTGTCAGAAAAACGTCGCAGTGCCGGTGAACAGAGGGAGCACTCACCCACTGGGCATCACAGAACACGGCGGTGTCAGAAAAATGTCGCAGTGCTGGCGAACAGAGGGAGCACTCACATGCTGCACATCACAGAACAGTGCGGTGTCAGAAAAACGTCGCAGTGCCGGCGAACAGAAGAAGCACTCACATGCTGCGCATCACAGAACAGCGCGGTGTCAGAAAAACGTCGCAGTGCCGGCGAACAGAGGGAGCACTCACATGCTGCACATCACAGAACACGGCGGTGTCAGAAAAATGTCGCAGTGCTGGCGAACAGAGGGAGCACTCACATGCTGCACATCACAGAACAGTGCGGTGTCAGAAAAACGTCGCAGTGCCGGCGAACAGAAGAAGCACTCACATGCTGCGCATCACAGAACAGCGCGGTGTCAGAAAAACGTCGCAGTGCCGGCGAACAGAGGAAGCACTCACCTCCTGCGCATCACAGAACACGGCGGTGTCAGAAAAACGTCGCAGTGCCGGCGAACAGAGGGAGCACTCACCTCCTGCGCATCACAGAACACGGCGGTGTCAGAAAAATGTCGCAGTGCCGGCGAACAGAGGGAGCACTCACCTCCTGCGCATCACAGATCACGGCGGTGTCAGAAAAATGTCGCAGTGCCGGCGAACAGAGGGAGCACTCACCTCCTGCGCATCACAGAACACGGCGGTGTCAGAAAAACGTCGCAGTGCCGGCGAACAGAGGGAGCACTCACCTCCTGCGCATCACAGAACACGGCGGTGTCAGAAAAACGTCGCAGTGCCGGCGAACAGAGGGAGCACTCACCCACTGCGCATCACAGAACACGGCGGTGTCAGAAAAATGTCGCAGTGCTGGCGAACAGAGGGAGCACTCACATGCTGCACATCACAGAACACGGCGGTGTCAGAAAAATGTCGCAGTGCCAGCGAACAGAGGGAGCACTCACCTCCTGCGCATCACAGAACACCGCGGTGTCAGAAAAACGTCGCAGTGCCGGTGAACAGAGGGAGCACTCACCTCCTGCGCATCAAAGAGCACCGCGGTGTCAGAAAAATGTCGCAGTGCCGGTGAACAGAGGGAGCACTCACATCCTGCGCATCACAGATAACCGCGGTGTCAGAAAAATGTCGCAGTGCCGGCGAACAGAGGGAGCACTCACATCCTGCGCATCACAGAACACCGCGGTGTCAGAAAAATGTCGCAGTGCCGGCGAACAGAGGGAGCACTCACATCCTGCGCATCACAGAACGCCGCGGTGTCAGAAAAACGTCGCAGTGCCGGCGAACAGAGGGAGCACTCACATCCTGCGCATCACAGAACGCCGCGGTGTCAGAAAAACGTCGCAGTGCCGGCGAACAGAGGGAGCACTCACAGGCTGCGCATCACAGAACACGGCGGTGTCAGAAAAATGTCGCAGTGCCGGCGAACAGAGGGAGCACTCACACGCTGCGCATCACAGAACACGGCGGTGTCAGAAAAATGTCGCAGTGCCGGCGAACAGAGGGAGCACTCACACGCTGCGCATCACAGAACACCGTGGTGTCAGAAACACGTCGCAGTGCCGGCGAACAGAGGGAGCACTCACACGCTGCGCATCACAGAACACGGCGGTGTCAGAAAAATGTCGCAGTGCCGGCGAACAGAGGGAGCACTCACCCACTGCGCATCACAGAACACGGCGGTGTCAGAAAAATGTCGCAGTGCCGGCGAACAGAGGGAGCACTCACATACTGCGCATCACAGAACACGGCGGTGTCAGAAAAACGTCGCAGTGCCGGCGAACAGAGGAAGCACTCACATCCTGCGCATCACAGAACACGGCGGTGTCAGAAAAACGTCGCAGTGCCGGCGAACAGAGGGAGCACTCACCTCCTGCGCATCACAGAACACGGCGGGGTCAGAAAAACGTCGCAGTGCCGGCGAACAGAGGGAGCACTCACCTCCTGCGCATCACAGAACACGGCGGTGTCAGAAAAATGTCGCAGTGCCGGCGAACAGAGGGAGCACTCACACGCTGCGCATCACAGAACACGGCGGTGTCAGAAAAACGTCGCAGTGCCGGCGAACAGAGGGAGCACTCACATGCTGCGCATCACAGAACACGGCGGTGTCAGAAAAACATCGCAGTGCCGGCAAACAGAGGGAGCACTCACACTCTGCGCATCACAGATGTCAGGAACTGACACAGCATACTGAATCTGATGGACTAGAATGCAACTTACAAAATCCCTCCAATATGGCATGAGCTGGGCGGTGTACTTAATCATGGTATTCAGCATTTTGTCCTTGTCCACCAGCACCCGTTGAATCCACTGTTGCTGCCCCCGACTTCGAGAATTCAGTCAACACATACTCCACGCTAACCATGATGCTTACACAACTAATTCCATGATCTTCTCGCATCCGACCCGAAAAGAACTCTGTTGTGCCAATGCAAACAAGTTGGAAAGCATTTCATCCTGGATCACCGCATATGTTGCCTCTGCGAGACTCGCACACCTGGTTCCCACCTCGTTGAGGTCTAAGGGTGTGCCATCAGCAACTCTGGAAATACCCATTCGCAAGCAAAGAACATTGACTTTGAAGTTGAACACACTGATTGGGAGGGTGAGTGGTATTTTCAATGGCTTTTCGCACTGTCTTCTCGAATTTTGCCTGAGCATTATGGGAAGCCTTCTTCTCCCTCTCACTATCACTTGAATCGTCATCAGCTAAGTCATCATATGCTTCATCAATGAGTGCTTCAAATTTGGTGAAGACAGCAATGAGGGGGACTATGCAGTGTTAGGCGTGCCCGATCCTGATACTCTGACATACCTGGGGAGTTTCTCGCATTGAAAAATGCGAGTTCAAATTCTGAACTTGGGGCCCTTGGGTTGTCCATCGGAATGCACATCCTAATTCAACCTGAGTCTTGACACCCGACGATCGATGATACGTACCATATCGCGTGTATCTGATCCCGGATTCTTGTTTCCTTCGAGCGCTTGTCAATAAATTTCCACAGGGAATCGGTGCAGAGTGGGGAATTTTCGTCATGTTCGGCACCAGCTTCAATTCCCCGTGAGTCGTGGAACACGAACGAGGGGTTGCTCCCGAAAGTGATCTCGTTCTCGATATCGCTCATTCCACGCTATGAATAGCTCTTAGTGAGAAAGTCATAGAACTCGTAGACACAGTACCTGACGATCTGGTTCCAGGATGGACGGATCCACCTATAAATGACAACTGAGCTCCGACGGGATGCAGAAAGGGTTTGAACACTCGCCTCGTTCCCTTTTTTATCAACAATTCTCAAGTCGCTCCCATCGGAATCACACATTTTTTTAAGAATTGTAGTCTTGCCGGCATTCCGTCGGCCGATGACTAAGATTCGAAAGCGAGGACACCGCTCCTTGATTTGTCCAATTGTGAGAATCATGGATGAGATGAGGGGGAGATGCCAATGATCGCGATGCCAAAGAGCGTGTTCTTATACTGTCATGCCCAAAATTACAGACTCCCACAGCTCTGAGGTGCCGGTGCCCAATGAAATCACCGCCAGACGTACATTGACAGATTTCATGATTTGGCGAAGCCAGAAATCTGGTCGCAGGTCAGCTGCACCTGCTTCCATTCCAACAGTCATACCGAGATTAGACCCGTATCACATATGTACACCCGAGAATGTGAGGCATAGGCGTGAGGGATCCATGAACGGCCTGCCTACGATGTTGAATGTGCTTCAAAAGTGTCTGGACAAGCATGAGGAACCTGAGAAGGATACTTTTTTCCATCTAAGAGCCTAAATAAGAATCAGACGACGTCGTAATTGATACCGGAGCGAAGTTCCGGCAGGTGTATATTTGGCACGGTGCTAAATAGTAGTCTGTCTGCGATTCTGTGGTTTAAACATTGACTTTTTGCCGCATTTCTCCTGCCTTAAATTTGGCCAAGCACGAAAATTCCACAGACGCTGTATCAAGATGATTTTCAATGTACGAACGCTGAACTTAACCCTAGTGCACTGTGCTTCGCATCTTCCCCCCGAATTCCGGAAGCAGATTGGATCTCTGATAGAAGAATCAGACGAGTTCATTTCGCCCAATGGACGATCTGATACCCTATCAAATTGGCAGTTACGCTTCCGCCGCGTGCCATTTTCGAGCTCCACCTCGACACTGTCCTCCCAGCCTACGTTCGTCCAGACAAATATGAAGTGCGGATTGGGGGCGACCATCTGCACATTCGCTTGGCATCTGCTGGTGAGGCACGCGCACTCATTAACGCGTGGAAAGCGCATACGGTCGAGGGTTACAAGGGTGTGAAAATGGCATTCGCGAGGGCCGACGGGGAATCTTTGCGAAGTGATCCTAACAGCAGCCATAATGCGGCCGCGAGTCGCTCCACCTCGCGCCGCAGCACTGCGAACAAGCCACGCAGAAATGTGGGGGCAAGCCACGGCGGCGGAGCCAATAAGCTGTCGCGTCCCGCAATTAGATAGCGCAATCTAGTTGGGTTGGTTCACCGAGTAGTACATGTATCAATTTGATATTTTGGAAACTTTTCGTCTTGGGACAGGTTCCGAAAACTATCTTCTGGGCGCAATCACCCAATGTGCTTAGATGCATCCCTTCTGTTTGTATTTTTGGCATAGACGACCCGTCGCTTGATGGGACTCTGGCAGTGACTTTTTGTCGTCTGTTCTGTGAGCTGTTTTCTTTGAGACAGTTTTCCACCCAAAAGTCCTTGGGTCTGCTTTTTTAGAAGCAGATGGTGTATGCATGCACTCTGCAAAGGGAAAGACGTACGACAACTTGCTGTATGCTGGTGGACTCTGGGGATTTTTACCTGGGAGGAGAGAACTCCTCCTGTACACATGCATATACTGCTCGTGGTCAGGTCCCACTGGGTTCCAACCAGAGGTCCAGCCATTTCGATTGGTCAGCCAGTTCACAGTAAGTCAGCGTCTTGTGCTGTTCGACCCCCTGGAATGGTGTTGTGCTCCGTGGGCATCCTGTAGTTTTATGTATGGACAGACACCCTTACATACCTACTTGTTTGTCTTCGGTAAACTCGTTGTTCATGTTGTGGACCACGCGAGTATAATATAACCCCCCCCGCGTACCGGCGACGTACAAAATTTAGAACACTACATTGGTAGACATCATGCTCTAGACATCGCCGCCGCCGTCGGGCTGCGCATTCTGGGATAAAGCGTCGGCCACATACCTGGGCCAACCGAGGTCATATGATACTTGGCGGATCACTATGTTCTGCGTGGGAGGTTAAAAATAGGAAAGAGTTCTAGTCCGAAAGAATGAACAACTTTGTGGGAAGATGAACGTGAAGGAAAGAAAGGAGAAGATGGCGAGCCGTGACTAGTACCCGAGGAAGAGAGTGTGCACCATCGGAGAAGAAATAAGAAAAAGTAAATATGATATCGCATGGCATGGATTCTCGAGGGACTCGAACCATCGCCGAGTACGTCATTATGTAGGCGTGGTGCACGGTAGCATACTGATCCCTGTTGGAACTTGAGTGAGTTGCGACCGATACCAAAGATATATAGAGGAAAGATGACTTTGAAAAACTAGTGCGAAAATAAAAATAAAAGGTGAGTGAGTGGAAAGACCGAGAAAAGAAATACTGGGAGGAAAGAAAGAAGCCAAGGGTTGGCGATCCACTGGAAAAAGATGAACAACCCCTCAAAAAAAAAAAAAAACAGCCCGATAATTTGGTCATGGATCTTGAGGGAGTCGAACCCTCGTCGAGGACCTGATACTCTACCAGCACTTTTTTACGGATTGTCCCCGGCAGCCCATGGCCACAGATCATTTATTAAAACACAAGTAAATCAATTCCCAAGTGGTCCAGGAGAAGAGACGGTGCCTGCAAAGAATACAAATATCGGTTGATTAGATGAAGACAAACGCGAGGAATAAAGATCTCACGATGCATCTACACTCCCAAGGAAAATATTGAGTTTGATCACAGAGGAAAGGGAAATCAAAGACATTTTGAGATCGACACCGTATGGACCTCGAGGGAGTGGAACCCCTGCCGAGGAGGAGGATTTTTTCAGGTATCCACCGTGCCCCACAGATCTGTATTTGAACTTGAGTTGAGTGGAGTTTGAAGAGAGGGAGCAACGCTAGCGATTATTGTTAGGTCGATGAACTTGAAATTAAAATACAACCACGGGCGAAAAAAACTCAAAAGAAAGAAGGAATTGTCAGTGTCCGGCGGAGTACCCCCTAAAAAATCTGACATGACAGAAAATGGATCTTGCCCTCGCCGAGGACTCGAGACGTAAAAGAGAGACAGTTATGGATTGTACACGGTGACCCACAGATCCGCGTTGCAGTTCATTTCTGCCTGAATAAATTCCTGGAGGTTGAAGCCAGAGAATTGAGAGAGAAAAGTAGGAGAACTCAGAAAAGACATGGTGGTCAGAATCAAAATCCACCGGGCCGTTTCTTCCGGGTGGTTTGCATCTTTTATTCCTGCTACGATGTCCTCCTCGTCCTCAGGGATCCCTGTGCTCGCGCCCTCGGAAGTCTCACACGCCATCTCGCCCATCCAAGCCGCCTAAGCCACACTCCCCGCCAATGCCGCTGAAATCCAATCCCTGCAATCTGCCCTCCTCGCAATGCAGCGCACCCCCGCCGCCTGGGGCCTTATCCTCCCTCTCCTCGCCCATTCCACCGACATAAACGTCCAGTTCTTTGGCGCTCATACAGCGCACGCAAAGATCGCGCGTGGGGAGCTCGCGTCTTTACCGCTGGAAGAACAATTGGCGCTGAGGGACGCGCTGGTGAGGGAGGCGGGCGTGCCTGGGCGCGCGCGGGTGGTGAGAAGGAAGCTTTATGGCGCGTTGACGGCGTTGGCGGTGCGGTTGGTATCAGTGACGGGCGGAGGGGGAAGCGCGTGGGAGGGGTGGGTGGAGGGGACAGTGGGTGCGCTGGTGGGTGCGGGGGCGCCGAGTGCGCATTTACACGAGTTTTTGGCGGGCGTGGCGGAGGATGTAGCCAGTTCGAATATGCTGCCGCAGCCAAACTGAGTGTCTGCCTTATATTTCCTTCTATTCTTCTCTACATTTTTCCTCTCACTAAGCTCGTACTGATTTTAATTTTTGTAACCAGAATCCAACTGGAATCCTCCCTGCGCGCCGCCGCACCGCTCGTCCTGCAATACATATCTGCTGTACTCGCTTCTCCTCCTACAAACGACGCAGACGCCCTCCCCGCCGCTAGGGCTCCCCACCGTATCCGTAAGTTACGGTTTACGGTTACGGGTTTACGGTGGACCGTACCGTACCGTAAGGGCCTGGGGCAATCGTTTTACGGTTACGGTTTGCAATGGCCGTAACCGTAAGAACCCGTAAGGATTACGGCCGTATACGGTATTTTACGGACCGTAACATGTTTGCAGTGCTCGATCCTCGCGTCAACTACAAAAAGCTGCGAAAAGATTACGCACACGAAGAGGACCTATCTAAATATTGAAGCACAAAAGGTGGCACTTCGTGCGGATTTTGACGAGCACTATCCCGGATTCCCATGCAATCCCCGAAGCAAACGGTTTCAACCTCTGGGCCCTCAAATAACTCAGCACCTCGCCCCGCGGTCATCAACTTCGCTACTTTCGATCAGGGGATGGACAGCGAGGACGACCGCGATGAACTACTGAACACTTATTTCGACGCACCTCGCCTATCGTGTGATGCGGACCCAGTTCAGTGGCGTTACATGGAGGAGGGCCGAATATCCACACCTCTATCAGCTAGCAGCAGCTAGCCCGCGATATTATGTTTATCCCAGGTATGATTACCTCCTAGAATTTCGTTCCTATTACTGACAACTATTCTAGGTTCTGCAGTTGCCTTTGAACGGGTGTTTTCGGGTGGGAGAGACACCATTTTCTTGCGGCGCTCATCTTTGAAGCCAGATACCATCCGGACGTTGATGTTGATTACAGCTCTTTGCGGTACAACAGGCGCGAGCCGTTTTTTTTTCCATTTTGGGCCACTTTTGATCGTTTTCCACTAGGACAGTCGCTCTGCTCTCAATTTCTGCCTGTTCGCCTTGGTTATAGGCTCAATCGATTCGCCTGAAAAATCCGCAGCGAACGTGCTTCTCAGATTTTTAAACTGATCGCCGAGGCGTTTTTCTGGTAAGGGAAACCACTTTTTTACAGCCACTTTTAAGTGTTTTCCACTAGGACAGTCGCCCTGACCTCAATCTTTACCCGTTCGTCTTGGTTATAGCCTCAGTCGATTCGCCTTCCAAATAAGCAGCGAATGGGCTTCTCAGATTTTTAAACTGATTGCCAAGGCGTTTTTCTGGTAATGGAAATCCCTTTTTTGCGGCCACTTTTGATCATTTCTCAATAGGACAGTTGCCCTGCCCTCAATTCTTACCCGTTCGCCTTGGTCATAGGCTCGATCAATTCGCCTGTGAAATCCGCAGCGAATATGTCTTCTGGATTTTTACAGCCCTTTGCGATACAACAGGTGCGGACATTTCTTTTTACCGTTTTGGGCGTTTTTGATCGTTTTTTTTTCGAACACTCCTTCCGCTCGTAGTTCCTATCCGTTTCCCCTGAGAATGGGCCCATTCGAACGGCATTGAAAATGCGCAGACAACGGCGCCCTTCGATTTTTTTCCCCAGTTGATGACATTCTTTTGTAAGCCAGAAGGATGAATTTTGGTGTATTTCGGCATCGGACACTTGTAGATTGGTTGATAGTGACCCGAATCCCCTAGTATTTTGATATGATTGACCCCGGCCTATTACCTCGCGAATGACCTCCTCGGATAGTGAATTGAGTGCCCAGTCCACATCTAATGCACGATGCTGCCTGTCCGACATGTTTGATGTCAATTGTCATTTAGCACACTTGTTCTGCTGTATTCCTTGGCCACATAAGCATATGCGCGGACCAAGATACACCCCAACATATCCACACCGGGTCCACGTGTTCGAATACGCGAAAAACGACCTCTATCATCTTGCACGACGCGTCCGACCACATCAGTCACAATTCACGTGTCATGACAAAAGTCACTCTTTGCATTCTTTTTCCTTACGCCCATGCCTCGCAAAAAGCGCGCCACCCCGATCCAGAACCACTACTCGAAGGACCTCAAGCAGAGGGTCATCTACCAGGCCTTCACCCTCCGCAAAGGCAGTAAAGAGATTGCTCATGACCTCAATATGCCTTTGCGCGTCGTGCAGCGCGTCATGCAGATGTGGACAGAAATTGGCGAAGTTTCCCGTGATCGTAGACACAAAGGGCGTGCTCCCCTCATGTCTCCCAGCAATTGCCAGGTATACCTTCCTTATATCCGTCCATATCTTGCCCTTGATCTTGACCCTTTTATGCAGTTTGTGCTCGCACTTCTTGATCACACTCCAGACATATTCCTCGACGAGATTCAGGAGGCGCTCTTCATCGAGCACGACATCGACGTGTCACTTGCCACCATATGTCGTACACTCCACCGGCTTGGGATTTCCTCGAAGAGGGTATGTATGTCGGCGGTCTATCTTGACAGTTTTTGATACCGGCGCCATAGTTGTCGCACCAAGCCGCGGAACGCTGCGAGCATGCACGCCGTGATTTTCTCATGGAGATAGGTAACGAGCCCGCAGATCGCATTGTCTGCGCGGATGAATCCGCCGTCAACATCTTAACATCATACCGCCGGAACGGCCGAGCAATGAGAGGGGTACGGGCACGCAAGCGTTGTCGTTTCGTGCGTGGGACACGGTTAGCACCCAATTACATCTCAGGGTGTAGTCTAACAAGTTTACAAGTTATTCGTTGCTGCCGGCAATCACAACCGACGGTATTATCTTCAGCCATGTCAAAGTCGGGGGCTACAACGGAGACCAGTTCATGCTCTGGCTGGAGGGTCTGCTGAAGGTAATGAATCCGTATCCTGCCAAGCACAGCATCCTCGTTTTGGATAATTGCCGTATCCATCATGTCGAGGGCGTTGAAGAGATGTGTATCGATGCGTACGTGGTTTTTCTCCCTTCATGTGTCCTAACTGACTGTCTTTGAAGCGGTATCAAGCTTGTTTTTCTCCCGCCTTACTCGCCGGACCTCAACCCGATTGAGGAATGCTTCTCATACATCAAGGCGTACATTTCTCGGCACGGTGACACGTTTCGGAACCTTGTCGAGGTTGGAGATGAGGCTGATCCGTTTTTGTTTTTGTATGCTGCCTTGGAAACTGTGACTGCAGATGCAGCGAAAGAGTGGTTTCATCATTCTGGATACTAGATATGCTCGTAATAATAGCCATATTTTGCACGAATACATGGTGGGACTATATTGAATAAGGAATGAATAAGATGTAGTAATTGGATGAACGATGGGTAGGAATAATGTGGACGAAGTATAGTAGCCACGTCAAGTACTTAGGCGAGGGTTTTACGGTAACGATCAACCCTCTTCATCTCGTTCTTCACCTGTGCCATGAGGTATGTCGCATTTCCGTGAGTGATCTTGGCGACCCGAACAAGCTCTTCGGCCGTCCCGAGTCTGTGGACCTCGTCGATGTTATAATAGTCAAGTGCAGCAAATGTCGGGATATAATCCAGCATGTTTCGGCGTGGGTCATAGCCGTCCAGTTGATGGAGGAAATCCGAGATCTCTGGATACGGGTTAAGCGCACCCATGTCCGGAGGATCGCTCGACGGAATCACTATGGGAAGTGCAGATGTCGAAGCGTGTGGAGCGTGTGAAACAGGAGAGGCAGTAGATGCGATTGGCTGCATCGAAGGCATGTGAGGATGCCCTGGAAGCCCCCAAGGCATGTAGGGATAGCCCATCATGTGGGGCGGCATCATACCAGATAACAAATTTTGCATTGGCGGTCCCGGTACGGCTTCTGAAAGCACACTTTTGAAGAACATGCCGAACAGGTTCTGACCTGCAACATCGCGCGGAGGAGTTCTGAGCGTCACACCATTCTTTTTGAGAGCCTAACAAGAATGTATCAGTAACTGAATGAAGGCAGAGATGAGCACAAACCAGAGCCTGAGCCCATGCGTGTCTCTGATTATTCGACAGATGATGATGCGTGCCGGCAACAGTAATCTTGCAAATTTTGGTTGGCCCGCACGCCTGGCAATGACCGTAATGATCGTCGAGCTCCTGCATGGACTTGAGTTCTTCATCCATGGTCCCCAAACCCACGTCAAAGTCATCATCGCCTGACTCAGCATGGTCCAAATCCAACACCGGCACCTTCTTGCTTCGCCCCTTCCCACTTGGCAACTTAGCCTTGCCTCGCTTGACGGACAGTGAGTTAAGGTACTGCTCAAATAGTTAATTAGCATCGACGACTGTGGTTCCAAAGACTTACCTGCTCAGTGACCAGAATCATGACAGGAATAACAGTACCAGCCTTCTTTGCATTCTCAGCCTGTCGCACATCCTCTAAGCATCCCTTCCAATCACTATCCGTGCTCAGAGACGTTTCAGGAACACTTTTGGTAGCATTCGACAACTTGTACGTCACGACGGGCTTCCGCGCAACATCTGTACATCCCACAGTCGTGTGAATCGCGGCCAGCGCGTCGCTAAAATTGGTTGCATGTGTGAACGTGATGCGCTGGTTGCCGGGCTCTGAAGCCCGTGGAACGCTCAAAATGAGTTCTTGGGGAGGCGAAAGGTAATAAGCCTCGGAAGAAACATTCAATAAGCAGATACGCACTACGCTGATCATCACGCAGGATCTCTGGCTCTCCGCCCTTGTCTTTCTTCCTCTTCTTCAGTGGCGGCACAATATCACGATCCGAATCACTGCTGAGAGTGTCATCTGCCGAAGCAACAGTTTCCGCCACGGCCTGTTTGGCAGCCTTCTTAGCGGCCTTCTTAGCAGCTTCCTTTTGGGCCTTTGTCTGTGCCTTGCGTTTGATGGTGGGTGGAGGAGTGATACTGGATGAGCTTTCATCATCTTCAAGAGGTAAGGTCTGTGTTTCAGGAAGCGTAGAGGACTCGGCGCTGGGAGAAAGATTGTAATTGCTGCCGGACACGGTATTACGGTCCGGAGAAGACAGTTGTTGTGTATCGGGTTCGGCTGCGGGCCCTTTTGCATTGGCCTTCGCAAGTCTCCTGGACTTTCTACGGGCTGCGATGCCATTGTGGTCGCCCATGGTACGAATACGAAAGAAAAGAGCAGTGACTTTTGTCATGACACGTGAATTGTGACTGATGTGGTCGGACGCGTCGTGCAAGATGATAGAGGTCGTTTTTCGCGTATTCGAACACGTGGACCCGGTGTGGATATGTTGGGGTGTATCTTGGTCCGCGCATATGCTTATGTGGCCAAGGAATACAGCAGAACAAGTGTGCTAAATGACAATTGACATCAAACATGTCGGACAGGCAGCATCGTGCATTAGATGTGGACTGGGCACTCAATTCACTATCCGAGGAGGTCATTCGCGAGGTAATAGGCCGGGGTCAATCATATCAAAATACTAGGGGATTCGGGTCACTATCAACCAATCTACAAGTGTCCGATGCCGAAATACACCAAAATTCATCCTTCTGGCTTACAAAAGAATGTCATCAACTGGGGAAAAAAATCGAAGGGCGCCGTTATCTGCGCATTTTCAATGCCGTTCGAATGGGCCCATTCTCAGGGGAAAAGGATAGGAACTACGAGCGGAAGGAGTGTTCGAAAAAAAAACGATCAAAAACGCCCAAAACGGTAAAAAGAAATGTCCGCACCTGTTGTATCGCAAAGGGCTGTAAAAATCCAGAAGACATATTCGCTGCAGATTTCACAGGCGAATTGATCGAGCCTATGACCAAGGCGAACGGGTAAGAATTGAGGGCAGGGCAACTGTCCTATTGAGAAATGATCAAAAGTGGCCGCAAAAAAGGGATTTCCATTACCAGAAAAACGCCTTGGCAATCAGTTTAAAAATCTGAGAAGCCCATTCGCTGCTTATTTGGAAGGCGAATCGACTGAGGCTATAACCAAGACGAACGGGTAAAGATTGAGGTCAGGGCGACTGTCCTAGTGGAAAACACTTAAAAGTGGCTGTAAAAAAGTGGTTTCCCTTACCAGAAAAACGCCTCGGCGATCAGTTTAAAAATCTGAGAAGCACGTTCGCTGCGGATTTTTCAGGCGAATCGATTGAGCCTATAACCAAGGCGAACAGGCAGAAATTGAGAGCAGAGCGACTGTCCTAGTGGAAAACGATCAAAAGTGGCCCAAAATGGAAAAAAAAACGGCTCGCGCCTGTTGTACCGCAAAGAGCTGTAAACACCATCTCCGCCTGAGGTGCAAGATGCTCGAGGATGCTCTCCAGGCCACTGAGAAGTTGTAGATATTGCGTGTCAGCCTATGCAAATTTGATTGGATTTACGGCCGTAATACCCGTAATGAACCGTAAAATATCCCGTACCGTACCGTAAGAGCCTCCGGAAGCGAGTTTACGGTTACGGTTACGGACGGCTGAACACCCGTAATGGCCGTAATTCATACGGACGTAACCGTATACGGTACGGTGGGGACCCCTACCCGCCGCCCTCGCATGCCTCGTCTCCTGGCTCCCCAACCGTCTCCTCCCCGACGCAGACGTCGCGCGCCTCGTGCCCCCTCTAATCGCGCTTTTGGGCTCGTCTCCCTCCTCTTCTACCTTGCAAAATAATTCAAGCGCGGAGAGAGACGCAGACGCAGCACGCACGGCCCTCTCCGAGCTCCTCGCGCGCCCGCCCGCGGCGTGGTCCTCCGCCGTCTTACTCGAGCCGTTGCTGGTCTGGTGTGTGGGGGCGTTTCTAGAGTTCTCTAGGCCGACGAGCTCGGCGGCGATCGATTACGCATTACCCCCGTGCATGGAGGGTTGAAGGAACGACTACGGACCAACGCAAAACTCCTCATCGCGCTCGCAGAGGCGGGCGTGGAATGGGTTGCGGGGAGTCTTGTGGATTTTTCGGTGGTGTCATCTGGGTCTGGGTCTGGGTACACGCTTGGATCGTCTGGGTACCGGGAAGGGGGGATGGCACAAGGAGCTGGAGTAGGAGGAGGAGTAACGCGCGCAACACTCGCACAGACGCTCCTCCGGATTGTGCTGGCGCTGAGGGTGGATGCCGGTGGGGCGCGCCTCGAGGCGCAAGGAGGGGCGCAAGAGGATGACGATGATGAGGAGGGGAAGGGGAGGACGAAAGCGGCGCAGGCGCCGGCATGCCGCTGTACTTTTGGTTTCTGCTGCAGGAGGCGTTGTCAACGCCTCCTACAACGCCGCGTTGTGGGCGGTGCCTGTGAGTGTGGGTTTTTTTCCTTGTTCTTTCGTTTTGGACTGCTTTTGAAGGAGGGGCTCGCGTTGCGTCGTGTGTCATCGCGTGGACTCCGCCTCCCTCCCTGCATCCCTCCATCTCATCTCATCGTATCGTATCACGCCTCCGGCTCCTCTCCTCTCTCCTCCCTTTTCCTTATCCCTTCTTCCGACTTGTCACATTTTTGTCAAATCTTTGTCACATCGCATCTTCACACCCTTATCCACTGCGCAGCGCTGTACGCGTCGATCTCGCCCGAGATGCGAGATGCTGCAGTATATGATCCGCACGCACGGGCGCGCGATCATGCACGCGCCGCGCGGTGCTGTGCGAGTTCGCGGCCGGAGTGTGGCGCCGAACTTGCTTGAGCTGCTCGTCGTGCTGGTGAGGGACGAGCGTACGGTGACGGAGGCGGAGGGTGAGATGCGCAAGGGGACGCGCTTGGGAGTGGCGCGCGCAGGTGGGTCGCGGGATGGTGCTTGCGGACGATTTTTATCCGTTCAAGGTCGGGCAGAAGGCGAAGGAGCGGTGAGTCAGTTAACGTCGTGCGATTGTTGCGTGGGGGTTTGCGGGATCGACGTTTGGGTATTCGAGCGCGTCATTGGTGTGAGGTGGGCGGAGTTGTGTTGCTCCTTCACGGCGGGGCTCATGTGGTGCGGACAAGACGATGGATGAGTATTGTATTTTCTAGCAAGGGTCCATTTTTTTCTCTGGGACAAAGGGAATTGTCGATGAAACTAATAAAATGCGCTCGGTGGTGTATTTTTCTTCCGACTTCCTTTTCGAGGTTACAGGCAAGGTTCTTCCTCTGTCAATGACACCAAACAACATGATGGTTGGCAATTCGAAAATTTCTGGCATGGATGGGTCCCCTCGGCGGAGTCTCCATGTCCTTGCCCCCAGCGAGATTTTCACGACACAAAAAAAAGAAGTTCGACACGACAAAATCCTCACAAACTCCCCGCCAGGTCACAGCCGTCCAAATAGTCCAGTCGCGAAATGGATTCCCACAAACTGCAGCCGAACGTGGAAGATTAAGAGCATTTGCATTTGAACAGCTTGTATATTTCAATTTTACCTCTCCGCATTGCGGCATACCTTACCTACAGTACACTGTCCCACTGTCAAACGCGGCCACAATAATATTTCTCTGGATGCGATTAGCGCTCATTCCTGGCCTCGATCATCTAAATTCGTTATTTTGCGATATTCATTGACCGAGACTAGCAGTGTGCCCGTGCTACGCTACGGGAATCCCAATAAACTGATCACTGTGTTTAGCCCCCGCGTAGTCGCATTTTGACCACCCGGTCCGAGCTCAGTCCACTCCTGGTAATAGGTCAAGGTAGGCTAAGGTCCGACCTTTGCCTAAGACTTGGACTACGGGGGTAGTCCCATGTAGACCGAGCTCTATCCAGGTAGTCGGACTGTGACTACAGAGCGTCTCAACGGTGGATGTGAAGTGCAAATTTACTCATGGTAGTGCATTTGATTTTGTTTAGTGTAATACAATCAGATCTGAGGCAACTTGAAATAGTTTATTAGTAGCGCGCCGACCCATAGATGTCCCCACGCCTTGATCTTCGGCCTCTTCGATTGAGCGATCATCAGCGGTTTTGCGCTTCTCCTTGGCTGGTTCTTCCAACTTGCGTCTGTACCCTGACTTCCGAAGAAAGCGGTGAACTTGAATCACGCAGGGTTACCGGCATTTTACCGGAAATATCATGAGCATTGAGTCGTGTAAACAAGGAACACCCAACCTAATTTAGTGGGACTTTCGTCAGCTTTGGGTGTGGCAGGCGTATGCCCATAGAAGAGGTCCACGATAAATGCATAACTGTCTGATCCTCGTTGCGTTGGTCTGCGAGGGTCCTGGCCCGGCATCACGCGAAGCCGCACTTTAACGTCCTCGACATCCAGGAGAATTTCGTACGCTTGCTTGTAGATAGCTGCGTATGAATGATACCTCTTCAATAACTCTTGCAAGCTCCCCATGCCAGTGTCCGGGCAAAGATTGCTGTTGCGATTCATCCGCTGCTGCATCGCAAGGCTCAGGTCAAGGATGTATAATTGAGCATACAATGGAGGGGAGTTGTCAGAGCGCCGGAGAGATGGTGCAGATTCCACGAAATCCGGAATATCCACGCGTTCGGGCCATGATACGAATTCAGCAACCGAAATTTTGTGCATTTCGCGCCATCGCACCAGTTTGTCTATTACTACCTGTTTTTTCTCCGCTGCCCATTTACACGCGAGCCTTCGTTTCGATGCTGCTGTGTCGTAGGGGGCGTCAACAGATCATTCGGCAATGCCTTCAAATGCATTAGTCAGCCTGCCGCTAATCAAATACTTAATGCGAACATACTTGGAGCCTCACACACATGACTCCTGTATACGGAAATTGCCCGGGTGCAAAGACGTTGAAGAGGCTGCAAAGATATATAAGAGGTAAATGACAATCAAATGCATAAGGGTACCGGACACGCACAGCACGGTATTGACGATATTCGTGCTGAAGAACTGTAATCTTGGACCGACCGTCCACCACGCGGAATGTTGGCCTTTCGCTCTTTCGACGTACGACGCTCCCAAGTTAGATAGCCAGCCAGCGTGGTTCGACCTTGAAAAACCGGCGTGGAAAACAAAAGGGCGAATGAGCGGAGAGACCAAAGAAAAAACTAAGACAAGACAAGGGAGAAAGAAAGACTCAGAAGGGGTTGGCAAACCACCGGAAAAAGATGAGTCCAGGATTAACTTTGGCCATGGACCTCAAGGGATTCGAACCCTCGCCGAGGACTTGAAACTTTTCGAACATTTTTTCATTACCGACTGTCCCCGGCGGCCCACAGATCCGCTATTGGAACAGAACTTGTAAATCCTCAAGTGGTACAAGAGAAGAGAAGTTGTCGCTGCCCAAAGAACACAATCCCAATTCTGCACGATATATATGTATCCAGCAGACCGTCCTTGAGCCAGCGTTTGAGAGGAGAAATAAATAAAATAAAACACGAGTTGCGATAAATAGACAGAAAACAGAAGTCATAACTCGACGGAAACAAGCACTTGGACAGGCTCTCTAAAAATTATGTGCGACCGAGTTATGGACCTTGAGGGAGTCGAACCGAAGACGTGGAACACTCTACCAGATTTCGGATGCATTGTCCTCGGTGACGCACGGATCCTTTCCACAGTTTATATGTGCATGAATGAATCCCTTGAGTTCAAAGCCTAGTGTGAGAGAGAAACCGACCATGCAACGATGTCGTCTTGAGGCTGAATTATATTAAATTAAATTAATCCTCTGCCAATGTTGCACGGAGATCTAGACGGTAGTGGCGTTCAAGTTTACTGCTGTAATGAACGTCATTTTTGATTCAGTAAAAATGAGAAGCACTACTCAAAACAGGAGGGAAAGAGATTTTTTGGGCAAAACAAACACTGGCTCTCCTAAAACTTATATCGATCTTGAGGGAGTCGAACCATGGACTTCTTTGAGGTACACCTATGAGTCGTCCTCGGTGCCCCACAGATCCGCTGTAAGATGTATTTGAGCTTGAAGGAGGGGAACTGCACCTGAAGAGCTGACCGCTAACGATTGTCAGGTCAGTGAATGGATGAACCTGAAAGAGGATTGATTGATTAAATGAAGATAAACACGAGAGAGGAATAAAGAGCTCACGATGCATCTACACCCTGCAGGAAGATAAAGTTGAGTTTCATCAGAGAAGAAGAAAAAAGACATTTTCCAAGAGCATATGGACCTCGAGGGAGTCGAACCCTCGCCGAGGACGTGGTATCTAGACTTGGAACACTTCTAAATCATCATCGATGCCCCGTGGGTCGACTCCTTTCTAGTGTCTTTGAACTTGAATGAGTGAAACTTGAAGAGAGCGAGCTCCGTCGCGTGACGGTAAAGCGGTTGTTAGGTTAGTCAGTGAATAGTGAACTTGACGTAAAGTGCAAACACGAAGGCGAAAAGAAGAAAGAAATGTTCACCAGCCTGGTATTTGTTAGTGTCCGGCGGAGTGCCCGAAAAGAACTGTAGGGAACACCGGCGCATGGAGCCTGAGGGATTCGAACCCTCGCCGAGGACGTGGACATTCATGAACCTTTTATCAATCGTCTTCGGTGCCCCACAGATCCTTTCTATGGTGGGTTTGAACCTGAGAGGGTGGAACTTGAAGAGAGGCGTAACACTAATGATTATTAGGTCAGTGAACTTGAAGGGAGATGGAGCAAAATTTATACAAGACGGAGGCCTCGAGGCACAAAGACATTGGAGTAACCCCCCCCCAAAAAAAAAAAAAATGTTGAATATCGATAGATCATGGATCTTGAGGGATTCGAACCCTCACCGAGGACTCAAGACAACCAATTCACTACCCTAATGGATTGTACACGGTGACCCACAGATCCTTTTCGCAGCCTATTTGCGCGTGAATAACCCCTAGAGGTTGAAGCCGGAGAACGACATGGTGGTCGGAATCAAAAGTCACCGGGCCGCTTCTCCGGGTGGCTGACCTCTTTTATCCCAACGCCGCCGAAATCCAATCCCTGGAGTCTGCCCTCCTCGCAATGCAGCGCACCCCCACCGCCTGGGGCCTCATCCTCCCGCTGCTCGTCACTCCACTGACACCAACGTCCAGTTCTTTGGCGCTAATACGGCGCATGCCAAGCTCGCGCGTGGGGAGCTCGCGTCTTTACCGCTAGAAGAGCAGCTCGCGCTGAGGGACGCGCTGGTGAGGGAGGCTGGCGTGCCTGGGTGGAGAGTACGGTGGGTGCAGGGGCGTCGAGTGCACATATACACGAATTTCTGGCGGGTGTGGCGGAGAATGTGGCGAGTGCGAATATGCTGCCGCAGCCAAAGTGATTTTCTAGTCTCAATATTTTGTCTTACTGATATTCTAGCCAGAATCCAACTCGAATCCTCCCTCCGCGCCGCCGCAGCCCTCGCCCTCGAATCCATCTCTGCTGTCCTCGCTTTTCCTACAAACGACGCAGACGTACTCGGCGTCCGGCTCTTCTCCTCCCTATATTCCCTCGACAGTGCTACTTTTTTGTCATATCTCGTTCGCTCCCTCACCATCCATCCACCCTTCTTTCTTTCCTTACGCCTTCCTTCGAGTCGCATCCAAGCACAGTACTCGCTAACTCCTGGTTCTCGCTCCGCAGGTCGCAAACCCACACCTCTTCCTCCTCCCATCCCCCTTTCGCACCCCATCCCTCTTCCTCCTCCCACCCGTCGTCGTTCTCGCCAGCGTACCCCTATTCCCCCCTCCCCTCCCCCACACAACAACGGGAGCAGGAACACGCCATGCAACACACGATGGCGCCTACAGACGCGATAGACGAAGACGCCGACTTGGATTCGGCCCGCACCCCGGCGGGCGGGACGCCGTGGACGTCCGGCGTCGTGCGCACGGGGAGCTATGCGTTCTCTTCTCTTCTCCCCCCCTGGGGTGAAGAAGACGAAAACGCGCTAGGACACGAAGGAGGAGGACCAGGAGGAGCAGCAGACAAAGCACCACGGCCCGCGCGCGCGCGTGGCGTACGTCGCGGTTGTAAGGATCTTGAGAGGGAAGGTGGTGTGTGGAAGGGGAAGACGTGAGTGTGAAATTCGATTGCTACCCTACCTTTTTCGCTATCACTTCCTTCGCTTTCCCGCTCCCTAACGCTGCCTTTCCCGCTCCCACTCCCGCTCCCGCTATCCTATCCATCACTCCTGCTACCCGAACGCCCTGATGCCAAACGCTAACCCGCTTCACAGACCGACTGGCGCGTTTTGCGGTGTATAGAAGGGACGTGGGGGATACGTGCGTTGTCGCTGCGCGAAATAACGGGAAAAAATCAGATGCTGACGTTCGTGATACAGGTATTATATCTTGCGGGACGCCTGCTCACGTTCCTCGTCAGCGAGGCAGAGGCGGGGCTGGAGACGGGTGCGGCGTGGGAGGTGCGTTGCGTTCTGCCATTCCCGTCCCTTCCTTTTCTTTCGTCTATCTCCACATCCGCTATATCTATCTCCCTATATCGCGAAACGTTTCGCGTCTTCTACGTCTCCCGATCCCAAGCTGCACACTAACAGACATCCAGACGATCGAAGCCCCCTCCACTGCCTGCGCTCCGTGCACGAGGCGCTCGACTTCGACTCTTCACCCACCTCTATCACATCTAATGGCGAAGGCCAAGATGCGGGCATGCAAGCGCTGGCACGGCTCTTTGGAAGTGGGGTATGGAGGCGGTTGCCGGCGTCATCGTGTGATGGAAAAAACAAGGGAGGAGCAAAACAAGAGAGGCGCTGGCGGTGGCGAGGCTGAGGCGGACAGCGTTAGGCTTGTTGGTACGTTTTCTGCTTCAATCCCATCCGCGCGATACTCTGGTCTTGCACTTATCTCCCATTCTCACCTCACCTCATCTTACCTTCCCTTCCTCGCGCACTCCCCGCTAACTCGCCCCCACAGATACCTACGCAGCCTACTTTACGACACGCGCGCCCGACGCGCTGCTGGCGCCGGTGCAGCACGTGCTTGGCGCGCTGGCAGACGTGGATACGGGGATTTGTTTGCAGGTGCGTTTGGCGGCCCTCTGCCTGCGTATCCGTCGTTATTTCTTTTTTTCTTTTGTTGCCTGGTTTTCGCGTGGCAGACGCGATTTCCTTTTATGGAATATGTGCCAAGCGCGAGATGCGGGCTCATCCAACGCATATTCATTCCCCTTTCACCTGTTTCCTACTACTCAGAATCGCGTACTGACGATCACGACTATAGGCCGCACTCGCGCTGCGCAGCCTGTGCGAGGCCCACCGACGTGCACTCGCGAGCCGCATCGGCGCGTTTGCGGAGGTGCATGCGTTGTGCATGCGGGCTGGGGGCACCTTGCGCAGGACTCTGAGAAAGGCAAGGTGCTCCAGAGCATCGCGAGCGTAATTGAGGCGCTGCCGGCTGCGGGGGGGATTGCGCCTGTGGAGGCGATGGTGGGGCCGATTCTGCAGCGGCGCGCGGCGCGGCGGCGGAGGCGGTGGGGGGCGGTGAGTCGTGCTTTGCTTATCCCTCTCCTCTCTCCCTTTCTCTTTCCCGTCTTCACCCTTGAGATACGGACACAATGCTGACTGATTCGCCCTCAGCACCCCGAGGCCGCGTGTCTGGCAGCGATCCTGCAGCTCGGGATCCTCACTGGCGTCGCGAAGGGGCTGACGCGCACGGCGGATCCACTGGCGTTCGACGAGGAGGAGGGTGGCCGCGGCGGGGAGGAGGCGGGAGGCGGTGCGTGCGGCGAGAGAGGACCCGCGCGGCGCTGTTTGATGCCATTTCGCAGGTGGCGGAGCTGTGGAGCGCGGATGCGGAAGTGGGACAGGTGGGTCTAGTCTTCTCCCCTCCATATCTGTAACGTGGGCTAATGCAATCGGATGCAGGCGCTCAGCGAACTCTTCAAGACGATCACGGCGCTCCCTGCGCCCTCATCCGCCGCGCGACGCGCCGATCTCGCCTGAAATGCTGCAGCGGCTCCAGCCACACATGATCTGCATGCACGGGCGTGCGATCATGGGCGCGGGGCTGTGCGGGTTCACGGGCGCGAGCGTGGCGCCCAACTTGCTCGAGCTGCTCGCTGCGCTGGTGAGCCGGTGGGACGAGCGCGCGGTAGCGGAGGCGGAGGGCGAGATGCGCGAAGGAAGGCAGCTTGGGAGTGGCGCGCACGACATACAGAATTAGTCCTCGCACAAAATTAATGTAAAGTTGTTCAAAAAGTATATTTTCCATTGTGAACAGGTAAATTGCTGGCTCTTTACCCCAACGGATGCCAATATTCTAATGCTTTTGCTCGTTGCTAGCGTCCAAATCCTTTTTTTATTTCTTTTTCGATGTGTCATTTTTGTTTTGTGTTCGGCCGGCTGCGTCGGACTCGGAGTCTCGGAAATCACACGGAATAATCTGACATTCCGGAAAGAGCCGAGGATCAGCGGGCTCACGTGATGACGTTGCGTCGCGCTCTTTTGCCGTTTCAAGGTATTCGGACGTGTTTTTTGTCCGTTCTGACTCAGCCCAAGGGAGTTCAAAAATACCTTGATTGTTCTTAAGCAGTTCTGGAGAAAATTCAAGTGCTTTTGACCATCAAATTCAAGAAATATGTACCAAAACGAGGAACAAATGGTCAAGAACAAGAAACAATTTGCTTTTGGGTGGCATAGATCTCCAAGGCCTGGAGTACCAGTAAGTCCTATAGGTGTTTTTTGGGTCATACCTGTTATAATGGAAAAGTGACTCTTGGGCTGGTTTCAAATTACTTGTGAATGATTGAACATGCACAATCAAAGAGCATGCAACCGGGAGGCACCGGGGTGGTCACGCTCTAGGTATGTTGGTCGGCTTCCGTATGCGGAGGGAGCCAGTGAAGTAACCTAGGGTTAACCACACCCCCATGTATACTCTACAAAATATATGGGGAATTTTCTGTTGTAAAATGCCTCCCTTCCTAAAGGTTCAGCTCCCGCCTCGCAGAGGCCCAACTCCATGTCATTCATCTAGTTTTTTGATATGTTATATTTCCAATGCAGTAATATGGGGTCATGATGTCCACTAACCAATATGTCAAGTCATTGTGATTTGGCACACACTTTAGTGAGGGGGATATTCAGGCGAACCGGACCGCCTTCTCTTCGGAGGGGCTGCCGTCCTCGAGGAACGCCTCCGGGAGCAACCGGATGTACGACCGGACGGTGTGGAGAAACACCTGGCCTTGTTTCCGGTCGCCGTCGAAGACGAACGGGGGGTTCGGCCGGGGGGCCGATTTCGAGTCGGGAACTGCTGGAGGGAATAATCCTGTACCTGGGTCCGGAGCCGGGCCGGCAAGGGACGGGGCAGGTGAAGCAGTACGGGTGGGGTCAATTTTTTGTGCAATTCGCTCAAGGGTACTCTCGAGCCTGTCCATGCGGGCGGAGATGGCTTCAGCTGCTGCTTGCACAGCGGCGGCGACAGCACTCGCAGCGTCCATGGAGTGCTCTACAGGTAAGGAGGAGGGGGCAAGATTCAGGGTAGGGGAGGCTGGGACACTATCAGAGGAGTCCGAGCCGTTTGCACCAAAGCCTGCAATCTTGGCCGGTTAATCCCTTAAAGAGTTTCTTCTGCTGTAAGGGCAACCACGAAGGCCCGAGGTACTCAGGGACTGACGTGGGGGATCCAAAGGTTAATTGACAGTAGCTAAATATACAGAGAAGCATACCTGACCTGGGGGATCCAAAGAGAAGAAACTCTGAGGATTCCCACGTCAGCCGTGGGTATAAGTAAGCTACTAGCTAAGACCATGTGACCGGAGTGATCAGCAGATGTCCCGGGCTTGGTCACATGCAAGGTGCCATCGGGGGTTTCCCCGGGTCACGTGCCGGTTTCCGGTACCGGTCCCGGTAGACCGGTGACCGGGAGAGCGACCGGAAGGATCGGAGGGGTCAGAAGGGTGTTGGATGGGGGTTGGGACGGGGGTTCCCCTGACAGCTGCTCTCCGTGTGCGGGGAACAAAGAGTACCTTTTGTGAAATCGAGTCCCCAGCTGACAAGGAGAAACTTCGGAGAGCATTGGAGTTTGCTAAGAATGCAATTTCAGATTACCCTGACGAAAACATTGTGGACCCCGATGACTTAATAACGGATGTGCCGCCCCGATATCAACTACAGGGAGTCAGTCTCGCAAAGACAAGCCAGGCATTATTTTACCGTGCAATTAGAGCTACAAAACCCAAAATTGAGCGTATCAAGACACAAGTTATGCTTGACATGGTTCGATATGCTATAAAAGACCAGCGTGGTCGTGAAAGTGCTCCCTCTGAGGAACAGATCTGGAACTCTATCCGGGATAAAGATATTTTGCGTTCGATCCGCGACTATTTCTGGAGGTCTCTTCATGGCTCATATAAATGCGGAGCTCACTGGCTAAACATACCTGGATACGAACAGTGGGCAACCTGTCATAATTGCAATGTTGATGAATCAATGGAACATATCCTTGTTGCTGCCCGGCCTCAGGAAAAGACTTGATTTGGCGTCTATGCGGTCAACTCTGGGAGAAGAAACATCAGAAAATGCCAAAAATGACTTTAGGCTTGATTCTTGGCTGCGGACTCGCGGAATTCAAAAGACTCGAAAGGCAAGAACATGCCACATGCCTCAAGACTCTTCCGAATGATAGTGTCTGAATCTGCACACCTGATTTGGAAAGTAAGGAACGAACGAGTAATTCGCGGCCGTAAACACACTGAATCTGAGATCCACAACAGATGGCTAAGCTGCATGAACATGCGGTTGAAAATGGATCAATTATTAACAGATAGGTCACGTTATGGAAACAGAGCCTTAGAGATAAAGAAAGTCCTACTCACCTGGGACGGTGTCCTAATGGATAATAAAAACCTGCCAGGTAATTTGATCTGGCAGTCTGGGGTTTTAGTGGGTATAGGTAAATTCCGTCCTCTGGGACGGAATCGCTACATACTACAATATGTAGAGCTCTGCATGAGAAATAGGGCACATTCATATTGATAAACACCATGGATCCCTAGTACTGCTTTGGAAGTATGACATATACAAAAACTAGGTTAACCGGGGCAGTAGCCACATTGCTATCGCATTCCTGCCAAAACCCGAAATTTTTGGGAAGAAATCTCATTATGTAGTTAGATCAAAGAACCGGTATTGCAACCCAGGCGGATTTTTAGTGCCAATCTAACGCATCCAGTCGTAAGGCAAACAGATCAAAATTGAGCCTGTGGCACCAATTCTGCTGGAAACCTTTGGGGAAAATAATAATAATCACTGCACCTTACGTTCTGGAAATGGCTGTAAGGCTGTTCTGGTCCACGTTGTGAGGCTGATGATCGTGCTACGCACCTCTCACCATCTCAGGTCCCCTCCGTGGCATACGCTCGCGACTCTCACATGGCGACTTGCAACTTCTGTTCCATACCGACTTACGACCACACACTACCTAATCGGGAAACCACGATACCGGATCGGGATCGACCTTCAACACCGACACCGCCTTCTCACCTCGACCGGACCACAGCCCTCTGCTCGCTTTACCGGCCCAGTCCACCATCCACCATATGGCACATTTGCTCTCGTAACCCCTCGCATCCGTACTTGCGCACCGAGTATGCACCTCGCTCACCAAGGATCACAGCTCGGACCCGTGTGTATGCATCGTGAGCACACCTCACTCACCCAGAACAACCACTTGAGTCCGGTATGACCGTCCAAGTTGCGCCCGAGCACCTTCAGCCGACAGACCAACACTATTTATGCATCTGTGAAACACCTAGCATGGACCCAGCTACCCTTTTCACTCTCGAGCACGGAGCTCATACCTTCAACTGGCACTTTGAGCATGCGTTACAAGGGTTTCGAGGGGCGAGAAGGTGGTGACTCAGCGGAGGAGGGAAATGGTATAAAAGGGAGCAAGAAACGGACATTGTAGTTAGTCAATACTCCACTGTTAATACTGAGGGACCCAACTACTCAGTTACCCACCACCTGAAGTTGATACCCAGTTACTACCGAGTTACCCAGTTACTCGAGTGGCCAGGGGTAAATACCAAGGTTTACCTCACCAATCCTCACTTGTCCTCGAAGCAGAACACTTTACCGCTCCCCCATCCTCGCAAGGTCTGACTTCGGTTAGATCCCAAGTCCTCAGCTTGACCCTCTCCAACCACCGAGCTCCCACTACGCTCAACCAGAACGACCGCTTGACATCTGTGTCCACAAAGGCACTGATCAATTAGATACAGGGCATTGTCTTTTGAGACTTGTCTACGGTGTTGTCCTCTCCCTAACCTCTCAGACGCTGACAACAGATACCAAGCCCTGAGCCCCCTACCAAGTGCACACACCGCACACACTGCACCCACACGCACCGCACACATCTGACTCTCGACAGTGGATTACCTCCACCCTCATATCCCACTGCTTCCCACTCTAATAAACCCCTAGAGGACAAACACGCTGTTACCGTGATCACACAAAATTTCTGTTGGCAGCACCGCTGTCCTTACCCCAACGTGAGGCTGTGAATATCCTGGTTGATTCCATGTTTAACTGCTCTGTACATATTGTGTTGAGAATCTGCGGGATTCAACTGGTCTGCTGGAGAATATTTCAGAGACTGCTTACTCATTGCTTACTGATCCATAGTTGAACCTTGTAGAATATTCTAGAACATATTTGTAGTAGTATAAATACCCTGCAATTGAACGGCAAAGGGCATCTGTTTGTTAGGCATTGCCCCAGCCTTTATCAACCGGAAAATTCCTGTCCTTACCTTGTCTTTCTAAAGCCTAACAGCTTAGTCTTACGCGCACCCGAAAAACCAACATATTGTTTGACGAAAAAAGCCTTTATAGCTGTTGGTTGCCTGTGGGTGATGTATGCGTCAGGGAATATTTGTTCCCTTTGTGCACATTCATCACAAGTGATCTAGGCTGGTCCACTCATTGCAGATGGTTAATTCTTCACATGGCTGAACAGATCAACAACTGGAGATCCTGGTTAAGTTCGCACCTAGGAGACATTACATGTTGCGTAAACTATCCACATTCTCCACCACAATGTAAACCAGCTGATGAATAAGGTTTTCGACAGAGGGAACACTCACATCCTGTGAATCACAGAACACAGCTGTGTCAGCAAAATGTTGCAGTGCCAGCAAACAGAGGGAGCACTTACATCCTGCACATCACAGAACACAGTGGTGTCAGCAACACATCATAGTGCCAGCGAGCAGAGGGAGCACTCACATCCTATGCATCACAGAACACGGTGGTGTCAGCAAAACATTGCAGTGCCAGCAAACAGAGGGAGTACTCACCCGCTGTGCATCACATGACAGAACATGGCAGTGTCAGCAAAACATGGCAGTGCTGGCACACAGAGGAATCACTCACCCGCTGCGCATCATATGACAGAGCACGGTGGTGTCAGCAAAAACATCACAGTGCAGGCAAACAGAGGAAGCACTCACCCACTGTGCATCACAGAACATGGGGGTGTCAGAAAAACATTTCAGTGCCAGCAAGCAGAGGGAGCACTCACATCCTGCACATCACACAACACAGCGTGTCAGTGAGCAAATGGTAGCAATGTTGCAAAACATCACAGTGCCTGCAAACAGAGGGAGCACTCACCACCTGCACATCACAGAACACAGCAGTGTCAGCAAAACATTGCAGTGACAGCGAACAGAGGGAGCACTCACATCCTGTCCATCACAAAACACAGGGTGTCAGTGAGCAAAAGGTAGTACAGACAACCAAGTGGTTACCATCTGTGAAATTCACATCTCAGGAACTGACACAGCATACTGAATCTGATGGACCGGAATGCAACTTACAAAAGTTCTCCAATATGGCATGAGCCAGGGGGTGTACTCAATCATGGTATCCAGCATTTTGTTTTTGTGCAGCAGCACCCGTTGAATCCACTGTTGCTGTTCCTGACTTCCACAATTCAGTTAGTGCGTGCTCCACGCTGTTGCAAGCCATGATGCTTACATGATTAATTCCATGATCTTCCGAAGCATGAGCCACTTCAACAGTCTCATGTTCCGATCACTCCTGAAAGCAGATATATGCGGCAATGAACCAAACAGGCGCAAGTCAGAATCACAACGATTGCTTGCACGGGCATGTGTCAGATGCCGCGTCACATTAACCCTAGTTGAGCAACAGCTACGCAGTCCGTTCCCCAAACACAGGCAGTTATTGCAGTGCAAGGCCTTGTTTTTGCCAGCCTGGGGTAAGACAGTACTCTGTGTCTTGATGAGCTGCAGAACTATGTTGTAGGAAGAAGTTGAAACTCGTTTGTACTAACCAAATTCCGACTAGGACTGAAATCTGCCGAAATTTTGGGTGGGGTTTTTTTATGTCCAAACAATGTATTAGGACTATAAACTGCTCCCGCACCTCCATTTTAGCCCCAGAGTGCAACTGTTCAATAGTTATGGGTGGCGCGCCGATGCCGCGTCAATGACACAGCCACCGCCGCGTCAGTGCCGCGTCACATCGCGTCAGTACGTGTCAGTCCTCACCGCCCCGCGTCATTTTTACCAGACCCATTTTTAACCGGGTTGTTTCTTTTGTGGACCTGAGTTGATATTCAACGATAACACACCGGTCTTTACTGTGCACTGAGCTGAGCTGGTTGAATTGATATTCATTGCTGAACCTTTAGGTTTGGCTACCAAGGAGAACATTGTTTGATCCCTTTCACAATACGACCAACTACATTTTACTCATATGAAATTTGTCATGTTCTGAAACTGAATATACAAATATCGAAGGAAAGCATATCCCTGAGAGTTTTTTAGATCTCATTCGATTTCTATGGCAGGTTCACCATTTTCTGCCTGACAGGGAATGGAGTGTTCTTGCCATGTTCAAAAGACTCGCTGTTCAGTCAGTCATTTCCGGCCTGAGCCTTTGATCTCCATCAACCGTTGTTCTCGGGTATCCAAGGACATTGCTTCAATCCCCAAGGACATTGCTTTGATCCGCTGCCACATCTGCAGCTTTTGCCCTCCATGTCCTCTCTTGCAACCTTCTGTGGTGTGCCTGTCTTCGCTGTATTTGACAATAATGCTGCAAACTCTTGTGTTTCCCTGGATTGGGGTGTACATTCTGGACCTCGGACGCGGACCCACAATTCAAAAGCCTCTGGCCTTTTGTGCCTGCCATCTGACATCGGTGTAATCTCTCTGGACGTCAATGTTTCCATCACAGCTTCTCTGGCTTCAGATCTTGTGCTGGGTCTTGACTGGTTCCAGTTTTACAAGACACCGGCTTAGGCGGCATCATGCACTTGAGCTCTGGCCCACTGGACATCCAACACCGACCTCTTCCACCTTTTGCTACACCTGGATGTCACGAAACTTTGTCATACATACTTGCGTCACAATAGCTCAATTCTGTATCATCCCGTTGCTCATCTACTCCCAGATCCATTGTCAGCTGCACTAATGCTCCGAGGAGGCATTGGTGGGAACCCTTCTTCCTCCTTGTCAGTGTCCCTGGCCGGGCCTGATGTAGTATCTGCCTATTCGTCGGCACCCTGTACACATGGCACTGATGTAGTTGCGGTCCCCAGGACATCTCATATGTGGGCTGTCCCACCACCTCGTACGCGGGGTGGAACACCACGTGCACGTGGTGTTGCCTTTAATGTTATTATGATAAATGAAGTGTCTGTTGATTCACCATTGTCTGAAGAAGTTTATTTTGTGCGTCTCAGTGAGCAGGAAAAAAACTCAGTTGTACATCAGGCCGAAGTGATTGGTCTCACAGTCGGAATATTTATTCGAGTACAGAGAGGCTTATAGAGCTCGAAACTTCGTCATATTTTATACTGGTGTAGTTACATAATTGAATAAAGGGAGCTCACATAGAGCCAGTAGCAGCCCCCAGTTTCTGGCCCAGAAAAAATTGCTTTTAGTTCCGCTGTGATGTGATCAATTTCAAATGCCGAAGCTGCCGGTATACAATTAGAAAGAGTGAAGTCCAACTGAAACTAAAGGTTCAGCACCCGCCTTGAAGAGGCCTAATCCGACGTCATGAGTAACCAACTGCTCACCGAGAAATATGCAAACACTTATGAGCATGTCAGAGAGAGAAGCACCTATATGGCCCAACTAGTTAGCGAGGGAGCCCAATATGGTATCCCCCGCTAACTAGCGGGGTTTTGAGCGAAAGGCCTGTAGCGCAATAAACATGTGTTAATTAGCCCTCGGCTAGTGCTCACCGGGGGTGGGGCACCCGCCTTCACATCAAATAGCCATCGCTGCCATCAAAGATGGGCGGCGACGTCGCCGCACGCCTTCCCGGACACCTCGCATCAATCCCATCAAAGCCCCCCGCCCCGCCCGCCGAACTCGCGCGTTTGGGCCCAAATTGCAAGATAAATTCACGGAAAAATCAGGTTATATTCTCACCTGCGATGGCTACCTATGTAGATCAAAAAAGCCATCTGTTGTACCCCCTATCCCTTATGATTCATGCTACAAGTCATTCTATGTACTTAGAATAGTCACAAGTCAATTCACACCAAAGAATAAATATATTGAGCAGCAGAAAACAATAGAAGTATGTGAAAATATATGGGGGAGAGAGGGATAGGGCATACAGAGCGGCCGCCAGCAATGAGTCATTTAAATTTGGGGGTGCCGATGCGCCATTCACGCCTCCGGCGCCGCCACGAGGGCGCTCCTCTTCTGCTTCTTGCGCTTGGGCTGCGCGCCAGCACCAGTGTCCTGGCCGGCGCCCGCGCCCTCACCTGCATCCTTCTTCTTGGATGTGCGTGCCTTGCGCGCCGGCCCTTTGCCCTCGCCCACGTCCTTCTTCTTGGACGCACGTTTCTTGGTCTTCTCTGCCACATCCCCCTCGGCCCTCTTCCTCTTCTTCGTGACTGCGGTGTTCGTGGCCACGGAGAAGACGGACATGGAAGGCCTGGTGGCAGCTGCGGGGCGTGATCCCGTGGCGACGGGCACGCTGGGGAATATATCGTTGGCGGCACCGAGAGGGCTCGCTGACATTCCAGCGCTGCCTTGCACATACGCGAGGGCTGGGGCATTCACCCCCACATACGCAGCGCCCAGTGGAGCGCTCAGCTGCAGAGAGGCAGCACCTTGCGCATACCCCGCAGTAGCTTGCGTATACGGTGCGCCGCTGTGCAGGCCGGTGGCCAACGCGCCGCCACCATCGAAGTCGGTGCTCAGCGCACCGCCGCCATTGATGCCCCCAGTCGAATTGGAGGTGTCCATCCACCCATCCTCGCGGTTTGAGGTGTTGAGGCGCCGAAGCCGAGCGACGGCGCCAGCCAAACATGTCGTTGTTGAGGTTGCTGCCGTTACTGCCGTGCTGGGACGCGAAAGGAGCGGAGAGATATTGGTGACCCGAAGTCCATCCCCGAGAAATCCCAGTTGAAGCCCTCGTCGTACTGGAGCTGCGATCCAACGGGGTTAGGGGCTGCGCTGGAGACGGGGATGGCGGTGGTGCCATGCGTGAACCTGCCAGAGGTTGGGGCGCCATCGAATGACATAGTGTGCGCAGCGGCAAGGTGGGCAGGCACTTGCGTAACGGCGGGGGCAGTGGGCATGGAGACGGTGGGCGTGGGCGCGAACGAGGCGGACGACTGGGCGCTGGCGCTGGCCGAGGGGCGCACTGCGATGAAGGGTGAAACAGTGGGCGCAGGGGCCTCACCGTCGTCCTTGTCGGACTCGTTGTCGACGTCATCTTTGTCCGACTCGGCGTCATAATCATCCTTGTCCGACTCGTCGCTCTTGTCAGACTTGTTGTGCGTGTTTTTCTTAGCACGAGGTCCGCGCGGCTGGTTCTTGTCGGAGCACTCCTGTCGTGGCTTCGCGGCCCCGGACTTGCGGAGTTTCTCCACCTCCGTGGCGACCTCATCGCCCTGCGACTTGGTGAGTCCAACCCATCGCATGGTGCTGTTTCTCAGCCTATCAACGACGAGGCGGACATCCTGGCCACCGAGCTTCAACGGGCGGACCATGGTGAGTTTTTGGGGCCAACCCACCAGTTCGACACCGTGTTTGTGGACAATATTGATCTTGTAGTTCAGCCACGCCATGCTCAAGCTCTTGTTCCCGGTGGCTTTCCCTGGAATATCAATATTGAGCTCTAGATTCTCGGTGAGATATAGTAAGTCAGTACTCACACAAACCCTCCTCGACCGTCTCCGAGATAAATTTGCATAGCGCGGCCTTCTCCTTGCCTTGTTTCACCGCTTCGTGGTTATAAGCATCCCATTGTTGTAGCAGGAACAATAACAATACTTACGTCTATCCTGGTTGCAACACCACAGCTCGTATTTCCGTACAAGATCGTAAACAGACATGTCGAGCATGTCGTGGAAGAACTGGCGCGCGTTGTCCGAGTCGACGAAGCATGGCATAGCGGGGTCGTCGGGGTGCCCCCGGGAGAACATTGAAAAAGCCCGCACGCCGATGCGCGAATGAAGATTGATGATCTACGCAACAGGGAAAATGAAAAAAGGTCAGGGCATGGCCAGACTAATTGCTAGAAGAGATACAACTTACCACTTTCCCAACCTGATTAGAGTTCTGCATGGCGTCCATAGCAACAGCTTTGTTTGTCGCGCGTGCGCCGTGCAACTTGAGGCCCTTGTCTTCCACAAGCTGGGCTATCAAACACGCTTTCTCTGCTTCGGAGAGCGAGTCCTTGTAGGCCTGGTAATCGTCGCCCGAGATCTGGACGCTGCAAACGTTGCTTGCCTCGCCATCTGCCGCACGACGCGTCAAAAAAAAATTGGTCGCGAATTATTAACACACCACTCACTTTCCCTGGCTTTTTTCGAAAGGTCGTGCATGATTGCGTTTTTTATGCTAGGTGCGCGTTTCCCCGTGTAGTGAACGCCGTTCTCAAGCACTTGGCGGATGTATTTTGTAGACTTCTTGTATTTGTCTGCGAGGTTGACAATGTCTTCTTCTCGATCCGTGAACCGCTGCGCAAATTCTGCCTCCAGGGGCGAGGTCTTTTAGCTGGCGCTCCTCATTGGCAGCCGCGCGCGAGGCCTTGGCCACGTCGGACAGCACAGTGGTGGATTTCTTGGACTCGCGTTTTCGTGGTTGCTGGACGAATTCAAGAGGGTGGCGTGATGCATGGGCCGAGAGCTTCGGTGGCGGCGCAGCTTTCGGCATTGTCGTTGACATTGACGGTAGCGTAAGTGGTGGAGGAAGAGCGGTGGATCAGGCTTTAAACAAAACTAACGTGACTTTCTGACAGAAGCTGTCAGTGTCAGAAGTCGATCGGCGCATAGCCCATCAATAGGGGTCTTCATCTCGACCTAATGGCTCAGAGGTTTGGGACGTGGCTTGTACAGATAGTGATATGTCTGCAATTCATCATCCCAACCCTTCAGTCATTGGGTCGTTTGTTCGACCCAATGCCTAGGATTTTTTGTTCTGCATTTTTATGTTCATTCATTTCTTCACAAGTTCCTTCTTCTGTCTTTCTGTTTTATTATTTCCATTCATTCATTCAATTTTACTTGTTCTTAAATCACAGCTATTCAATTGAAGCCAATTCATTCTAAACCAAGCATACAAGTTGTGTAAAGAAATATAAATGAAAACTACAGAGATCTGGGTGCATATTAAATTTTGATGTTACCAATGTCCTCGGTGAGGAAGTCGAACACCTCGTCTTCGTCGCGGGTGAAGAGGAATTCAGCGCCAGGGGACCCATGGAAGACAGCCATGGCACGCTTCCTATTAAAAGAAAAAGGAAAAAATCAGCTTTCAGTGAGGTACGCCGCGCTAAAACTGACCTGTTTTGAAAGACGCGGTTATGCCCGCTCACCGCGTAAAGCATAGGATCGGGGCTGGCCAGCTCGGGCCAGCGCTGCAACTACTCGCGGTCTGCGGAGGCAGCGCGTTTTTTTTGACTCCTTGTGATCCACGCGTACCCGCTGCTCCAAGGGCACAGGAGCTTTGGTCTTGACACGGACGCAACCCGCACGTAACGTCGCCTCAACAGTTTGCGCGGCTATGTGCAAGCTTGAGCCCTGTGTCTCAAGACTCGTGGCTGGGGAGTCCTCGTGCGCAAGCTGCGTTAAGGACGGCACCACAGTCTGCGGGCCCAGAACCCGCGCGAATTGTTGGTTCAGCCGCTGCGGGCTGATGGGCCCTGGACCAGGTCTGAAGCTAGCGAGGAACGCCAGCTCTTCTTTGGTGATTTTGGACTTGGTGGGAGATTCAGGTGGGAAAGGGGCAGTCGCATGCGGCGCAGAAGAGCGTGAAGGCGAGGTGACGGAATTCGGAAGTTGAGAGGGCGAAGGAGAAGGGTGATGCAAGATGGTGGAGTCGGTCAGAGACGAGGGCGAAGACGGGACGCTAGAGTCCGGCGTCATGCTGGACTCAGGCATCGTGGGGGGGTCATCGTCGTGGTAATGGTACTCTGTGCAGTCCAGATTCCACATCCTGTACAATGTCGACCAAGGTGCGGCCTCCCACATCCTCGCGTTAGGGTAGCATAGCTTCATACGGTCAAGAGACCCACTGCGACGCGATGAGAAGGAAATTAGAACAAGGGAGCAAGACGCACAGTGAAGTAACAGCGCCCTTCCACTCCTTGCAAACCACGGCGTAGAATGGGCCAGGATGGCTCCATCTATCTTCGTGGCCGGGGTCGGGGGCATATGTGGGCACACAGAGTAGCACTCCAGTGTAATAAGGCGGGCCTGGAGCCATGGTGGGAGATGGGAGGTGGAAAGATACACAAATCATCACGCGATCACGCGTGATGATACTGACTTAGGGGCTTGCTCATTCCAAAAAATGAAAAGAAAAAAAAAATGTATTCAGTAGTAGGTGCTAAGGTATTCAAGAGGATTTAAATAAAGGATGTTTCTTACCCAAATGCCTGCCATGCTCTTTCCAGACGGTGCTCTTCAGGCACACATCTACACCCAGGACATTCCCGCCCGCACGCCGTACATGTCAGGAAGAAATGTCCACCCCCATTCTCGAGCCACTCGTCAGAATCGGGGCACATGCATGCGCACCCGATGCAATCCTCCCCGTAACAATGGGGGCACCGCTGGCGCGATTTGAGGGTGAGAGACTCGGCAATGGGGTGCGGGACGTTGGTGACAAGTTTGTGTGCAGTTGGGCGGGGCTGCAGCTTTGCAGGCTGCTTGCGCTTCTTGCGCAACACATTTACTTCGGCATCCCTGAAGAAAATTTAGCCAGGAAACGAGAAAGGTAAAAGGAAAAGGCAAGGCGCACCTGGCCCGCTTTCTGGCGGTGTCGGCGGCACGCTGCTCGGCGCGATCCTCCTCGCATTTCCTGGAGTCGGGAATTGAGTTGGAGGAGGTGTAGGCAAAAAAATAAGGCCCCACGCACTTGAAGCGGTATCTGCCTGAGGCTTCGGCGGCTTTGACCGCATACTTTTGTTTAGTGAATAGATCCGACTTCGAGATAGCCGTGCGTCGCCTGCAGTCGCTTCAGTAAGAGAAAGTCTTGAAATGAGGCAAACCTCTGCATCCTCAGCCGCGCGGCCTCGTGGCGCTTGGTAACGTTTCTAGTGCAGAGACAGTGAGTTGAGGCCTCCAGCATATGGTATTCTTGAGTAGCGCACTTTTCCTTGTAGCGTTGGCGAGACTCCTTCACATTTTGCTGCCGGATATTAGGATCCAATGGAGGCCGACCTGGAGCCATGTGAGGCGGGCAAGTGGTTGCAGTGGTGGTGGTGAAAGAGAAAGGCGATCACGTACCTAAATCAAGAACAGATTCTAGGTATAAAATCAGTTCGCGATGGAAATCAAACACCTTTAAATTCATAGCTCCAGTCCAATGGCCTCTAAGGCTCCAAAATTTTGACCCTGCATTTTCAAGACTTGGAGGAGTCTCTAAATAAATACTGAGTGCCGTAGACCCTGTGCTTGATTTAATTCTTTTTTTTTTGTGGGTCAAAAAAAATGAAAAGTTCCTCAACGTCGTTAAATATGGTGTACTTGAAGTTCCCAAGGTTTGAGCCCGAACGCATGGGTGGACATTTATGCAGCAAGCAAAGAAATCAGTTCGCGACTTTAATCAGTTCGCGATCATAATTTCTATTACTCAAGCTCTCAATCATCCTTGACCTCGCAGGCAATTAAATAAGTTGAATGGATTTTACTGTGTAGTAGTAAGTAATTCGTCCATGGTGCTAAATAAGCCGAGACCCTTCTCCCACCGCGGGGCCTTGAGCAACATAAGGCGCCCGTACTCAGCCGGGTTGCTCTCTTCCAGCTGTGCGACGGTCTGGCAGCCATTGTCAACGTAGCGGAAGATTCCGCCTGCGCTGAACTGCGTAAAGGAGGCTCGTTCCTCGCCGCTCTTTATGTCTACAGGGACGTTTGAGTGGGTGATCGTGGCGGAAGGGAGCAAGATGAGGGTGCCGGGGGAAAATCGATGACGAGCCTCAAGTCCCACAGGACGAGATGCCCGCCTTTCTTGGCGTTGAAGTTTCCGAGGGCAAAATGGTGCACCAGCCGAACACGAGGTTCAAGATGTCACGATGCTTGAACGTCCAAGCCTTGGGCCCGAAGTTGAAGGTGGCGGCGAAGAAAGCTGAGTTTGGGAAGGGGCGCCGGAGATGAGGGTGAGCGTGACGCAACTCGGTGTCACACTCGCGGTAGTGCGCATGAAGGCACGGCGCCCAGAGTGCAAACGCAGCATCGGAAAAGCCCGCCAGTCGCCCGATGTCGCTGTTGGCGAGTAGCCCTTCCGCGAGGTCGGTGTACTCCTTGTTGTTAAGCCAGCAAGGGTGGTCTGGCCTTTCCCGTAGGAAAGGCCAACGGTGATCGCTGCGAAAAGGCCACGGCAATGCCGGCGCATAGACGCGGGGAAACGCGCCTCGCTGCCTGCGTTACGAATGGCATGGAACGCCCGGCCTGCTGCCTCGCGATAGCCTGCGTTATTGGGTTGGCCAGCGAGGACCACGATAATGCGGCCCAGGCTGTCGATGATTGGCTGCGAAGTGCTGAAGACGAGTCGGCGAGGGTGCAGGTGGGAGGTCAAAAAAAAAACATACACTCCATCCCACTTTATCAAGTGGAACCCAAGCCCAAGGAGATTCGGGAGGGAGCGGCACACCTTGCTGCCAAATTTCTTGTCGGGGTTTCGCCTTCGTGGCATACGTGCCGAGCGCCGTGGGGAGCATGGATGTATTGAAGCCGGGGGGGGCAGGACAGCAGGCTGGATGTGCTCGCGGATGGTGGAGGCTGTGGGGGCGTGGCCAAGCTCTTGCTTCCGCTTGGCGCATTTGGCCTTCCGATGGACATTGTCATCAGCGTGCTTTTTGGCGAGCCGGTGGGGTTTGGCGGGACGGTGACGGTGGGGGCCGGTATGCGGGATTTCCGCACTGGCGACAACTTCGGCGAAGGTGGGGGAGGCGTACTGGCGGCGTTTGCGAGGGGGCAGCGAGGGGTTGACGTCGTCGACTTCGTTCAATGGGTCAGGGGGAGGTGGGGATGGAGGAGAAGGGGGAAGTGGCCAGATGTCGTCCACACCTTCGAGAGAATCGGCGGGTAGCCAGTCGTTGTCCACTTCATTGTCCAGCGCGTCTTGGTGCTTGTGTGACACGTCATCTTCTTCGTGGTCTTCTTGGCCCGGGCCTTCCGCGTTTACTGCACCCTCAACGAACGGCGCAAAGTCGAATTCTGGGGCTTGAAGCGCGATGACCTGCCGCGGGACTCCAGTGAACTCCCTGCCACTGCGTGTCTGTGGAGGGCGCCAATATTTTAATTTTATGAGATAGAGGTCGGGCTATTACTTACCTGCCGTATGAGAGGAAGCCAGAGCATCTAAGAAAGAATAGAAAAATGTCAGATGTCGAGTGGCAACGTCGGGGAATAGTGTCTGGCGCGGGTTTTCCCTGCTGTGCAAGCGTGCCAGTGACCAAGTTTTGATTCCAGTGCGGTAGCAGGTAGGGCCCGACCAGACACCATTTTTATTAAAGAGAAACTTACCGAAACGACATGTCTTGTGGGTGCTTGGAGGTGGTTTATTGAGAGAGTGACTGGAGTCATGTGACTTTAGTCACGTCACTCTTCACACCCACTTGCTTCCTTCTCCTCGACTCTCCAACTCGTAATGCCCGCCTTCCGCTCCAATGGCCATAGCAACCGAAGCCCGGTGACATCAATGTCGACTTGGCTCCACACCACCACGAGCGAACACGTGCAATCCGGGCGCATACTCCATGTCCGCTCCTCCTTGACTGCTGCAAGAATTGCTCTCGCCAAGGAAGCGGAGGCGCTGAAGGAAGCCGAGCAACGCGAGGGTAAGATTTCCATTTAATTTTTTTATAAATTGCTTAGCTGAATTTTTATGCTCCAGCTATGTCGAGACAGGAATGCCGCGACCTCAATAACCTCCGCGACATCCCAGACACCTTCGATGACGACGACTGGGAGGACAACGTCCTGCATGGCAGGGCTGCGGCGCAAATCAGCCACGCAGGAGAAGCCCTGCCCGAGGATACAGAATGCGCAGACGCTGACCTGTTCCAGGACCTGCGTGAAAATAGCAGGTGTGATTATTTTTTTTCCTTCTGTCTGTAATTTCTAACGACTCTTTGCAGACGACTTTGGCGTCGGCTTCGCTACCCCGATGAGCGCAAACGACGGAATCGCACGCAGCTCCAGGTTGACGGGTTTGCCAGGCAGATGGAGAGCATGGCAGACGCGTACTTGGAGCTGGGTGTTGCTATTGCGGAGGGCGATGGGCTCGCGGCGTTGTACGAGGTGGGACATGATGCTGGGGTGCAAGAGACACAGGATATGCTCGTCATCGATGTCTTTTGTATGTCCCCCTTTTTCTTTCTAATGAAGATGTTCGCTTACTTCTCATTTCTAGCCACCTCCCACCAAGGCCTGCATCTTGTACGCGGCGACACCTACATTGCGTCTGCCTGCGTACGGCGAGGCTGGATCCCAGTCTCGCCGTGGTCCCCCACCGTCGTCATCACCGTGCGGGCGCTGGAAGTCTATCGCATGGCGCATCTGCGTTGTCTGCGATTAGGAATCCAGGTGTTCGTTCGCACGCTGTGCAATATTCACGGTGTTGCTCCACGCTCGTGGCTGGGGGCCCAGTTCTCCATTGCGTTCGAAGTCTACCTCGCGATTTGAGCAGAGGTAGACAAGCGCGTACAAGTCGCGCTCGGCCGTGATGCTCCGCATTGGCGTCTCAAGAACGCCTGTCCCTGTTGCCTTTACAAGGTACAGGGTGAGCAGGAGCTCAAGATCCCCTTCATGGCGACCTTTGACGGGAACAATTCGCTGTCCCGCTTCGAGAGGCGCGAGAAGGTGGAGGTCGACGAGGATGGGACTTGTGCCCCGGGCTTGTCGAAGGAGCGCCTCGATGATCGTGTCGCGCCGGGGGACTACTATCTGCTGCGGGAGGAGGTGGATAGGTGGGGGAAGGATGGGGTGCAGGAGCTTATGAAAAGTTTCTCGATGGAGAGGGAGGAAGAGGAGGATGGGTGTAGTGAGTGTTGGCAGAACATGAAGGGGAATGTCACCTCGCGTGCGTACGGAATGTATGACGAGACGGGCTTCTTCCCGGCGCTCTGTTGACACCGGTTCGTGCTCAAGGTCGTGGATATGGTGAAAAGTGGCGAGCTGTGCGTCACTTTTTTCTCTCTTACATATTAACTTTACTGACAAGTTGCATGCTGTATCTAGATCGAAATATCCGCTCTCCATCGTCCACCACCTCCTTACCATGCTGGATGAGGTCGCTGGCAGGTACGACATAGGGTGCAAGTTCAGCAAGCTGGTCAAAGCACACCCAGCCCTCAATGACCTCGCTTGCGACAAGAATTTCCGGGCGCTTGTCGGCGCGTTCCACGGGCATGGCCACAACCGTCTCTGTGGGCTCAAGAACCTCATGACGTACGTCGAGGGTGTTGGCCTCGAGCCTTTGGAGGGGTGCGAATCATTCTTTTCGAAATCGAACGCACTCGCCTCCACCACCCGCTATGCGAGCCGGTTCTATCGACAACAGGCAATAACGATGTACCTGAAGCACACCAACGCCTTTGACACCTATCACAGCCTAAGTGAGCACTAACTTGCACAATTCTGGGACGAACTGACCTCATTCCTGCAACAGCGACATTGCTTTGCAATAAATACCAGCGCGCCCTGGAGATCAAGGCCACGTACGCCGCCCTGCGCGAGACGATGCGGGAGCTGGGTGTGGAGTCGCGCGACGAGTTCAACAAGTGGTGGGTGAAGGAGAAAGCGTACCTGTGCACCCTCTCAAAGGAGCCTGAGCAGGAGACGCTGGAGATGGAATATCTCCAGAAATTGGTGAATCTCCAGGATGCCGAGTACGTCCCCCTTTATGTCTGCCCTCCATTTGCATTCTTACACGCAGCTACAGGAAACGCGTTGCTACCATGCGTGGCCTGGAGCTGCCCGTCGTCTCTGACCCAGGCACCACGGGCTACGTCGAGGCCGCAAAAGCGACGCGGGGCATCGAGACGCAGCGTCGGCACATGCTCGAGGTCCAGGTGAAGGCGTTGGCTGCCGTGCAAGACCTCGAGGTGCGGCTTGACGTCATGAGGCGGTGGGTGCCAGAGGATGAGAATTGGGCAGAGGTTTCGGTGATGGTGCGCAGGCGCCGCTACCAACGTGCCCTTGATCACCTCCAGGGCCTGATCATCTCGCGGATTTTTGAGCTGGCCAAGTGCAATATGTCCGATACAGGTGAGTACTCCGTGTTCGGGAATGGCAGGTGCTGACCTCATTTCTTTCCAGGATACAAATTGCGGAAGCACGTCGCCAAGCCGCTGCAGGCGCGCTCCAAGGCTGTGAAGAATGGCATCACGCGATACAACGACGTTGCCCAGACCATGACACCTCCCAAACCGACGCTCAACTGGGAGGAGGTTGTGGAGTACGCATTCCTCGCAGACTTCGACCTCCTCCACAAAGGGCAAGAGGACATTCGCGGGGAGTTGTGGGCGCAGCCCGCTGGCCGTGCCGCAATGGACCAGCATTACAAGCTGCTCCGTGCGGACGAAGAAATCCAGTGCCTCAACGTGGAGATACGCCGCCTCGTCACCTACATGGTGGATGAGGCGGCATTCCTCGCGGCTGAGGAGGGCCGTCTTCGGAAGGAAGGGGAGGAAGCGCTGGCGGTGCAAGTGGGCCTGCTGCGCATGGAGCGCGTGAGGTTCACCGCCATCCACATGTTGCGGCTGACAAAGCTGAGCAAGGAGCCCGGCTTCACCGGCGTCAGCGTATCTCGGGAGCGCCATACGCCAGTGGTGAGGCATGCGAGGGACAGAGATGTCGAGATGCGCACGCCTTTGCCACTGCAGCAGCAGGAGGAGAATAGGGGCGATGGCGATGAAGAGGAGGAGGTAGAGAGCGATGACAATGACGGGGAGCTCGCGGAGGCGTTCATGAACGTTGTACGCATCGCTCACGACGATACCATTGAAGCTGAAGACATTTAGAAGGTGTACTTACGTATTTTATTCATATTTATGTTGTATTCTAGTACAATTTATAGGTATGTAGACTACACTACATCTCCTTAATATACCCTGAATTTTCCGTGAATTTATCTTGCAATTTGGGCCCAAACGCGCGAGTTCGGCGGGCGGGGCGAGGGGCTTTGATGGGATTGATGCGAGGTGTCCGGGAAGGCGCGCGGCGACGTCGCCGCCCATCTTTGATGGCAGCGATGGCTATTTGATGTGAAGGTGGGTGCCCCGCCCCGGTGAGCACTAGCCGAGGGCTAATTAACGCATGTTTATTGCGCTACAGGCCTTTCGCTCAAAACCCCGCTAGTTAGCGGGGGATACCATATTGGGCTCCCTCGCTAACTAGCGGAGGTTGTTGGGCCGTATAGGTGGAGAGAAGTGATGGAAGCGGCAACACACATCCTGATTTAGGCCCGAAGGGAGCGGCGCGAACAGCCGGCTGCGCGGATCGTGACGGCATTGAATGATCGGCGAGCCGTGAACAAAAGGAAGGCGTTGGTGATGATTATGGAGACATACTATATGCGCACAAAATTTGTCGAGTGAGTTTAAGTGAAAGATGGCCGCTCAATCAGAGGTATTAGCGCCAGCCGCGCTCATGGCCGAAGGCGGCTACCCAGCGGCTACAGATATTAGCGCTTACTGTGAGAGCGTCCAGAGTTCTGGTTCCGCGTAGTTCCGGTATCGTGTGAGCACCCACAGTCTCGGGCTAAAAAGTATAAAAGGAGCGTGAAGGGCTTCACACGGGCACCTGTAATTTTATAAAGAGAGAGAGACATCAGTAACTGATGATACACATCGTGGGTTACTGCTGTCAGGCGACCTAAAAGCGACCTGGAGACTCAGCGAGCCTCAGCCACATCTCATCCGCCCATGTCCGAGTCCTTGGAAATCCAACTCCGTAGCCTCAATTTCAACGAGGAGCTCAAGTCCACGTTTGATGTGATCATTGAATCTTGTCCAAAGTACGCAGCATGTTATGACGCCGTGCTGAGACATGACAGAAATTCCCAGATTTCGCATCCTCTTAGTTGGACGAGTATGTGGACGTCACCTTAGCTGGGCCTGGATTGATGCCCAAAATAGTCAGGTGTTGGCAAGTCTGCATTGATCAATGCCGTGTTTGGTAGCGGAGTTGTGGTACGTGTACAATAGCCTGGTGAGGAACCCGGAAATCAATCGCTTCCTGCAGGACGAGGAACATGGCCTCCAAGCCGGCATTGTGAAGGACATTAATCGAGAATTTGTTTTGCCCAACAATGATCGGCTCGTACTTCACGACTCACAGGGTTTTTCTCATGGTGATGGACAGAACTTTGAGACAGTTCTCAAATTCATCAAAGACCGGAGCGAACGTCCGAAATTGGAGGAAAGGCTGCACATGATTTGGTAGGAGTACTGTCTGGCATCATTATCACCTTTTGACTCCGATTTCAGGCTTTGCATCGAAATTCCGATCTATGGCGGGAGTCTGTTCGAGATAGCCGAGGAAAAAATCCTCAATTCCACTGATCTAGAAAGTATTGCAACTCTGTCGTATGTCGACCGCTTCCTGAGGTCTTTTAGCTCCGATCATCGTGGTATTCACCAAATTTGACAAGCCTGTGCTCAAAATCAAGCGGAAACTTCCCAAGACCGAGGACCAAAACACAATTGCGCGGAGCAAAGCCAGGGAGACATTCTGCACAGACTATGCCGCTGTTCTGTCAACCTTATCCAAGAGCATTCCGCGTGTAGAAGTCTCCGGTAATCGATGGTTTCATTCATTTACAGTGGAATCGGCCAAAATAATCTCTACTTCGCAGTGAAATCGGGCTTTAAAGACACGCTGGACCTGCTTGTGGATCTTACGGAGAAGGAGGTGAAAGGGGTGATTTCTTTTATTTGGGCTTCCTCTCAGTGTCCAAATGTCGACCTCAAGATCGAAGCTTCCATCCAGTGGGTATACACCCATCTTTGCACCTCGCATGTTGATGACATTGGACCCCCAGGATTGGTAGAAAGAGTGGGTTTATGTCCTCTCTTAGGTCTGTCCTCTCTAGCTTGGTACCATAGAATATTGGCAGGGGCTATCCACAAGTCTGAATCTTCCTGGTCATTCTTTGACAAAATGGATTGATGTGGTGCTTAAGGACATAATCTCGTGAGCTTTAACTCTGGATGCGTGTCCTATCCCAACTGTTCATTAGTTGCTGGGGTTTCCACGACCCTGAAGGTGTAAGTTTCGGGGTTATAATTCAGCATGATGCTTGACATTCAGCAGCTCCTGAAAAGCAATCTGTTCAAGAAGAAGATTACTAGCCTCCAAGAGGATTTACTCGAAGATGACTCCACTCGCTTGCCAAAAATGTAAGCCTCATCAATAAACGGAACCGACCCCTGAAATTTTGCTTGAACAGCACTCTCAGTGGAACAGCGGTTGTGGCTGGCATCATTTCAGGTAAGTCCAGGAGCCATTTCAGATAGCATTATTTCATTACCCTCGGTATCAGGTGTGATACCACCCGCAGCGCCTTTCGCAGTGCCCATCGCTGCGGGTCTTATTTTCGCTGCCTGGGTTTACAAAGTATATTTGACCACGTATGAGCACAACCTTCCCACCGGATATAACTGAATACTTTGGCAGACCTCAAGTCGTCCGAGGGCTGATGGGATACATCGTCGATCTCACCATCGTGATGCAAAGTCTATTCTGGTTGACCCGCGCGCGCGCCGAAGCGGTGTCCAAAGGCGGCGCTATGGTCGCCACTGTTCCTCTCACAAAACACCTTGTTGAACTTGCATTCACGGCGTACGCGACGGACGAGCATAGCAAAACCATCCATGAAGACCTCCGCCAATTCGTCAAACGGACGTTCGCGCTGAAGCCAGATATTGTGCTTGATCACATGGTCGGGCTCATCAAAAGTCATCGGTTTCAGCCGTCCCAAAGTTTTGCGACCAAGGCAGAAGCTGGAAGTGAGACGGGTGAGGAGGACGTCAACTGGGAAACCGGGGTGCGACCCTAAAGGCTTTCCTGCTTTTGGACTAGTTGAATTTTGGACGCAAATCATGTACTTTTCTTTGTCTATATTCTCGAGTAAATCGTGAACCAAAGTTATTGTCTGTACCCATCGGAAAGGATCTTGGACTCCATCATCACGAATGGACACGGAGAAATCCGCTTCCCTCCCGGTACTGTAAACACAAGTTAATCAATCCCCAAGTGGTGCAAGAGAAGAGACGGTGCCTGCTCAAAGAATACAAATATTGGTTGATTAAATGAAGACAAACGCGAGGAATGAAGAGCTCACGATGCATCTACAGTCCGAAGGCAATAATTGAGTTGGATCAACGAAGAAAGAAAAAGACTTCGCACGCCGCCGTATGGATCTTCAATGAGGGATTCGAACCCTCGCCGAGGACTCAAGACAACCAATTTACTACCATAATGGATTGTACACGGTGACCCACAGATCCGCGTTGCAGTCAATTTTTGCGTGCATAAATGCCTAGAGGTTGAAGCTAGAGAACGCCATGGTGGTCGGAATCAAAAGATACCGTGCCGCTTCTCCGGGTGGCTCGCATCTTTTATCCCAACTTGCACGATGTCCTCCTCATCCTCAGGGATCCCTGTGCTCGCGCCCTCGGACGTCTCACACGCCATCTCGCTCATCCAAGCCGCCTACGCCCCTCTCCCCGCCAATGCCGCTGAAATCCAATCCCTGCAATCCGCCCTCCTCGCAATGCAGCGCACCCCCCGGGGGCCGCCGCCTGGGGGCTCATTCTCCCCCTACTCGCGCACCCCACAGACCCCAATGTCCAATTCTTTGGCGCTCATACGGCGCACGCAAAGATCGCTCGTGGGGAGCTCACGTCTTTACCGCTAGAAGAGCAATTGGCGCTGAGGGACGCGCTGGTGAGGGAAGCGGGCGTGCCTGGGCGCGCGCGGGTGGTGAGAAGGAAGCTGTATGGCGCGTTGACGGCGTTGGCGGTGCGGTTGGTGCCAGTGACAGGCGGAGGGGGAAGTGCGTGGGAGGGCTGGGTGGAGGGGACAGTGGGTGCGCTGGTGGGTGCGGGGGCGCCGAGCGCGCATATACACGGGTTTTTGGGGGGCGTGGCGGAGGATGTGGCGAGTGCGAATATGTTGCCGCAGCCAAAGTGAGTGTCTGCCGTATATTTCCTTCAATTTTCTATTCTATTCTCGTTTCTAATCCTTTCTGATTTTTTAACCAGAATCCAGCTCGAATCCTCTCTGCGCGCCGCCGCACCCCTCGTCCTCCAATCCATCTCTGCTGTCCTCGCTTCTCCTCCTACAAATGACCCAGACGCCCTCCCCGCTGCCCTCGCATGCCTCGTTTCCTGGCTCCCCAACCGTCTCCTCCCCGACGCAGACGTCGCGCGCCTCGTGCCTCCCCTAATCGCGCTTTTGGGCTCGTCTCCCTCCTCTTCTACCTTGCAAAATAATTCAAGCGCGGAGAGAGACGCAGACGCAGCACGCACAGCCCTCGCCGAGCTCCTCGTGCGCCCACCCGCGGCGTGGTCCCCCGCCGTCCTGCTCGAGCCGTTGCTGGTGTGGTGTCTGGGCGCCTTTCCAGAGTTCTCTCGGCCTTCGCCCTCGCAAACAACGCCCGATTACACCCTCTACTCACTCCAGGGACAAGTAAAAGAGCGCCTCCGCAAGAACGCAAAACTCCTCATCACGCTCGCAGAGGCGGGCGCGGGGTGTGTTACGGGGAGTCTCGTGGATTTCTCGGTGGTGTCACCTGCGTCTGGGTCTGGGTACGCACTTGGATCATCTGGGTACCGAGGAGGGGGATGGCACAAGGAGTTGGAGTAAGAGGAGGAGGAGGAGGAATAGCGCGCGCAACACTCGCACAGACGCTTCTCCGCATCGTCCTGGCGCCTCGAGGTGCAAGGAGGGGCGCAAGAGGATGACGACGCGGATGGGGAGGAGGACGAAAGCGGCGCAGGTGCCGGCGCGCCGCTGTACTTTTGGTTCCTGCTGCAGGAGGCATTGTGGGAGGTGCCTCAGCCTGTGAGTGTGGTTTTTTTTCTTGTTTCGTTTTGGACCGAAGGAGGAGGGGTTCGCGTTGCGTCGTGTGTCGTCGCCTGCATTCCGCTTCCCTCCCTGCATTCCTCCATCTCATCTCACCTCACTTCAACGATTCTTTCGACCAAGTTCGACTTGTCACATTTTTGTCAATTTTTTGTCACATCGCATCTTCTTCACACCCTCATCGACTGCGCGGCGCTGTACGCGGTGATCTCGCTGAGATGCTGCAGCAGCTGCAGGTGTATTATGTATATGATCCGCACGCACGGGCGCGCGATCATGCACGCGGTGCTATGCGAGTTCACGGCCGCCGCGCCGCGGAGGGTGACGCCGAGCTTGCTTGGCTCGCCGCGCTGGTGAGCCGGGACGAGCGCACGGTGGCGGAGGCGGAGGCGGAGGCGGAGGCGGAAGGCGAGATGCGCAAGGGGACGCAGCTTGGGAGTGGCGCGCGCAGGTGGGTCGCGGGGTGGTGCTTGCGGACGATTTTTATCCGTCCAAGGTCGGGCAGGAGGCGAAGGAGCGGCGAATCAGTTTACGTCGTGCGATTGTTGAGTGGGGATTTGAGGGATCTACGTTTGGGTATTCGAGCGCGTCATTGGTGTGAGGTGGGCGGAGTTGTGTTGCTCCTTCGCGGCGTGGCCCATGTGGTGCGGACCAGACGATGGATGTATATTGTATTTTCTAGCAAGGGTCCATTTTTTTCTCTCTGGGACAGAGGAAATTGTCGATGAAACTAATCAAATGCGCTCGGGAGTCGTACCCACCTTCGTCACTTAGTTACTTCGCTTAGGAACGCGAAAGTTCGTTACTTTGATAGGAATGTGTGAAACTTCGTCATATTGCCTGGTTTCTGTGAAAGTTCGTCAGTTTAACTCGGCGCGTTCAGGAATCCGGAACATCGGCCATCATTCTTCCTTTAGCAAGGCCGGGGTGTGTTTTTTCATATAGATCCCTTACCCTAACGCTAACCACTAACACTAACCACTAACCTCCAACCTCTAACCACCCTAACCAACTAACCTAAACCCCTAAGCGAAGTAACTAAGTGACGAAGATGGCGCGGACTCTGCGCTCGGCGCTGTATTTTTCTTCCGACTTCCTTTTCGGGGTTACAGGCAAGGTTCTTCCTCTGTGAATGACACCAAACAACATAGTGGTTGGCAATTCGAAAATTTCTGGCATGGATCGGCCCTCTCGGCGGAGTCTCCTGTCCTTGCCCCTAGTGTGATTTTTACGACACAAGAAAAAGAAGTTCCATACTACAAAATCCTCACAAACTCCCCGCCAGGCTACGGCCGCCGAAATAGTCCAGTCGCGAAATGGATTCTCACATACTGCAGCCGAACGTAGAAGATTAAGAGCATTTGCATTTGAACAGCTTGTATCTTTCAAGTTTTACCTCTCCGCATTGCGGCATACCCAAATCTAGAATATATGCCTAACAAATGCTTTGGGGCGAGAAATTAACCTTTTACCCAATTTGGGAACAGACGGCCATCACCCAGCATGCGATGCGATCATTTGTTTCAAAGCGTGGTGCTCTGACTTTCCATACTCATTCCTGGCCTCGATCATCTCAGTTCGTTATTTTGCGGTGTTCATTGACCGAGATGGCCGATCCACCTGGGCGCCGCACCTGCCGTCTAATAATACAGGCGCCTTTTTTTGATACGAACATTTTGTCACAGTCAAGACTAAATCACGTCCAATATCAAACATAAAGGATTGGGGAGTGCGATGTGTATAGCTCGAAAGAGGATGGAATAAAAGGTTAACTACTACAGACGACTAGCTACTGTATATATACTGTTTTATCGAGCCGTGTGAACGAGAATATAAATATACTACAATAGTCTGTAACCATGTGTTGTACATGCACTGTCCATGAGATCTGTCAAGACCTATTAATTAAATGTGTGTTCCTCATGTGAACCGTCCCTCCACCATGTGTTCTTACAAAGCGACCTGTATCCTCATGTATAAGGTGTGTTTGTTGTGTGTTTGTCCAGAACGTTCCGAGGATATTAATAAGTGCTCATATAATATAAGCACCAAAGATTAGATAGGCACATGTTTACATAAGGCGTTGGAACGATTAGATAGTATCAAATTGTGACATTACCCCCCCTCTAGGGTCGACGTCCTCGTCGACAGAGACAAAAACACCAGTCTCTGGGATAAATAATTTCTTCGTCAAGTATGGTAAGGACTCCTCCTTTGTTTTGTATCGGCGTATGGTTTTGTCCCAAAATCCTGCCGGAAGAATCGGTAACTCCCGAATCTTGATGCCGTGCTTCTTATTATATTCGTTCAGAAGCTTTTTTACGTGCGTCAAGTTCCTTTTTGGTTCCCAAGTCCGTTCTCCAAGCGGATAATCTTTCCATCTTATCAGCCATTGATAACCACTGCCGCGTTTTCTGTGCTTTAAAATCTCCTCCACCTCGTACTCCTTCTGTCCACTGATAATCTGAGGCGGTGGCCGTTTTTCCATTCTATGCTCCGGGGGTTCCACATATGGTGTCAACTTTGATTCATTGAATACTGGATGTGACAGGTCCGTTTCAGGCAATCTAAGTCTCCAAGAGGAAGCTCCGACTTTTTCCAGAATTTCATAAGGCCCTAGCCTTAGCTTCTCTAACTTCTCCGACGGTCGATCAGTGGTTATGTCTGTCCCTTCTAACCACACTATATCACCGATTTTGAACTCCGGTGCATCTTTACACTTTGCATCGTAGTATTTTTTCATTGTTTTCTGTGCTTTTTCCATTGCTGCCACCGCCTCGTCACGAATCTTTTTCATTTTTTCTGCAAAATCGTTCGCAGCCTCATTGCGCGACTCAACTCTATTTTCTATCCCCTTCCAGGGGTGGTATCCCGTGTTCGCATAAAAAGGCGACATGCTCGTCGACGAGCTGACTTTATCATTATGAGTGAACTCGGCCATTGCTAGCCATTCAGCCCAATATGATTGCCGATAATTAACATAAATACGGAGATATTTTTCAATCTCCTGGTTCATCCGTTCAGTCTGGCCGTCTGTGATCGGGTGATAGGCTGTGCTTGGGTTCATTTCTATGCCGAGCAACCGGTTTAACTCTTTCATGAATATCGAGACATATCTCGTATCTCGATCTGATATGATTTTACGTGGAACTCCGTGATATCTAATCACGCGATCTCGGGTCAACCAAGCCACCCCTTCTGAGGTAACTTCCATATTCGTTGGTTCAGCATGGATCATTTTTGTGTGTGTGTCCACCCAAACTTGAATGGCGTTAAACCCATTGCTGATTGGTAATGGTCCGATCAGGTCCATAGATATGATTTGCCAAGGCCCCTCAGCAATCTTGTGTGGATTAAGCTTCCCCTGCTTATATCGGTGCACTCGCGTGCTTTGGCAGGCTTCGCATTCCTTTATATATTTCGATACTTGGTTGCCCAATCTAGGCCACCAATAATTACGTTCAATGATCTCCTGCGTGCGGTTTTCTCCAGGATGTCCGAGCAGAGGCGGATCATGGTGTAGTCCAATAATCTTATCGCGAAGTTCTTCGTTTCATGGTACATATATTTTTCCTTCATAATAGATAACATCATCTTTTTTCTCCCAGCCTTTCATCTTTTTCTCCAGCGCCAGCTTTACGCTTTTGTCTATCTTTTTCTCCTTGATAATCTGATCCCAGATTTCTGCCTCTGGTCCCTCTAGCACTGTGTCCTGTGCTCGGAAATATTCAGGCTTTAGCAGCACAACATTTTCGTTGTCGTTTTTTCCTTGATCATGATCTGATCTGCGAGATAACAGGTCTGCTTTTTTGTTCAGCGCTCCGGCCCGATGTGATAACGAGAAGTTGTACTCCGACAACTCCGTAATCCACCGTGCTTGTCGGCGATTGACCTTCTGGGGCAATTTGAAATACTGCAGATTTTGATGATCTGTCAGAATCTCGATTTCGTGTTTAGCCCCAAGGAGTAACTGTTGCCATTCATCTAAGGCAAGCATTATCGCGAGCATCTCTTTATCGTAGATCTCGTAATTCCACTCGGTCTCATTTAGTCCATGTGACATAAACGCAACAGGGCGCCATTCGCCCTCCTGTTCCTGACTCAACACCGCTCCTGTTGCTCCCTCTGATGCATCTGCTTCGACTCGGAATTTTCCGTCATCAGTCGGAAGCGCTAATACTGCATCCTCCGCGATCCTATCTTTTAGTTTCTGGAACGCGGTTTTTTGTTCAGGTCCCCACGAGAACCCCTCCTTCCCTGTCAACCGTGTGAGCGGCCTCGCAACTTCGCTGTACCCTCGGACAAATCTCCGGTAGAAGTTGGTAAACCCTAGAAACACTTGTGTCTGTTTTAGGTTCTTGGGCTCAGGCCACTCCATGATTCCTTTAATCTTCACTGGGTCCATCCTCATCGAGTTGTGTGAGATGATCACTCCTAGGTACTCAATCTCTGTGCGTTTGAACTCGCACTTTTTGGGTTTAAGAAAGAGTTTGTTGTCCTGGAGTATTTTCAATACTCGTTTCGTCAACTCCCGATGTTCCTCCAATGTTTCCGTGAAAATCAGGATATCATCCAAATAGACAATGACTTTTCCCTCATTGATTAGCTCTCTGAGTATGTCATTCATCATTGTCTGGAAGGTCGCAGGCGAGTTTGTAAGACCAAAGAACATTACGAGCGGTTCAAACAACCCTCGATTTGTTCGGAATGCTGCCTTCCACTCATCTCCCTTCTTGATCCGCACATTGTTGTAGCCCCATCTTATGTCCAATTTCGTAAAGATCTTGGCACCACGAAGCTTATTTACAAGCTCCGAAATCAACGGAAGCGGATAACGGTTTTTAATTGTCATGTCATTGAGCTTCCGATAATCTTGGACTGGTTGCAGGCTGCCATCTTTCTTCTTTATAAAAAAGAATGCCGAAGCCATTGGTGACTTTGATGGGCGGATCCGTCCACTCTTCAAATTCTCCTCCAGGAACTCATTCAATTTTTCCTGTTCAGTCACCGAGAGTGGGTATATCTTGCAATCTACGGCCTTTGCATCTGGCTTTAGCTCAATTGCGTGGTCCCATGGTCTTTTCTTGGGTAACGAATCAAATGATTCCTTCGCAAAGACTTTTACATAGTCGTGGTACTGCGGTGGGATCTTTTCCTCTGTCATCCTCTCTTTACCCTGATTGGCTTCTTCTGCCATCTTCTGCGCCTGGGTCTCTTTTAGGCGTAGATCGATTTCCTCAGCAAAATCAACCATTAGGATTGATTCACCCTCCTCGAGGAATTCCTCTTTCCTCCCAGCACGAAACTCCTGGCCCTTCATATTGCATTCAGGCGGACAACGATTGAAAGTGATCCTTTGAGATCTCCAGTCAATCTCGGGGTTATGTTTGAATAACCAATCGTAACCAATAAATACACGGGCTTTCCCAAGCCCTGTAACCAAGAAGCGCTGTCGCTCCTTGTGTGGTCCAACGGTCATGATCAACTCTACGTAATGAGTGATCTTTCCCCGAGCGTTCTCCGTTCCATCAGCGTTGCGGGCTACAATGTGCATGTCAAGCTCGTTGAACGGCTTGCTCAGGATCTACGACTAAAACACCCAAAAACGAAGGCTTTCGTGATAAGGACTCGGGTGCTAGTTTGAGCTACAAAGTAGACTCAAAGACAACACACAACCACCAATCACTATCACCAACACCAATGGATACTTCCAAGCGATCTCGAGTAGTCACAGATGTCCTGACGAGTTTTTGTACCTCAGATCAGAGTATAATGTGAATATATTAAGTCGAGGGATGAGACCAGATAGGTCGAGCTGCAAATCAGTAGAGTTCTCGAAAGAAGCCCTAATGAGTCGTAGTTGCGTTTGGGAAGAGCTAGTTTTATTTCAACCTTGTTGAAATAACGTGCTTCACAAAGTATGGGACAATCAAACACCACAATCAAATACACGTTGGTTCCGTTGTTCTCCCTTGATACACACGCCGCCAATAGTCACAGTACACGTCGTATCTCTTATTCCTTTGTTCTCACGCCGCCGTTATTGATAATAGTTGTTGAGAAACTTGTTAAATTAGCGCTACCACAAAAGTGAAGCTCAGATGTGACAAGCCCAGATGCTACCCACAACGCGCAAGGATCCCTTGTATAAGGTGTCCGAGTGCTAGCCAGGTGCGGTTCCGTGCTCGTTCCCCACTTGAGGTCCCCTCTATATACTTTACAAGATAGGAGCTAAACTATTCTTAGCTCAACGGTTTATAAGCTGCCAAGAGCACATGTGAATAAAATGAATAGATATCAGTCAGCGAATGTCCACGAGTTAGTCAGACGTCTCTGACGACGCTCTAAATTAAGATGGTTGCTTGGTTATAGATTATTCAAGGGGCTAGGGGTGATCCCAGCTCTAAACCTGAATAACCTATTCCTGGTATTTTGCTCCTCCCCGAGCCTCGTCCCCTTTATGTGAAAGCCCTGGCCTATAGCTTTCTAGTGATACCAAACACTTTGTGTTTGGGGCCAGTAGTTGGACCACAATCGCTTGTGAACTACTTGGTGCCTAAACGAGCATCGGATCAAGCGCGATCAATATTGATCGCGAGCTTCGGACTCGTTTCAGTGGATCGCTTTTAGGTTTTCCCTGCGTCATGTGACTCATCGCGTCGCGTTTAACGCGTTAACACGAGTCAACAGCGGACTTAGAGGATTATCACTGACATGTTTCGTGATAAGCAACCAGGATAATTGGTAAGAAACCTAACGGCTCCTCGTTTTGGTGATATGAGTAGTGCCCCTGGGTGTTTCCAGAACTGGATCCCATACACTCAGGCCCACTTGTACAACCCTCCTCAGGTATATGTGTCCCAAGGCTTGGTCTGTGGCGGGTAACATGTCCCTAGCACTATAAGCCTTATAGGTCCCTTAGATGAGCGTGTAATAATACTTAAGTTTGAAAATATGTGATTTTCAGGCCTGGTTTATTACACGGCTTATCATCGTGTTGCTCAAAACCTTCAGCCTTGGCATAATCTCGATTGATGCATGTAGTAGTGCATCCATTATCAAGAGGAGCCTTGACTGCACGCGTCTTCCTGGTATCCAACGCTTCAAGCATAACGGGAACAAGCATCTCGTGATGCTTTCGTTGTTTCTGGAATTCCTTCAACTCCTGTGCCAACTGGTCCGGCTTTGGTTCTTTCTGCTGGGCAGCCGCTTCCCGCATGCGAATGGCATCGGGGGTTTTTGTCCTCTTGGGCGCTTCCTCTGTCTTTCCGGATTGAGCCCTCACGGCATCGCCGTCCTTTTTGGTCTCACTATTTTTATCACTGGTTTGGGTTCCAGGGGCCTTTTTGAATGCACTCCACCTCTTATTTACTTCATCCATATGTTTGTTCTTTAAATTACGTTTCCGATTCTGATTCTCCATAATACATATTTTTTGTCCTTTTTCTACACTAGCTACTAAGAAATTGTTTATACTCTTTCGTAAGCTGGCATTTTCTTCTGTGTACATGTCATCTGTATCTGTATCTACCGTATCCGTAGTGTCTATATTATTTAATTCTGTGAAGCGTCCATATTTCGTATCAGGGGGCGCCACTTTGGCCGCAAGCGGGGCCCCTTTAAAAAACCCTTCTCACGAAGGATGGCCATCAGGGCCTGCAGGTCTTCCTGCATGTAGTGCTCGGTTTGGATGGATTGAATATTGAATTTTTTTCTTGGGAGGCTCCGGGCACTCCCACTTCATGTGACCGTCCTTGCTGCAGTTATAGCATTTAAAAGCTTGCGTCTGCTGTCGCGCCCTGTCCACGTCCATGGCATCTGGGTCCCTCGCTGGTGGGGCCACTTGTGTCATCCCTTTGTTAGCGGCGGGCGGTACTGTCTGTTCCACCCAGGGAGACCAAAACTGTCTCCTCCGTCCCTGTCGGATCTTGTCTCTCTGCAGATTGCCATCGATCTGCATCAAGCGGGCTTTGAAATCCTTGTACGTGGTGGGTAAAGCCGTCCCCCCCTGGTAGATTTGAGAAATGATCTCATGTCCAACGAGATCCTCCAACAGCTCAACTAAAAAGGCATTGTAACCTGTTGTTGTTGAGTTCGGGGAATACCTCGCCTGCTCTGCATAGAGCTCGAAATGCTGGAAAAACTCCACCAGCGACATTTTTCCCTGACGCATAGTCGTCAGCTTCAGGTGGGCCAACTGCGCAAGGTTCTGATCCTTGAACGCGGCTTCCAGTTCGACAATCAACTGGTCAAACGTGTAGGTGATCGGGAGGGCGCTATTGACAAATGTCCTCTTCGTCCAGTTTCGGACCCAGTCTGAAGCTGTGCAATCTGTTCCATCCGCATTTCGGAGGAACAACACAGTGAAGAAAACTTTCTTCTTGTTGGTGTTTAACTCATCGTCATACGCGGTGATGTAGGTGGACAGGGAGTCATGGAAGTTATTCCACTTGGTCTTGTCTCCATTGAAGAACGGCGGGGTAGTGGTGAGGATAACCTTAGCCGACATGTCTAGGCTCAAGAGGTGAAGGGGAAGGGATAGAGGTGACGACGGATGTGTGGGAGTCTGCGGAGAGGGTGAAGAGGATAGTGACGGGCACGAATGGGACTCGTCCGAGGAGTCAGCACTGGTGTGTATAAGGGGTGCCAAACGGGACACTGTGGCGAATTCTGCACGAAGCGGTGGGTGAAGTCAATGCGGTCTTTTGCGAGTGAAACTATCCCGGGTCTTCTACGACACCCCCGACGATAGCAAGATGGTCCTCTCCGAAGATCTGACCAGTGCTCTTATGACTGCTTTGTGGCAGGGGACGGACTCAACGTTTACCGTGGCTAAGCGTCTGTTCACTATAGTGGACTGCCAATGATCGGCGCTGCAATTGTTTAGACTCGCTGTGGATGAGGTAGTATGTTGGTGCGTAAGAATGGATCTTCAAATACGAGAGTCCAAGTAGAGAGGTAAGGATGACGCAAATAGTGCGCGTAGTGGGGGAGAAAGGGAAAGGAGGTCGGTAGGGGATGGCGGTACGAGGGTATGAAGGGTAACCTTTTATTATGTCACATTCAAGACTAAATCGCGTCCAATATCAAAGATAAAGGATTGAGGAGTGCAATGTGTATAGCTCGAAAGAGGATGGAATAAAAGGTTAACTACTACAGACGACTAGCTACTGTATATATACTGTTTTATCGAGCCGTGTGAACGAGAATATAAATATACTACAATAGTCTGTAATCATGTGTTGTACATGTGTTGTCCATGAGATCTGTCAAGACCTATTAATTAAATGTGTGTTCCTCATGTGAACCATCCCTCCACCATGTGTTCTTACAAAGCGACCTGTATCCTCATGTATAAGGTGTGTTTGTTGTATGTTTGTCCAGAACGTTCCGAGGATATTAGCAAGTGCTCATATAATATAAGCACCAAAGATTAGATAGGCACATGTTTACATAAGGCGCTGGAACGATTAGATAGTATCAAATCAGGACACCCTGCTGTCTGCATCATGCGGGCCATATTGAGCCCTTTCAACGTATTTGTTGACGAGTTCAACTCTGCTATTCTCCGTACCGTTCCAGGTGAAACTCACTGCTATGTCAGCAGTGATTCAATCGAAGATAGCAGCGATGGGTCCAGCGAAGGAGTTTTTTCGGACCCTGAATTTTTAAATTCTCTCCAAGAGCCTGGAATCCCTCTGCATGAATTAGTTCTCAAAATTGGGGCCATTTGCAGACTCATTCGAAATTTTAACGCCTCTCGAGGTCTCACAAAAAACACTCGAGTCATTGTGCGAAATCTCCTGCGTCACACAGTAGAAGTTGAAACCATTTCCGCCGTCGTAGCTGGTAGAATTGTTGATCTGGTACGTGCATCTTCTATACTCCGTCTACTTAGTACTGGCACTAAAGGAATCTCAGATCCGCCTTCATATTCCACGCATAAATTGCCATTTTCAACCACACAGGTTCGAGTTCAAGGTTCACCGAAAGCAAGTGCCTCTTGCACTCTGTTACGCCACCACCTTCAATGGGTGTCAGGGTCTAACAGTGCAAAGATTAGGGCTCGATTTGCGACGCGACGTTTTTTCTCATGGGCAACTTTACTCTGCGATGACTCGCGTTCAAGATTCGGTGAATGTTCTGATTCTGAAATATGAGGGAGACATATCTACATGTACTACTAACATTGTTTGGGATGAGTCGCTGTTGTAAATACATGTATTAATTCAAACCTAGCAACCTTCCGGTGGATGCACATCTCTCAATTATATGGATGTTACACACTTGCAAAAGGGGATGACGACCCGCGGAGTGGATCGTCAACCGCTTGTAGCCTTTAAACTCCGCTCTGGGACATCTGGGCCCGAGGGCCGGAACTTTGGAGGCGCCGGTCATTTAGCACACTCGGTCCCATATCTTAGCGCTCAAAAGTACAGGGCATACTGAGTTCTCGCCATGAACCATGAGGAAGTGGGTGCGAGGCCACGAAGCGGCCGAGCAGCCCCTTGGTGATACACAAGATATGCCGGAGCTTCGTTCCGGCAGGTGTATGTATTGGCACGGTGCTAAATAGTTGTCTGATTTGGCCAAGCATGAAAATTTCAGAGACGCCATATTGAGATGATTTTTAATGATGAACGCTCACTGAATTTGACGCTAGTGCTTCGCATTCCTCCCCCCCCCCCCCCAATTCTGAAAATAGATTGGACCTTGACAGAGGAATCAGACAAATTCATTTCGGCCTATGGCGACTGGCGATGTACAACATTTCAACACTACATTGGTGGACATTGGGCTCGGCCAACGGAGCTCATACAATACTTGGTGGATTGCTAACCTCTCCGTGGGAGGTTAAAAAGGAAAGGAATTCCAGAACGAACAATTTTTTTGGAAGAAAGAAAGGAGAAGGTGGCCTTCTGGGGCTAGTGCCCGAGGGAGAGAGTGTGGGGTAATGTGCACCATCAGAGAATATAAAATAAAATAAAATCGCATGGCATGGACATTGATCTCGAGGGACTGTATGAGTGGTGCACGGTAACGTACAGATACGTGTTGGAACTTGAGTGAGTTGTGACCAGAGCCATTGAAAAACCAGAGCAGACAAAAAGGCGAGTGAGCGGAGACATCATGGCCAAAGAGATAAGGCAACACAAGGGGGAAAGAAAGAAGGGGTTGGCGAACCACCGGAAGAAGATGACAAATTGAAGAGAGGGAGCTCTGTCGTGCGTGCAGCGCCAGCGATTGTTACAGTAGGTCAGTCAATGAATAGTTTGAAGGGAGGTGAAGGGAAAATACAAACAGGAAGGCGAAAGAAAGAAAGAAAGAACCCACCAGGCATTGCCAGTATCCGAAAAAAACATCTGATCTCATTGACAAACCATGGATCTGGAGGGAGTCGAACCCTCGCCGAGGACTTGAAACTTTTCGGACATTTTTTTTTATTACAGACTGTCTCCGGCGGCCCACAGATCCTTTATTGGAACAGAACTGGTAAATTCGCAAGTGGTGCAAGAGAAGAGACGTTGTGGCTACAAAGAACACGACCCCAATTCTGCATGATACGTATGTATCCACCAGAGCGTCCTGAGCCAATGTTCGAGAGGATAAAGAAATAAAACAAAAACACGAATGCGAAAATTGACAGAAAAAAGAACTCACATCCCGCTGGAAACGACAACAACCTCCTAAAAAACATGGCCAGAGCCTTTATGGATCTCGAGGGATTCGAACCCCGGCCGAGGATTTAAAAGGACTCAAGCGACGAGAATGGATTGTCCACGGTGACCCACAGATCCGCATTGCAGTCCATTTGCGCCTAAATGAAACCCTGGAGGTCAAAGTCCAATGTTAGAAAAAAAAAACACGCCTTGCAGATCTTGTCGACTCGAGGCTGGATTATAATAGACCTGCCAGTGCTGGACGAAAACGGCTTTGGCGTTCAATGTTACTGCTGTGGACGTAAATAAAACTGAGAATTATTACAGAAAGCAGGAGGGAAGAGTTCTTGGGCAAAAATGCAGCCGACTCCCGCTATGGATCTCGAGGGGTTCGAACCCTCGCCGAGGACTTTAACCGCTTTTTGAAATTTGTGGACTTGATGACCCACAGATCCGTTGTAAGATTTATTTGAGCTTGAAGGAGGAGAACTGCACCAGAAGAGCTGACCGTTAACGATTTTCAGGTCAGTGAATGGATGAACCAGGCTGAAAGAGGATTGATTGATTAAATGAAGATAAACACGAGAGAGGAATAAAGAGCTCACGATCCATCTACACTCTGAAGGAAAGAGTTGAGTTTGAGTCACTTTGATCAGAGAAGAAAGAAAAAGACTTGTTGCAATGACATCCATGGACCTAGAAGGAGTCGAACCCTCGCTGAGGACTCACGACAAAGTGGAATTTATGTATGGATTGTCCTCGGCGCCCCAGAAATCCTTTCTACGCTGGCTGTATTTGAGCTTGAATGAGGAGAAAAAGCTGCATCTGAAGAGCTGAGAAACGCTGGCGATTGTCATGGACGAAGATTGATAAAATGAAGAGAAAAGAAGTCACGCTGCCGCAGCATCTACACTCCGAAGGAAATAATTGTATTGGATCAGCGAAGAAAAAAAAACTTAGCACGTCGCCGTATGGACCTTGAGGGAGTCAACCCCCCCCCCCCGAGGACGTGGACTTTCTTGGAACACTATTGTGAATCGTCGGTGCCCCACAGATCCGTAGTTGAACTTGAGTGAGTGGAGCTTGAAGAGGTTTGACTTAGAGGGAGCTTGCTGATGGTAGCGATTGAGAGGTCAGTGAACTTGAAGGGAGATAAGTAAAATTTATACAACACGAAGGGGAGAGAAAGTGCTCATAAGGCATTGTCAATATTCGGTGAAGTACCCGAAAAAAATGTCGATTTTGGCATCGGATGATGGATCTTGAGGGATTCGAACCCTCGCCGAGGACTCGAAAAATGATTGATGCCTATAGATTATACACGGTGACCCACGGATCCTTTCCATGTTTATTTGCGTTTGAATAAATGCTGAGAGGTTGAAGCCAGAGAACGACATGGTGGTCGGAATCAAAAGACACCGGGCCGTTTCTCCGGGTGGCTGAGCTCTTTTATCCCAAGTTGCACGATGTCCTCTTCATCCACCCCATGGACCCCAATGTCCAGTACTTTGGCGCCCACACGGCGCACGCAAAAATCGCGAGGGGCGAACTCTCCTCCTTTCCTTTAGAAGAGCAGCTCGCGCTGAGGGACGCGCTGGTGAGGGAGGCGGGTGTAGCTGGACGCGCGCGGGTGGTGAGAAGGAAGATATATGGCCCAGACGTATCCCGGGCAAAAAATGCAGCCGACTCCCTCTATGGATTTCGAGAGATTCGAACCCTCGCCGAGGACTTGAACCGCTTTGAAATTTGTGGACGGATTGACCTCGGCGAGCCACAGATCCGTGCTGCGCTGGTTGTATTTGGACTTGAATGAAGAGAAGTGCACCTGAAGAGTTGAGAAACGCTGGCAATTGTCAGGTCAGTAAATGGATGAAGATTGATCACAAATGAAGACAAACATTGTAACACGAGGAATAAAGAACTCACGATGCATCTGCACTCTGAGGGAAAGAGTAATTGAGATATTGAGTTTGAGCAGAGAGGAAAGAAAAAGACCGTTTTTTGCATCCGATATATGGACCTAGAGGGAGTCGAACCCTCGCCGAGGACGTGGACTTTCTCGAGTCGCCCGAGTTTTATGAATCGTCACCGGTACCCCACAGACCCTTTCTCATAAAGTGTTTTTGAACTCGCATGAGTGGAACTTGAAGAGAGGGAAGAACGCTTGGCCGGGCTAGCGATCGATACGCCAATCAATACATGACTAGGGGATAAAGCTTAGAAAATACAACGGAAAGGCGTGAAAATAAAGAGACAACAAAATAAAGTGCTCACCAGGCATGGCGGATTCAGAGAGCCCGAAAAAAGTTCATAGGAAACACAGCATATGGATCTCGAGGGATTCGAACCCCCGCCGAGGATTCAAGACGGCCAAAGAATGTCACCACTTATGAACTGTACACGGCGACCCACAGATCCGCGTTACAGTTCATTTCTGCCTGAATAAATGCCTAGAGGTTGAAGCCAGAGAAGAGACGTGGTTGGAATCAAAAGAGACCGGGCCGCTTTCCTCCGGGTGGCTTGCATCTTTTATCCCAACTTGCACGATGTCCTCCTCATCCTCAGGCATACCGGTGCTCGCGTCCTCGGACGTCTCATACGCCATGTCGCTCATCCAAGCCGCCTACGTTCCCGTCCCCGCTAATGCCGCTGAAATCCAATCCCTGCAATCTGCCCTCCTCTTAGGCCCTGATCGGCAACGCTGAATCAGCGGCTGAATGGCTGAATTTTGTCACGCTTTGTCACGCTGTGGCTTCGCCTCTTCCTCGCTTCCACTTTGCCTGCTTCCACCACCAACAGTCGCCGACGTGTCTCTCGACCCTCCTCTCACTATGGCCTCGCGCCCCGGATCCCCGACTGCCGACATCGACACCGATACCCCCGAGAGCACGGCAGCTTCTTTCTCGCAGGCGGAAACTATACACATTCTGGATAAACTCATCGCCGACCCTGCTACATATCTCAGCGGAAATGGTCTCAAGACAAAGACCTTTACCACCCTGTCCAAATCCCTCAAAAACAAGTTCCCAACACGCCCTGTTCGCTCGACGAAGACGATCGCAAATAGGATACGATACGTCAGCATTTGTCCACATCCATATTTTCTGTGAACTCATCCGGTCGTAGGTAAAGGGGATCTTTGAGGAGTATGAATTCGTTCGCGGGAAAAGTGGTGTAGGATGGGATGACGAGGAAAAGAAAGCAACGGCGGAGCCTGAGTTTATTGAGCGCTTTCTCGAGGTGCGTCCACTTATGTTGGGCCTCACAATATGAACTAATGTGATGCAGGCCCAGCACGCCAAATATGCCAAGTGCTTCAAACAGGGCTGTCCTTATTACGATCGTCTGACGCGCCTATTTGGCGGTAACAAGGCCACTGGAGAAAATGTTTTGCATCTCAAGAAGCCCCGAGCCACCACTTCATCTTCTCGCTCTGCCGCTACTTCTTCTCGCTCCGCTGCCGCTTCATCTCGCTCCGCCGCCGTTTCATCTCGCTCCGCCGCCGCTTCCCCTTCCCAAACCAGCCCCGCCCCACGTAAACGTCATCGTGAGCCTTTTGCTGACCTCGAAAATGAAGTCTTGGATGTCCACGCTGGTGCTCTTCCTCATGTTGCTCGTGACAATTCGGTTCCTCATTCCCCGAAACCACATGACGATGAGCTGCTTCCTCCGCCCGCCAAACGTGCACGTTCTACTCCCACCCCTATCGAAATCGACAGCGATGCTGATGACGAGACCAAGAAAAATCCGAACCAACGTGATCGCTCTGCCTCTGGCGGCCGTCGTGTTTCGCGTACAGCTGAGGCTGGCAACCAAATCGCCCGCGGCCTGAAGAGTATAGGCGAAGGCATGTCGGCACCCATCATCACCAAGGCCGACACATCTCATGTCGACGCAGTCGTTGACGTCTTGAATGCTGATCCCACCCTCCTCCCTGACGACCCTGAAGGAGAGTATTATGCAGTTATCATTGACGCTTTGAGTGCTAATGAAGGGCGTGCACGAGCCTTTGTCAAAACTACCAAGCGCACCCATCGTATCGGCTTCTTGAAGCGGATCCTGATGGAGCACAGCGTTATCCTTCCTGCCAATTGGGTTTAGTAGCTTTTCTCATGTTTTCTTACAATCCGAGTTCTCGTAATGTTTTTATTGCACTGTACTAGTTACTATCATCGCGTTCAGCAATGTATGTATTCCACATACTCATCATAATTCTATGGCGCCTCTCCCCAGCCCTCTGTGACTCCTCTGGCGTGATTGCAAGTACACGACGCTCCGGAACCACTGCGCCTGCAAGGAAAGGATGGTCGTCAGGGTCATACTCCTCTTCATCGTCGACATGAAAAGAATTGAGCCGGTCGTGGATACGGAGAAAATTGTGCAGTGCTCCAGCAGCTGCCACAATCTTTGCCTGTACGTCGTATGTGTACTCGGGGCTCGACGTGAGAATCTTGAAACGACGCTTCTTCACACCAAAAACTCTTTCAATCACATTCCGCAGCTTTGCATGCCGGAGATTGAATAACTCCTCTGGGGTTTCTGGTCCGCGCCCGCCCCGATCCCATTCGGAGAGGTGATACCGTACGGCAGGGAATGGGGTCATGATGAGGTCACAATTTGGAAATCCGGCATCCCCGAGATAGTATCGGTATTCGGGAAGAGCGAATCCATTCCGACGTGCTGTATCAAAGAGTCGTCCATCTGCAGCAGTGCCCTCGTATCCTGGCATGATGTACACAAACAGCAGGTCGAAATCGCAAGCCGCCAAGACATTCTGAGAGATATCCCCATGACGGTCCCGGTAGCGTACGACATCGTCGGCTCGTGCGAACGCATCAATGTGCACGCCGTCAACACCCCCGCGGCAATATCGGAAGAAGGGGAAATAGGAGGGACTGTTGGCTATCTTTGGAGGGGTGGAGTCGGCCGGGTTTTGGATGTATTTGTTGTAGAATCCGCTGGTAACGATATCGAGAACTCGGAGTGTATATCTGCTTATGGTGTCCCCAGACCGCTGAAATCTTTCCATCAGCTCCCTTTGACTACTTCCATGCACAAGCCAATAGACAAATATGGCTGTTTGTTCCTGCGCAGTGATGTGCCGACTGTTTCCCAGCCCTCCGTTCATAGTCATCTCCCAGCATAGCAGCAAGAAAGCGGCCGGGTACATTCCTAACTGATCGAGGCAGCGCTCGGGATGGCCGTTTATCAGTTCATCAAGCCAGTCTTGCCCCGTAAGGATGGAGGTATGACGAGGAATGGGAATCGGGCGCTCCAGATATGATAAGCTATTAGCACAGAATACAGTTGTAATAACAGCCGTGTGTAGCATGTGCCGACGTCGCTGTAGGAGCTGCAGAGCTGTAGATGAGACCCGAGGGCGATTTGCGATGCGGAGAGCAGGCATATCGTTGTGTGTGGCGGTCAAAGCTGAAGATATGCAATGTGACTATGTGTTACTGGATGTGACCAATGTGACTATTCAGCTTTCAGCCGTCAATTCAGCGTTGCCGATCAGGGCCTTAATGCAGCGCACCCCCGCCGCCTAGAGCAATTAGAGAGAATGCGGTGGAGCCACCCAGCGCCACCAGGTGGCTCATCAGGCATGCGGTACTGGGTGGCTACGTCACTTGGTGGCTGTTAGGGTGGCGTGGAAAAAATCAATTGTTGACTTCGTACACGCACTATGCCTATGCAAACACGTTCTCGTACACACGCGAACACTGGCAGAGTGCCGGAAACTACTCCGAGCCCTTCTCCAAACTCCAGGAGCAACCATGATTCAGACAGAGAAGGCAGCAAGGTATGATTGCACAGGTAGAGGGAGCACCAAGGTATTACATGCTTAAGACATGCCCATACACACGATAACAGGCAGGCTCCCGAGCCGCCACCAGATCACATAGCCACCCAGTACCGCATGCCTGATGAGCCACCCAGTGGCGCTGGGTGGCTCCACCGCATTCTCTCTATTGACGCTGAGGGACGCGCTGGTGAGGGAGGCGGGCATGCCTGGGTGGAGGGGACGGGGGGTGCGGGGCGCCGAGTGCGCATATATACGAGTTTTTGGCGGGCGTGGCGGAGGATGTGGCGAGTGCGAATATGTTTTCTAGTCTCTTCATTTTTTTCTTACTGACTTTAATTCCAGAATCCAACTCGAATCTTCCCTCCGCGCCGCCGCGCCCTTGTACTCCAATCTCTCTCTGCTGTCCTCGCTTCTCCTCTTCCCAGACAACCCAGACGTATCCCGCGTCTGGCTCTTCTTCTCCCTTTATCCCCTCGACATTGCCACTACTTTTTGTCGTATCTTGTTCGCTCCCTCACCACCCATCCACGCCTCTTGCTTTCCTTACGCCTTCCTTCGAGTCGCATCCAAGCACAGTACTAACTAACTCCTGGGTCTCGCTGCGCAGGTCGTAAACCTACACCTCTTCCCTTCCTCCTCTTCCTCCTCCCATTCCCCTTTCGCACCCCATCCCTCTTCCTCCCACCCGTCGTCGTTCTCGTCAGCGTACCCCTACTCCCCCCTCACCTCCCCCACACAACAACGGGAGCAGGAACATGCCATGCAACACACGATGGCGCCTACAGACGCGATTGGATTCGGCCACACCCGGAACGCCTTGGACGCTCGGCGTCGTTCGCACGGGGAGCTATGCGTTCTCTTCTCTTCCTCCTCCCTTCTAAACGCAGGGGGTGAAGAAGACGAAAACGTGCTTGAACACGGACGAGACGAAGGAGGACTAAGAGGAGCAGCAGACAAAGCACGCACAACCCGCGCCCGGGCGGAGTACGTCGCGCTTGTGAGGATCTTGAGAGGGAAGGTGGTGTGTGAGAGGGGGAGACGTGAGTACGAGATTCGATTGCTGCCCTACCTTTTCCGCTATTGCTTCCTTCCCTTTCCCGCTCCCTAACGCTATGCCTAGCGCTACTTTTCCCGCTCCCGCTCCCGCTATCCTATCCATCACTCCTGCTACCCGAACGCTTTGACGCCAAACGCTAACCCCCTTCACAGATTGCCTGGAGCGCTTCGCGGTGTATAGAAGGGACGTTGGTTAACGCGTGCGTTGTCGCTGCGCGAAATAACGGAAAAAATCAGATGCTGACGTTCGTGACACAGGTAGTATATCTTGCGAGATGCCTTGCTCACATTCCTCGTTGGCGAGGCAGAGGCGGGGCTGGAGACGGGTGTGGCGTGTGAGGTGCGTTGCGTTCTGCCACTCCCTTCCCTTCCTTTTCTTTCATCTACCTCCACATCTGCTATATCTATCTACCTACATCGCGAAACGTTTCGCGTCTTCTAGATCTCCCGATCCCAAGCTGCACACTAACAGACATCCAGACGATCGAAGCCCCCTCCACTGCCTGCGCTCCGTGCACGAGGCGCTCGACTTCGACTCTTCACCCACCTCCATCACATCTAATGGCGAAGGCCAAGATGCGGGCTTGCAAGCACAGGGACGGCTCTTTGGAAGTGGGGTATGGAGGCGGTTGCCGGCGTCATCGTGTGTTGGAGCAAATAAGGGAGAAGCAAGACAAGGAGAGGCGCTGGCGCTGGCGAGGCTGAGGCGGACGGCGGACGGCGGACGGGGCTTTTTGGTGCGTTTCTTTCTCTATTGCGTTACCGTCCTCTGCGATACTCGTGACTCCCTCCCATTCTCACTTCGCCTTGCCTTGCGTCGACTCATTCGCTACCCGCCTTTCTCGCTGCTCGCGCTAACGCAAACTTCCCCAGACACCTACGCAGCCTAGTTTACGACGCGCCCGCCGGACGCGCTGCTGGCGCCGCTGCAGTATGAGCTCGGCGCACTGGCGGATGCGGATACGAGGATTTGTTTGCAGGTGCGTTCGGCGGTCCTCTGCCTGCGAATCCGTCTCTGTTTCTTTTTTTCTTTTGTTGCCTCGTTTTCGCGTGGCAGACACGATTTCCTTTTTTGGAAGACGTGCCAGCGCGAGGTGCAGACTCATCCAACGCATATTCATTCCCCTTTCACCTGTTTCCTGCTACACGGAATGGCGTACTGATCACGACTACAGGCCGCACTCGCGCTGCGCAGCCTGTGCGACGCCAACCGACATGCACTCGCGAGCCGCATCGGCGCGTTTGCGGAGGTGCATGCGGGGCTGGGGCGGGCGTGCCGCTGCGTATAACAGTGTCCATTCTCGGCGCTGTACATAACTGAAGGCTTTGCGCAGGACTCGCAGAAGGGCAAGGTGCTGCAGAGCATCGCGAGCGTGATCCAGGCGCTGCCGTCCGCGGAGGGGATCACGCCTGTGGAGGCGATGGTGGGGCCGATTCTGCAGCGGCGCGCGGCGCGGCGGCGGAGGCGGTGGGGGGCGGTGAGTCGGTCTTCCTTCCTCTTTCTCGTCTTGAGAGCTTGTGATGAGATACGGACACAACTGACTGATTCACCCTCAGCACCCCGAGGCCGTGCGCCTGGCGGCAATCCTACAGCTCGAGATCCTCGCGGACGTTGTGAAGGGGCTGACGCGCACAGTGGACCCGCTGGTGTTCGACGAGGAGGAGGGTGGCGGGGAGGAGGCAGGAGGCGGAGGCAGTGCGCGCGCCGAGAGAGGACCCGCGCACGGGCGCGATGCGAGCGGCGCTGTTTGATGCGATTGAGCAGGTGGCAGAGCTGTAGAGCGCGGATGCGGAGGTGGGGCAGGTGGGTCTAGTCTCCTCCCCTCCTCTATAAAGTGGGCTAATATAATGGGATGCAGGCGCTCAGCGAACTCTTCAAGGCGATCACGGCACTCCCTGCGCCCTCATCCGCCGCGCGGTGCTGTACGCGCCGATCTCGCCTGAGATGCTGCAGCAGCTGCAGGCGCACATGATCCGCAAGCACGGGTGTGCGATCATGCGCGCGGTGCTGTGCGGGTTCGCAGGCGCGGCGCCAAGGAGCGTGGCGCCAAACTTGCTCGAGCTGCTCACCGTACTGGTGAGCCGGTGGGACGAGCACGCAGTGGCGGAGGCAGAGGGCGAGATGCGGGAAGGAAGGCAGCTTGGGAGTGGGTCGCGAGGGTGGTGTTTGCGGACAATTTTTATCTGTCAAAGGCAGGGCAGGATGCGAAGGAGCGGTTTGTGAAGACTGTTGTTGGGTCAGTGATTTTGTGTTTTGAGGCAGGACGTAGAATGACGTTTCCGGTGCAGCTCGAGGTCGGTGAAGAAGACGAAGGAGGCGGCGAATCAGTTCACGATTTTTGCGTGGGGGCTTGAGGGATGGACGTTTGAGGGATGGACGTTTGGGTATTTGAACATGTCGTCGGTATGAGGTGGGCGGAGTTGTGTGGGTCCTTCACGGCGTGTCATTTGGGGCGGACTAGATGATGGATGGGTATTGTATTTTCTAGCATGGGTCGAATTTGTTGTGGCTGAAGTGGGAAGCTGTCCGTGAAATAGAATGCGTTCGACGCTGTATTTTTTTCTTCCCACTTCCTTTTCGTGGTTCCAGGCAAGGTCCTTCCTGGGCAACGACGTCAAACAACCATCGTCGCTGGCAATTCGAAATTTTTTGTGTTGATCTAGACAGAGTCTCTCCTTTTTTGCCCACAGCAAGATTTCATTATTTCAGGACAAGAAAAAGAAGCTTGACGACAAAATGCTCACAACTATGGCGTTCACTTTGTACATTTAATATTTCACACAAACAAGTGTTTGCACACCCAAGTTTTCGGACTCTCACACACGCAACTTGGGTTGGATTCACACACACAAACATTGGCGGTTTTCACACACAACTTTTACGCACTTTCACACACACTTTCCCGGGTTAATTTCGCACACACAAAATTTCGGGAGTTTTCACGCACAGATCTAGGCTTCACACACACACATTTTGTAAGATTTTCACACACAAACTTGGTCCTTTCCCCCCGTTGTACAACCTATCTACGAATCCCCTCCCGTTATCCCGTACTGCTTCATCAACTGTGTAATTGCATTGTCGATAAGCGTCTCCTCCCCCTTCAAAATACTGGGCGACTCCGTAGTGCACAACCTCCCCGCTAGCTCCAGTCGCGGAATATCCACAATCTATGTTGGTTCAACTTGGTTGGGGATATTTTCCTCAACTGGAGACCAATAGAAGGAATCACCTACATACTGCAATATAGTCTCTTATAAACAGACAATATAACAATTCTAACTCGTTTTAGTCTGTCAGTAAGGTCGATTGAATGATCGGTCGCGCCGCTATTATATAATCGCAAAATCTTCGGACAATGATATACCGTTTGCGGCGCATCTTTCGTGAATTTGAGGCTTGGGAATCCTTGATTGAGCAAAGATATCCAACCTGCCCAGCAAAAGTGTGGTGACAGAGGTCCAGAAGCACAATGCCAAACTTTGGTCCCCCGGCACACGGAAAAGTCCGAAGATGTGATTTGGGTGAAAATGGGTGCGGGGTCGCTTTTTTAAGACACAATTCGCTTGAAAGTGAGTATCCAAGACATCTTCCCTCCCAATGTTTGTGGAAAGAGCAGCTTGAACAGCTGAGCACTGAGGGAAGAATTTGAAATTCCGACGATTACATAATAACGGCGCGACCTATACACGATCGCGCGGTCAACTACAGACTAACTGCAACAGACTGTGGGTGATTGAGAACATTGATATTTGAATAGAAAGTCGGAGGTTGTAAGCTGAGTAATGTCCCTTGTTCAGGCGACGGTATTCCTTCCTAGCAAATTCGCGGTATGAATGTGATTGCTTGTATCTTTGCCTAACTGCTACTCACTCTCTCTGCGTCAGCCCGATTAGTTCTACCTCTCCCTGGACCCTACCTTGCACCGTCCCATGAACACAGTCACAAGGATACTTTCTGGATGGGATTAGCACTAATTCCAGGCCTCGATCATATCAGTTTGTTATTTTCTCGGGGCTTAAAACATTCAAAGAGCAGCTAAAGCAGGAGATGGAGCACTTCAAGAACCTTCAAAAGAGCCACAGGAAGACCAGATGGAGTATTACCAGTGTCTGGTGAATTTAGCCAACAGATAGTAAGTCCTTCTGTTCTCAAGTCATTATTCTGTTCCACCACTTCCACCAACCTCTTTTGATCCAATTTGAAGGACCCTTTCCACTGCCTTCATCTACATCACTTCTACCAAACTCCTTTGACAACAACCCTTCCATTGATCACTCTAACAATCACTAAATTCAGACCCCCCATAGGCCCATGTTTGCCTGACCCCCTAGGCACAGGTGTAGTAGGCCAACCAGTGCACTGACGTCTGCCTATGTGTCTGCCGATCTTTGCCCAGGATGGTCTATGTGTTCCTGAGTGGATAGGCATGGGTTGAAGCACTGCCTAATGTACCTACCTATTAAATCTCAAAAAACCGGTGGTGGCCATACCTCCTTATCTCAAACACAACTTTTGATGTTTCCTCAAACACCCTTGTTGGCTTATTAGGGTTTATCAGCCTGCAGATAACTGCCAGCGGTGCTCTCAAGAATGATTCTCAGCGTTTCAAAATGAAAATCTATGTTGCCCAGGGCCATATCTCCAGTGCTACAGCAGTTCTGCATGCAAATACCAGAATTTCCACATATGGTAACCTAGATGATGCCATCAAAGACAGAGGGAGGAGATACCATCCGGAATCACCATGCGAATCGATCAGTCAGATTTTCAAGGGAATTGGCTGAGATTTGAGCACACACCAACAATTATACTGAAAACAGACCAACAAAAAAAAAAAAAACAGGCCATGCCCTAAGTTCCGCAAAGAGCTGTAATGGTGTAAAAGACGGTTTCTGACAGTGGTTTAGCAACAGTGTCCCATTTATGAATAGTGGTATTTCATTCGTCATTGGGTGGAATTGATGGTGGTTTCCCAAGGATTCCCCGGCCAAGAGATCATCTGGAAGGCAGCAGAAACAGTGTGGGTGGAGAAGCAGAGGGTTTGCCGACAGTGGCACTGGGCGGAGTCTTGGGCTGCAGCCTAGCTGACTTCTGCAATGGACATGGAAAGAGAGATGAAGGAGCGGCAAGGCTGTACCACATCCTCATGTCAGAAGCCACTTACCTCATCTGGAAGATCAGAAACACTCTGGTCATAAACTGGGACAGTGGACTGATTCCAGAGTCCAAAATCATTAACAAATGGAAGTACAATGTAGAACATCAAAGACAGGTCAACCTTGCACTCGCAAATAAAAAGGTGGAGGCCCTGCGCTGGTGCCCCAGCTCGTCTGGGACACCTGCTCTGGAACACCGGTTCTTCCCTCAAACTGGTTGAAAAATCCTAGAGTTTTAGTGGGTAGCAGAGTACCACAAATGGACCTCCAAACACAAAACGGTGTCGGGTAACTCAGCAGCCCCACACTGCCGGAACAACGGCGTGCAGAAGCACATTTCTCTGGGGGGTGGAGAATCTTCCTATATATATTCTTTAACTACAACCTTACGTGTCGGAGGGCTAACCTATTGTTAGTTGCACCAGCTTTCCATTGTACCACCAAAAAAATTAAATTAAATTAAATTAAAAAAGGATTGAACGAATGACCCAGGTTCAGGCATGGGATTGATGGTTCCCAAAGGTCAAATTTATCATTGATAAGCCAACCCCCAAGTGGGAATTGATAAGGTAAACTTGGCTTGCTTTTAGGTTCCCCGTGAGGTGTAAATTGTACAGATTTGTGTGGTACAATGTAGTTTGAATGTGTTGAAGGAGAATTCTGCAGCCTACACTTTATAAGTACAAGGGGCTGGTCAGCTGCTTCACAGCCTCCCATCCCCTTCCATGGAAAAAAAGTTATTTTATTCAGCCAGTTTGCATTGTAGTGGGTGGGAGAGAAATACAACATTGTGGCGCTAGGCCAGTGTCCGTCAGATTTTTGTCAGAGGTGACGGCAAGCCGCCGTCAACGAGGGAGGGCGGCAACGGTACGGAATGGTTTGGCGGGTTGTTTAGCACAGGTAGAGATTAAGCCTGGCAGTTGAGCATCAATGCGGTACAGATAGGCATCAGCAGAACTTAAAAAGCTTTGGACAGACGGACAGGCTTAATTTTATAAAGAGGGAGATTATATTGCAAGTAGAATATTCCCTAGTACAATGTTGTGAGTCAAGGGCAAACTGTGCAAGAAAGTAGTTGCAGTGATGCACTACATGTAAATTACAGCCTTTTGTGGAACATAGGGCAGGCACTGCTTTTTTAGGGCAGGATGTCAAGCAGTACTAGTCAACTGACGAGTTTTCAGATATGAATGTACTCAAACCTCTGTGAGGTACCTCATTCTTTGTGGTATGTGAATATGCACATCATTAAAAGGTGGGCTGAGCCAGAATCCCTGATATAATGTCCATATGAGATTGACAGTGACTAGTACTGCTTGACATATATACCATATCCAAGAATTAGGACAATCACATCACTACTGCTAGTGTTACAGTCTTCCTGCCGAAAGACAGGTTGTTTTGGTCGAAATCTCATTATGTAATATGATCAAAAAAAAAAAAAAAAAAGCCGGTACTGGATTGACTGTAGATTGTCAATACCATTCCAACGCACCTGGTCCCAAGGCAATCCGACCAAAATTGAGGTCACAAGAGTGTTTTTGCCGAAAATCATCGAAAACAGAAAAAAACAGTGCCTGCCCTATGTTCCGCAAAAGGCTGCAACACTGTTCATGTCCATGTGGGGCTATAAATATCCTAGTTGAGTTGTACATGCAGATTGTTCCATGTTCAACTGCTCTGGACATATTTTTTGACAAAAAAAGCCTTTATAGCTGTTGGTTGCCTGTGTGGGTGATGTATGCTTCAGGGGATATTTGTTCTCATCATGAACATTAATCACAACAAGTAATCTGAGCCGGCCCACTCATTGCAGATGGTTAATTCTTCACATGGCTGAACAGATCAACAACTGAAGATCCTGGTTAAGTTGGCAACTAGGGGAGATTACATGTTGCGTAAACTATCCACATTCTCCATCACAATGTAAACCAGCTGATGAATAAGCTTGTCATGATCAGCCTCCTTGGGAAATTTGGACAGGGCAGTTTGAACAAATTTGGTAATGTTTTTGCCAAAGTCTGGCTGGTTCTGGAGCAGTTGGATGGTGGCTTCAACAGGAGGGTCACGCTGCTCCGATTTTTCCCCAGCTGATACAAAAACAATGCAGGTGGCTAAGAAGTTTGTTTGGTTAGGAAGAACAATGGTATTGAGAGGAGACCTGCCGATGGTGATACAAAGACAAAAGGAGATGTCAATGATGATGCCATTTGATCCTGAGAACTGGAAGCCTGAATTAGGAATGCTGGAAGGCTGGAAGGGCTGAGAATTACTATGGAATTCATGAATGCCCGCAGTGAATCCCGTGCATTGTGTGGCTGGGGGGACAGCAAGTGTCTGAGTGATGGTCACATTGAAGCCACAGAGGGAGCACTCACATTCTAAGCATGATGGAACATGGTGTCAGCAAACATCGCAGTGCTGCCAAACAGAGGGAGCACTCACACGCTGTGCATCACAGAACACAGTGGTGTCAGCAAAACATTGCAGTGCCGGCAAACAGAGGGAGCACTCACATACTGTGCATCACAGAACACGGCGGTGTCAGCAAAATGTCGCAGTGCCGGCAAACAGAGGGAGCACTCACACGCTGCGCATCACAGAACACGGCGATGTCAGCAAAATGTCGCAGTGCCGGCAAACAGAGGGAGCACTCACATACTGCGCATCACAGAACACGGCGATGTCAGCAAAATGTCGCAGTGCCGGCAAACAGAGGGAGCACTCACATACTGCGCATCACAGAACACGGCGGTGTCAGCAAAATGTCGCAGTGCCGGCAAACAGAGGGAGCACTCACAAACTGCGCATCACAGAACACGGCGGTGTCAGCAAAATGTCGCAGTGCCGGCAAACAGAGGGAGCACTCACAGCCTGCGCATCACAGAACACGGCGGTGTCAGCAAAATGTCGCAGTGCCGGCAAACAGAGGGAGCACTCACATCCTGCGCATCACAGAACACGGCGGTGTCAGCAAAATGTCGCAGTGCCGGCAAACAGAGGGAGCACTCACATACTGCGCATCACAGAACACGGCGGTGTCAGCAAAATGTCGCAGTGCCGGCAAACAGAGGGAGCACTCACAAACTGCGCATCACAGAACACGGCGGTGTCAGCAAAATGTCGCAGTGCCGGCAAACAGAGGGAGCACTCACAGCCTGTGCATCACAGAACACGGCGGTGTCAGCAAAATGTCGCAGTGCCGGCAAACAGAGGGAGCACTCACAGCCTGTGCATCACAGAACACGGCGGTGTCAGCAAAATGTCGCAGTGCCGGCAAACAGAGGGAGCACTCACATCCTGCGCATCACAGAACACGGCGGTGTCAGCAAAATGTCGCAGTGCCGGCAAACAGAGGGAGCACTCACAGCCTGTGCATCACAGAACACGGCGGTGTCAGCAAAATGTCGCAGTGCCGGCAAACAGAGGGAGCACTCACCCACTGCGCATCACAGAACACGGCGGTGTCAGCAAAATGTCGCAGTGCCGGCAAACAGAGGGAGCACTCACCCACTGCGCATCACAGAACACGGCGGTGTCAGCAAAATGTCGCAGTGCCGGCAAACAGAGGGAGCACTCACAAACTGCGCATCACAGAACACGGCGGTGTCAGCAAAATGTCGCAGTGCCGGCAAACAGAGGGAGCACTCACAAACTGTGCATCACAGAACACGGCGGTGTCAGCAAAATGTCGCAGTGCCGGCAAACAGAGGGAGCACTCACAGCCTGTGCATCACAGAACACGGCGGTGTCAGCAAAATGTCGCAGTGCCGGCAAACAGAGGGAGCACTCACAGCCTGTGCATCACAGAACACGGCGGTGTCAGCAAAATGTTGCAGTGCCGGCAAACAGAGGGAGCACTCACATCCTGCGCATCACAGAACACGGCGGTGTCAGCAAAATGTCGCAGTGCCGGCAAACAGAGGGAGCACTCACATCCTGCGCATCACAGAACACGGCGGTGTCAGCAAAATGTCGCAGTGCCGGCAAACAGAGGGAGCACTCACATCCTGCGCATCACAGAACACGGCGGTGTCAGCAAAATGTCGCAGTGCCGGCAAACAGAGGGAGCACTCACATCCTGCGCATCACAGAACACAGCGGTGTCAGCAAAATGTCGTAGTGCCGGCAAACAGAGGGAGCACTCACATCCTGCGCATCACAGAACACGGCGGTGTCAGCAAAATGTCGCAGTGCCGGCAAACAGAGGGAGCACTCACATCCTGCGCATCACAGAACACGGCGGTGTCAGCAAAATGTCGCAGTGCCGGCAAACAGAGGGAGCACTCACATCCTGCGCATCACAGAACACGGCGGTGTCAGCAAAATGTCGCAGTGCCAGCAAACAGAGGGAGCACTCACATCCTGCGCATCACAGAACACGGCGGTGTCAGCAAAATGTCGCAGTGCCGGCAAACAGAGGGAGCACTCACATACTGCGCATCACAGAACACGGCGGTGTCAGCAAAATGTCGCAGTGCCGGCAAACAGAGGGAGCACTCACATACTGCACATCACAGAACACGGTGGTGTCAGCAAAATGTCGCAGTGTCGGCAAACAGAGGGAGCACTCACATACTGCGCATCACAGAACACGGCGGTGTCAGCAAAATGTCGCAGTGCTGGTGAACAGAGGGAGCACTCACCCACTACACATAACAGAATGTTGGGTGTCAGCAAGCAAAATGTAGTTCAGACAACCAGCTGGTTACCTTCTGTGAAATTTGCATGTCAGGAACTAACACAGCATACTGAATCTGATGGACTAGAATGCAACTTACAAAAGTTCTCCAATATGGCATCAGCTGGGCGGTGTACTTAATCATGGTATCCAGCATTTTGTTTTTGTCCACCAGCACTCTTTGAATCCAATGTTGCTGCTCCCGACTTCCACAATTCAGTTAACACGTGCTCCACACTGTCGCAAGCCATGAATGCTTACATGATTAATTCCATGATCTTCTCGCATCCAACCCGAAAAGAACTCTGTTGTGCCAATGCAAACAGGTTGGAAAGGATTTCATCCTGGATCATTGCATATGTTGCCTCCACAAGACTTGCACACCCGGTTCCCACCTCGTTCAGGTCTAAGGGTATGCCATCAGCAACTCTGGAAATCCCCACTCGCAAGCAAAGAACATTGACTTTGAAGTTGAACACACTGATTGGGAGGGTGAGTGGTATTTTCAATGGCTTTTTGCACGGTCTTCTCGAATTTTGACTGTGCATTATGGGAAGCGTTCTTCTCCTTCTCACTATCACTTGAATCGTCGTCAGGTAAGTCATCATATGCTTCATCAATAAGTGCTTCAAATTTGGTGAAGACAGCAATGACAGGGACTATGCAGTGTTAAGCAGGTCCGATCCTGATCCTCTGACATACCTGGGGAGTTTCTTGCATTGAAAAATGCGAGTTCAAATTCTGAACTTGGGGCCCTTGGGTTGTCCATTGGAATGCACATCCTAATTCAACCTGAGTCTTGACACCCGACGATCGATGATACGTACCATATGGCGTGTATCTGGTCCCGGATTCTTGTTTCCTTCGAGCGCTTGTCAATAAATTTCCACAGGGAATCGGTGCAGAGTGGGGAATTTTCGTCATGTTCGGCACCAGCTTCAATTCCCCGTGAGTCATGGAACACAAACAAGGGGTTGCTCCCGAAGGTGATCTCGTTCTCGACATCGCTCATTCCACGCTATGATTAACTCTTAGTGAGGAAGTCATGGAACTGCTAGACACAGCACCTGGCGATCTGGTTCCAGGATGGACGGATCCACCTAGAAATGAAATTGAGTTCCGACGTGATGCAGGAAGGGTTTGAACACTCACCTCGTTCCCACTTCTATCCACAATTCTCAAGTCGCTCCCATCGGAATCACACATTTTCTTCAGAATTGTAGTCTTGCCAGCATTCCGTCGCCCGATGACTAGGATTCGAAAGCGAGGACACCGTGCCTTGATTTGTCGGATTGTGAGAGACATGGATGAGATGAGGGGGAGTTGACAATGATCGCGATGCCAAAGACCGTGTTCTTATACTGTCATGCCCAAAATAACAGACCCCCACAACTCCGAGGTGCCGGTGCCCAATGAAACCACCGCCAGACGTACATTGACAGATTTCATGGCTCGGCGGAGCCAAAAATCTGGTCGCAGGTCAGCTGCGCCTGCTTCCATTCCAACAGCCATACCGAGATTAGACCCGTATCACATATGTACACCCAATGTACACCCGAGAATGTGAGGTAAGGCGTGAGGGAGCCATGAACGGCCTGCCTACGATGTTGAATGTGCTTCAATAAGTGTCTGGACAAGCCCGAGGAGCCTGAGAAGGATACTTTTTTCCATCTAAGAGCTGAGTAAGAATCAGACAACGTCGTAATTGATACACAAGATGGCATACCGGAGCGAAGTTCCGGCAAGTGTATATTTGGCATGGTGCTAAATAGTACATACTCTGTCTGTGACTCTGTGGGTTTAAATTTTGTGAAGCGTTTCTCCTGCCCTAAGTTTGGCCAAGCACGAAAATTCCAGAGACGCTGTATTAGGATGATTTTCAATGTGCGAACGCTGAACTTAACCCTAGTGCACTGTGCTTCGCATCTTCCCCTTCGAATTCCGGAAGCAGATCGGACCTCTGATAGAAGAATCAGATGAGTTCATTTCGGCCTATGGCGATCCAAGAAGTACCGGCGATGTACAAAATTTGGAACACTACATTGGTAGACATCATGCTCTAGACATCGCCGCCGCCGTCGGGCTGTGCATTCTGGGATAAAACGTCGGCCACATACCTGGGCCAACGGAGATCATATGATACTTGGCGGATCACTATGTTCTGCGTGGGAGGTCAAAAACTGTAAAGAGTTCTAGTCCGAAAGAACGAACAACTTTTGTGGAAGGATGAACGTGAAGGAAAGAAAGGAGAAGATGGCGAGCCGTGGCTAGTGCCCGAGGAAGAGAGTGTGCACCATCGGAGAAGAAATTAAGAAAAAGTAAATATGATATCGTATGGCATGGACAGTGGATTCTCGAGGGGCTCGAACCATCGCCGAGCACGCCATTGTGTATGCGTGGTGCACGGTAGCATACTGATCCCTGTTGGAACTTGAGTGAGTTGCGACCGGTACCAAAGATATAGAGAGGAAAGATGACCTTGAAGAGTGCGAAGATAGAAATAAAAGGCAAGTGAGTGGAGAGGCCAAAGAAAGAAATAAGGCTTGGACTGGGGGGAAAGAAAGAAGCCAAGGGTTGACGAACCACTGGAAAAAGATGAACAAGCCCTTCAAAAAGAAAAAAAGAAGAAAAAAAAAATAGCCGATAATTTGGTCATGGATCTTAAGGGAGTCGAACCCTCCCGAGAACTTGATGCTCTACGAACATTTTTACGGATTGTCCCCGGCAGCCCATGGCCACAGATCCTTTATTGAAACACAAGTTAATCAATCCCCAAGCGGTGCAAGAGAAGAGACGGTGCCTGCTCAAAGAATACAAATTTTGGTTGATTAAATGAAGACAAACACGAGGAATAAAGAGCTCACAATACCTCTGCACTCTGAAGGCAATAATTGAGTTTGATCAGAGAAGAAAGAGAGAAAAAAGACATTTTGAGATCGCCACCGTATGGACCTCGACGGAGTACGGAGTCGAACCCCTGTCGAGGACGAGGATTTTTTCAGGTATCCTCTGTGCCCCACAGATCTGTATTTGAACTTGAGTTGAGTGGAGTTTGAAGAGAGGGAGCAACGCTAGCGATTATTGTTAGGTCGATGAACTTGAGATTAAAATGCAACCACGGGCGAAAAAAACTCAAAAGAAAGAAGGAATTGTCAGTGTCCGGCGGAGTACCCCCCAAAAATTCGGACATGACAGAAAATGGATCTTCAGTGATTCGAATCCTCGCCGAAGACTGAAGAGATTAATGAGAGTCTAATGATTGTTCTCGGTGACCCACAGATCCGCGTTGCAGACTAGTTGTGCCTAAATAAATCCCGAGAGGTTGAAGCCAGAGAATTGAGAGAGAAAAGTTGGAGAACTCATTGTCAGAAAAAACATGGTGGTCGGAATCAAAGACGCCGGGCCGTGCTCCCGGTGGCTTGCATCTTTTATTCCTGCTACGATGTCCTCCTCATCCTCAGGGATCCCTGTGCTCGCGCCCTCGGACGTCTCACACGCCATCTCCCTCATCCAAGCCGCCTACGCCCCCGTCCCTGCCAATGCCGCTGAAATCCAATCCCTGCAATCGGCCCTCCTCACAATGCAGCGCACCCCCGCCGCTTGGGGCCTTATCCTCCCTCTCCTCGCGCACCCCACAGATCCCAACGTCCAATTCTTTGGCGCTCATACAGCGCACGCAAAGATCGCGCGTGGGGAGCTCGTGTCTTTACCGCTGGAAGAGCAATTGGCGCTGAGGGACGCGCTGGTGAGGGAGGCGGGCGTGCCTGGGCGCGCCCGGGTGGTGAGAAGGAAGTTGTATGGCGCGTTGACAGCGTTGGCAGTGCGGTTGGTGCCTGTGACGGGCGGAGGGGGAAGTGCGTGGGAGGGCTGGGTGGAGGGGACAGTGGGTGCGCTGGTGGGTGCGGGGGCGCCCAGTGCGCATATCCACGAGTTTTTGGCGGGCGTGGCGGAGGATGTGGCAAGTGCGAATATGCTGCCGCAGCCGAAGTGATTTATTTTCTTATATCTACATTTTTTGTACTGATTTTTAACCAGAATCCAGCTGGAATCCTCCCTCCGTGCCGCCGCGCCCCTCGTCCTCCAATCCATCTCTGCTGTCCTCGCTTCTCCTCCTACAAACGACGCAGACGCCCTCCCCGCTGCCCTCGCATGCCTCGTCTCCTGGCTCCCAAACCGCCTTCTCCCCGACGCAGACGTCGCGCGCCTCGTGCCCCCTCTAATCGCGCTTCTGGGCTCGTCTCCATCCTCTTCTACCTTGCAAAACAATTCAAGCGCGGAGGGAGACGCAGACGCAGCACGCACGGCCCTCTCCGAGCTCATCGCGCGTCCGCCCGCGGCGTGGTCCCCCGCAGTCCTGCTCGAGCCGTTGCTAGTCTGGTGTCTGGGAGCTTTTCCAGAGTTCTCCCGGCCTTCACCTTCGTCGTCGCACGCGACGCCCGACTATACCCTCCCCCCACTCCAAGCGCAGGTCAAAGACAGGCTCCGCAAGAACGCAAAACTCCTCATCGCGCTCGCAGAAGCGGGCGTGGAGTGGGTTGCGGGTAGTCTTGTCGATTTTTCGGTGGTGTCATCTGCGTCTGGGTCTGGGTACACACATGGATCATCTGGGTACCGAGAAGGGGGGATGGCACAGGGAGTTGGAGTAGGAGGAGGAAGAGTATCGCGGGCAACACTCGCACAGACCCTCCTCCGGATCGTGCTGGCGCTGACGAGGGTGGATGCGGGTGGGGCGCGCCTCGAGGTGCAAGGAGCGGCGCAAGAGGATGACGATGATGAGGACGGGGAGGGGGAGGACGAGAACGGCGCGGGCGCGGGGGCGCCGCTCTACTTTTGGTTTCTGCTGCAGGAGGCGTTGTGGGAGATTCCGGTGCGTTTCTTTCACCATTTATTTTATTTAAAAAAAAAGAAAATCGGGTTCGCGTGGAGCGGGGTTTTTGGAGCGGAAGAGGAGGCGCTGGCGTGTTCTCAATCCGATTCTCTCCTTGCCATTCACGCCGCCCTCCATCTTCCGCTTCATCTTCATCTACGTATCGTACCACACCGCCCTCCCCCAAGCGTACGGCTATGACTTGACGACGCCCCTCCCTTCCCTTCCTCACATTTTCATTCGTATCTTATCTTCCTCGCACCCTCACCACCCTACCCCTCACCCCCCAATCCACGCTTCTTTCCTTCCTTCCGCTCTTCGAGTCGCATCCAAGTACTAACTAATTGCTGGTTCCGATTCCGCAGGTCGCAAACCCGCACCTCTTCCCCTCCCCTTCGGCACCCCCCTTCCCCGCCCATGCCTCCTCTTCCTCCTCGTCATTCTCATCAGCCTACCCCTACTCCCCCCTCACCTCCCCCACCCTCCAACGCGAGCACGAACACGCCATGCGCGCGCACTCATCCTCATACGAATCGTCCACAGACGCGATGGACGCAGACGCCGACCTGGACGCAGCACGCACCCGGGCGGGCGGGACGCCGTGGACGCCCGGCGTGGTGCGGACGGGGAGCTATGCGTTCTCTTCTCTTCCTCCCGCCGCTCCCGCGTTCTCAAGCGGAGGACCGCAAGAGGGTGAAGAAGACGAAAATGCGCAAGGAGTCGGAGCAGGACAAGGACCAGCAGACAAAGCGCGCACGGCGCACGCGCGCGCGGCGTACGTCGCGCTCGTGAGGATCCTGCGGGGGAAGGTCGTGTGTGGGAGGGGCTGGGGGAGGGGTGAGTGCGAGCTCGATTTGTCTTCTTTTTTTTTCGTTGGACGTGCAAGCGGGGAGCGCTGGTCCCGCCCCCGCTACCTTTTCCTTTCCGTTTCCACTCCCTTTTCCTTTCATTTCTCGCTCCCTATCGCACGCTCCCCACCGCCGAACGCTAACGCCCCGCCCGCAGATCGACTGGAGCGCTTCGCGGTGTATAGAAGGGACGTGGGGGATACGTTGGTTAATGCGTGCGTTATCTCCTCCCATTCTCGCTTTTCCTCCACTCTGCTTTCCACTATACTTTGCACCTTCCGAATTCCATTTTTCTCTCCACCATACTTGGCGCTTCGTCCACCCTCCCATCCGAGCTTGTTCCGGTCCATTGTTCCTTCCACTTCTCCCTCCACTATACTTTATACTTTCCGCTTCCGCTTCCACTTCTCCATCCCTTCGCGCTCCTCCTCATACCTCTCCTCCGCTCGACTCTGAGTATGCTCTGACTCCGCACGGGCACGAAATAACGGAAAAATTAGTGCTGACGTCTTGACGCAGGTATTACATTTTGCGGGACGACCTGCTCACGTTCCTCGTCGGCGAGGCGGAGGCGGGGCTGGAGGGAGGTGCGGCGTGGGAGGTACGTTGCATTGTGCCATTCCCTTCCCTTCCCTTTCTTTCCTTTGTTCCTTGCCCCATATCCATATCGCCATCTCTCTCTCTCTTTCTCTACACTCCGATTCGTTCTTTCCCTCCCACCCCTCTTCGCCCACCTGCTCCATTCTTCCATCCTAACTAACGAGACACACTCACTCACTCACACCCCAAACAGACTATCGAAGCCCCCCTCCACTGTCTACGCTCCGTGCACGAGGCGCTCGACCTCGACTCTTCCACTTCTACCACCTCCAATGGCAATGGCGAAGGCGAAGATGCGGGCATGCAAGCGCTCGGACGGCTGTTTGGAGCGGGGGTGTGGGGGCGGTTGCCGGCGTCATCGAGTAATGGAGCAAATAAGGGAGCAGGAGAAGGGGAGGCGCTGGCGGTGGCGAGGCTGAGGCGGACAGCGTTAGGGCTTGTTGGTGCGTTTCCTGCATCTTGGCTGACATTCATTCCGCGATACTCGAGACTCCGCGCTTGCCCCCTTCTCACCTCACCTCATCTTACCTTCCCTTCCTCGCGCGCTCCACGCTAACTCGCCCCCACAGATACCTACGCAGCCTACTTCACGACGCGCACGCCCGACGCGCTGCTGGCGCCGCTGCAGTACGTGCTCGGCGCGCTGGCGGATGCGGATGCGGGGATTTGTTTGCAGGTGCGTTTGGGCTCTTTTTTTTCCAGTTTTGCGCAGTAGGAGCAGGGAGCGGGAGCGATTTCCTTTTTTGGAAGGCGGATTTCTGAGTGCCATCGCGCTCGTGGGCTCGTCCACTGCATATTCATTCCCCTTTCATCTGTTTTCCTTCTATCCAGAATCGCATCGTATACTGACGTTTGATTGATTGATTGATTCACGGCTATATTACAGGCCGCACTCGCGCTGCGCAGCCTGTGCGATGCGAATCGACGTGCACTCGCGAGCCGCATCGGCGCGTTTGCGGAAGTGCATGCGGGGCTGGGGGGCGTGCCGGTGCGTTTAACACTCCCACCATCGATGACGTACATAACTGAGTTCTTGCGCAGGACTCGGAGAAGGGCAAGGTGCTGCAGAGCATCGCGAGTGTGATCCAGGCGCTGCCGCCCGCGGAGGGGATTGCGCCTGTGGAGGCGATGGTAGGGCCGATTCTCCAGCGGCTCGGGGCGGCGTTGGGCGCGGTGGGGGCTGTGAGTCTTGCTTCCTTATCCCCTTTCCTCCTTTCCCCCCCTCTTCCCCGTCTTGACACTGAAGATCCGGACACAACGCTGACTGATTCACCCTCAGCACCCCGAGGCCGCGCGCCTGGCGGCGATCCTACAGCTCGAGATCCTTGCAGGCGTCGCGAAGGGGCTGACGCGCACGGCGGACCCGCTGGCGTTCGACGAGGAGGAGGGTGGTGGGGAGGAGGCAGAGGCGGTTCGCGCGGCGAGGGAGGACCCGCGCACGGGCGCGATGCGAGCGGCGCTGTTTGATGCGATCTCGCAGGTGGCGGAGCTGTGGAGCGCGGATGCGGAGGTGGGACAGGTGGGTCTAGTCTTCTCCCTTCCTTCTCTATAAAGTGGGCTAATATAATGGGATGCAGGCGCTCAGCGAGCTCTTCAAGGCGATCACGGCGCTGCCGGCGGACGTGACGCTGCTGTCGCTGCCCGCGGGACCGCTGCTGGGCGTCGTGTGCCGCGCGGCGGGGCGGAGGCTGAACGGCGTGTGGCTTGCGCTCGCGGCGATCCTGATCGCGCAGCTAAACCCGCCGCCGCTCATCCTCACTCTCAAGTCAGGCCCGAGCGAGGAGGCCGAGGCGTCTGTGCGTGAGGCGGTTGGTACTCTCGTCGCGGCGGCGCTGGGGGTACTCGGCGCGCCTGGGGGGATGGTCGAGGTGCGTTGGCATTTTTCGTTCTATGCTCTTGAGAGCTGGGAGCGCTGATGCGCGGTGCAGAACCCGGACATCGTGCAAGAGTTCTTCGCGTGCATGGACCGCGTAGCGCAAGACTTTACGGCGGCGTTCTGTGCGCTGCCGGACGGGGCGTTTGACGCGCTGATGCAGTGCGCGATCAGTGCGCTGGCGCTGCAGGAGCGGTACTCGTTGGTTGCCGCGTGTACGTTTTTGGTGAGTGCTTCCCCGAAACTGGCCTCGCTGTCTTCCTGCGGACGCGCATGCTGACTATGTATGCGCAGGGCACCCTCATCCACCGCGCGGCGCTGTACGCCCCGATCTCGCCTGAGATGCTGCAGCAGCTGCAGGCGCACATGATCCGCACGCACGGGCGCGCGATCATGCGTGCGGTGCTGTGCGGGTTCGCTGGCGCGGCTCCAAGGAGCGTGGCGCCAAACTTGCTCGAGCTGCTCGCTGCGCTAGTGAGCCGGTGGGACGAGCGCGCGGTGGCAGAGGCGGAGGGCGAGATGCGCGAGGGGAGGCAGCTTGGGAGTGGGGCGCGCGGGTGGGTCGCGGAGGTGGTGTTTGCGGACGATTTTTATCCGTCAAAAGCGGGACAGGAGGCGAAGGAGCGGTTTGTGAAGACTGTTGTTAGGTAAGTGATTTTATGCTTTGAGGTACGGTGCAGACTGACGTTTCGGGTGCAGCTCGAGGTCGGTGAAGAAGACGAAGGAGGCGGCGAACCAGTTTACAATCGTTGCGTGGGGGCTTGAGGGATCGACGTTTGGGTATTCGAGCGTGTCGTCGTGAGCTGGGTGGAGTTGTGCGGATCCTTCATGGCGTGTCATGTGGTGCGGATTAGACGATGGATGGGTATTGTATTTTCTAGCATGGGTCCATTTTTTGTGGCTGAGGTGGGAAGCTGTCCGTGAAAACTAATAGAATGCGCCCGACGCTGTATTTTTTTCTTCCGACTTCCTTTTCGTGGTTTCAGGCAAGGTCCTTCCTCAATTAATGATGCGAAACAACATCATGGCTGGGAATTCGAATATTTCTTGCGTGGATCTCGGCGGAGTCTCCCAGCAGGATTTCATTGTTTCACGACAAGAAAAAGAAGCTTGACGGTCCAAAATGCCCACAACCTGCCCACCAACTGCAACCGCGGAAATATCCAACGACAGTAAGGGGTGTTTGCTACAATAGCAGCGGCGACCTTCGAAGGACTCGCCTACATACTGCAGCCGAACGTGAGCGATTGAGAGCATTTGAGCAGCAACAAAGTCGGAGGTCGTCAGCTGAGTTGTGTGCTTTGTTCGGGCGATGTGCTCCTTCCTAGGAACCTCGCGATCTGGATGCGAGTGCTTGTATTTTTGGCTAAATACTATTCTCGCTTTATGTTCGTTCTGTGTGCCGGCTGGTTATAATGCTACCTCTCCCTGAACCCTACCTACTTTGCGCCGTCCCATCCGTGAACGTTGTCGCAATAATATTTTCTGGATGGGATTAGCGCTCAGCGCTCAGCGCTCATGCCTGGCCTCGATCATCTCAGTTCGTTATTTTGGTGTTCATCATCCGAGATGGCCGATCCGCCTCGGCGCCGCGCCCGCTGTCTAATAATACAGGCGCCTTTTTTTTATGCGAACATTTCGCGTGCAACACGAAGAGTTGAACCCAGCACGAGTGATTCTAAATACCGAAGAAAATGGCCTGTTGCGATTCGTCTCCAGAGGTCGAAAATTGTGATACACCCGTGAACAAGCTCCGAATGGAAATGTGTATCCACGATCCTCCGGAGACGACATACGACGACGTTGGCCATATTAAAATATTATCCGTAGGCTTGTTCATGTCCAGTATCCAGGGAGGAATCTGACGTCAGTTCCCAGGGTTGGTTGACTCGCAGGTTGCGAATACTTTGAAATTACCCTCCAAATGAAAGTATCCATGGTAGATTTGAACAAGTCTGTCTTGGTTGTCTATGAAATAGCGGAAATGAATTGAAGGAATGTCGTAAGTAGTCGTGTTGCTAATCGGGTGTCTGTCTACATCTACTAGTACAAGGTAAGGAAGGAAAGGATGGGATGGACATGAGATTACAATATAGTGTAGTGTAATGTACATTTTGAAATTTGTTGTCCGGTCGGAATGTCATAACGGCGTGCGTATTTGGGGTCTGGGCTTCGAACAGCGTGGACATGAGCATGGATGGAAATCAAAACGTCGCCGCCCACGCCTTCATGTCCATGCCGTTCTTGCGTGAGCTCAATATCCACGCGTAGTCCTGTCGCACAGATCAGATCGCGTCCACAAGTTGGGAAAAGAAAGCAGGGAAGAAACGCACGAAGAGCTGCGCAGGCGTGCGTCGCGCGTCCAGATCCTTCTCAAGACACCCGTCCACAAACGCCTCTGGCTCCGGTCCGAACTTGCCTGCGGGGAGACGCGGCGAGGGCTCATTGACGATCTGGTGCATCAGCTCGATGATGCTCATTGTCATCGCCCCGCCGTGAAGGCTCACGCCCTTGCTTCGGCGCCGATTGCGTCTTTTGGTCGCGGCGCTCAGGGGCACCTGCAGCGAGTCGCGGTGCGACGGCGTCGTCGGGTCGTCCGTGTCCTTGTCATGCTCGAGGTCCGAGTCGTTTTCCGAGTCGGAAAAGGAGTCGGAGAAGGGGAATTGGCCGACGGAGAGCTCGAGGAGCGTGATGCCGAGGGACCAGATGTCGGACTTGACGGAGTAGGTCGCGCCTTGTATTCGTTCCGGCTGTTAAGTTACATTCTGTGATCAGCAACCCGGAATGAATAATGACAACCGCGGAAGGGACGCACGCTCATGTATATCGACGTGCCAACAAAGGTGTTTGCGATCGAGTTGACGAGTTCACCCGATACACCAAAGTCGCACAGTTTGATGTCGCCATTGGAGTTGCACAATATGTTGGATGGTTTAATGTCTGAGTGCTGCTTGGTGAGTGAATCGAACGCGACATAGGAGAGGCAACTGACCGCGATGGATGATGCGGTGCGCATCATACAGGTAACGCAGCCCCTCAAGCACGGCCACGGCGACCTTGCCGACAACTTTGATGTCAATAGCGCCGATGCGTTTGTATATCCCGTCGAACGAGCCCTTGTCCATGACCTCCATGCAGATGCAGATGTTTGGTTCTGCGAGATAGGCACCGTAGGAGGATATTATGTAGGGCGAGTCGCAGTCGTTCATGATCTGCAGCTCGAGGAGGATCTTTTTCCGTTCGGCGGGCTTCGCGTCGATCAAAACAGTCTGACGCGCAAAGAAGTCCGTGATCAGCGGCGCGACTGAGCTGGCATACTCTGAAACGCACCTTTTTCGCCATGATCGTGCCCGTCGGAACGTGCTGGACCTTCATGACACTACCCCCGTTCCCCTGCCCGAGCTCCTGGAGGGTCTTGAAATCGTCATTCTTTAGGTCGAAGTCCTTGTACTGCGGCTTCGGGTTGAAGGAGGCAATCTTACTAGAGAGAGAAAGGGTGGATTCGGGTGGAGAAAGCAGGTCGGGGCCAGGAACAGCCAATGAGCTCCCGTTTTCCTTCAGTGGTGGCGGACGTTGTCGAGGACCCAAGGGCGCTAGTCTGGTGGGGACGGGATCCTCGGCGTTGGGACCAAGCGCGCCGGCAGAGAGCTCGAGGCCTCTAAAGTTGCGCTTCTTGCGGATTGTGGACATGAGGGAAGGAGAGAGAAAGCAGAAATCACTGCATCGCTGTTGGTAAGGAGACCGACCGAATATTGCGGTTATATAATCACTCTGCTTTGTTCCGTAACTTCCATATTTGGGTTTCGCTCCTGAACGTTTCATCGAGCGTCGGAAAACGGGCGTTGTCGATGGCTCATCTGTGTTGGCCTTGACCGCGTAGCTGAGAAAGGATTGGTCGTGTTTGGTGCCAAGCAGCACGCGAAATACCGACTCACGTGGTGTTTGTGATCTCATCAACTCAAACTTTGACTCAAACGTCCATGTTACAGTGCCTCTGCAATCTGGTAGGCTGTTTATCGATTTAGTGCTGCGTGTCAACTCATTAATCTTCCTTTAAACAGCCATGCAGGCAACGTTTATCTTGCATGGGCCAGGGCTACACCCGGTACTAACTGCGAGTCCGTACGATACAGGTACTGTAGAGTTTCATTCAATTCGGATGTCACGCGTCACAGGGCCGAAAATTTCAGAAAATATTCGAACCTGTCACGGGTCACCGAAGGTATTTTCGAATGTGTCGGAAAAGTCACAAAATTCGCAAAAACAGCCCAAAAAATCGAATTTTCGCGTGCATGGCACATTTCGGTCATTGGAGGGGCAATTGGGGCATTTTATGGCTCATCTGGGATCTTCAGGCTGTTGGGAGGGTTAATAATTGCCCTGGGGTCGACGGAATTGACCAAAAAAAGAGTATTTTTCCACACCCCATCGGGTCTCTTTTTGGCCGATTCTGTTAGCAGAGTCTTCCACATTGACCAAGTAGCATGGTTTGAGACACAAACCTGCCGACTCCGGGTGGATCTTCGAAATTTTTTAGGGTGTCACACGTCTCTCAACCCATTTTCGAAAACTCAGGTTCGAAAGTCGCGGTCACAGGTCACACCCCCATTCGAATTGATCGAAACTCTACAGTAGACGTCCCGTTCCGTCCATTTTTAGAACAGTGAGCACATAAATCTTGTGTTCGACGACGTTTCAGCTCAGAATTTAGTGGATCGATCTCACAAGATAACGTTTCCTCTCTGGTTGTTCTGTGCCCTGAATCACTCGCGACGGGATTCCTCCCGTGAGTATCACTCGACCCAATTATTCAGTATTTTCTCTCAATTTTTGCTCTTTAGGTTTACTACAAGATGGTTCAATTCTTGCCCAAAAGAAATATACGCCAACGGTCTGTAGCGGCTGAACTGAAATGCAGCAATGCTCTCTGACGCTCTGGATGGTGATTTTTAGCGGAACTTAACCCAAAATTTCGACGTAGCGAAACAATATTACACTAAGATGAGTTATACGGGAAGAATCCTCACTCACCAGGCTCAGCTTCAAAACCCTACCGTCTTTGCAGAAATAAACGATCACACGCCATGTCCAAGCATTCGTTCTTGCTATCTGTCTTTTATTCCACTTCGAATGTAAGAGACATTAACTTCTGTGTATCTCGTTCGTATCTGATGCAAATAGACTGTTGGCGCGACGTTTCAAACCGGCGCCTACGTTGCCGTCCGCGCACAATTCCTCAACACCGGAAGGCTGGCCAACACGCTGGACACAAACTTGCGCCATCAGCTGTGTTCGGTCTCGCCCATGACCTCGGGACGCCCCGTTGTCTTCTCGGTCGGACATATCCGGGATCCGGCTATTCAGTATATCGGAGCTCTCCATCACGAAATCTGTATTTCCAACCCCCGTAGTTTTCGAGACAAAGGACACATTTACTCAATGTCACAAAGCCGACACCGTCCTGCAGACCTTGACGAGCAGATTTTTCAAATGCTCACGACGGGACGGACTTGCGCGTGGAAACGACGGCCGCGGCCGTCCATGAGACGGTGTGCAGCTTTATCTTCGCCTAGAATCTGGGCATCTGATCTCAAGGCACCGCCCTTTCGTCCCAATCTGATTGACCTCCCCAGACTTCTCAGGTTTATCACTTTCGTCGCACCTCAAGTATCGGCTTTCGAGCAGGAACCACAGAAGCTAGCGCCTAATGTGTGTCCAATATTCTCACTCAGAATTCTTGGGCAGCAGTAGTCCCCACTGTCTACACTGGACGAGGTCATTGTCCTCCCAACCGCAGGCACTCACATTTAAAAATTAGCCTCCCGTTTGAGCCGCCTCCGGCGGTTTACCGTCCGGCACTTGATTTCAACTCCGTGAGTATGTGTATGCTTGTCCGCGGTTTTAATCCCCTTGTCAAAGAGGCTGCGAACCCTTCAACACGGGACTTCTGTGGCTTTTCACCGCTGCTAAGGGGTCGGCGACCCCAACGGAAATTCACCTTAACTGCGCAGACTGGGTATCTGATAGTAGAGTAGGATGAGAACCAGAAATTTGGTCACCGAGGCAGCCGCGCAGCTGTTTCGGGTGGATCCCTCCGCTACTGTCGGCTGCTCTTATGGACTCTTGAGGTAATAAGCCGCGACAATATTCGGTGTGGCATCAGATACGGGAAATCACTTTCTGCGATCTCGGGCAAGGCATGAACGCGGATCAGGTAGATCCTCCTTCGCTAGCGGCTATCATCGTTCGTCGACTGCTTCCTTCCGGTAAGTAACCAAAATTTCTGTAGAATTGAATTGCTTTACCCATTCGGTCTCCCATACTATCAAGGGTGCTCCTCCGTCTTGCCGCCCCATCGTATACAAGTTTCACGTCTTGGATGGACCCACTACTGCATGGCAACATTTCTATTCGCCTTTGAAAGATATAAAATGGCCAGACGTTGTTGCATTCTTTCTCTATCGAGGATGTCCTTCGCCCACTTCCCACCAGCTCCAACTGCATTGTCGATGCATGCCACAAACACGCCCTTCAATCTCACCCAAATTGCGTTCAACAATCTTTCTACTTCCGTCGGTGGTCGCCTCTTTTCAGGCGTCCCGTTCGCATATCCATGCTTCAGTGGAACAGGAAACGGCACAGAATGTGTCACCGTTCAGGTATCTCGTCCACTTCATCCATACTCTGTCTGCCACTAAAAAGTTGAGTTTAGAACCAATACTTGAACGAAAGTGCGTGAATGTTTTTGTGTCTGTCACTGCGCTCTCGCTGAATCCTTTTTCTTCGACAGCATATCGGGCCGACAATTTTGGTGCCTTCATCAACACTCAGTGGGAGACCTGCCAATCCACTGGAGCGCAGTGTCTCCTCGATTCTTCGAATCCCGCAGACTCGAAAGTGGTGGACTCAGAGCGGTGTGAACTAGGGAGCGTACCAAGCTATTTCGTCAGTATCTTGATTTCTTTTCATGTTCAACAAGCTTAAACAGTTTGGCGCAGATTGATGTTCGCCAGGCGAACGATGTGGCTGCAGCATTCAAGTTCTCGGAACACACGGGCATGCCGTTGGTGATCAAAAACACAGGCGTAACGATCTTTCTTTCATTCAGTCCAAATATTTCTGAAACTCGATTGCAGCACGATTACAAGGGCCGCAGCAGCGCTCCCGGATCTTTGGCACTCTGGGTATGTTCTCACCCAGCCTTCTCCGAAGCACAAACTTATTACTATGTTGGTCGCAGATGCACAATCTCAAAGACGTATGTGTATTATATTCGGCAACTGATATATGAACCCACCTATTTTTGATAGATGTCTCATCACCCGGAATTTATACCCGAAGGCTGCTCCTTGGCTCAACCCGCAGTTACCTTCGGAGTAAGCGTTTGAACATTCTTTTCCGAATTCACGGGATTTCTAATTCCGGAAAAAAAATTGCAGGCAGGTGTTCAGTGGGCCGAAGCGTATGAGTTTGCAGATGCACATAATATCACTTTAGTTGGAGGTATGACCGCCTATCCTTGTTTCGACACCCTCCATATAACGACCTTATTGCAGGCAGCGATCGCTCTGTCGGCGTTGTTGGGGGCTGGTTACAGGTGAGCGTATATGCCGCGGATCGGAGATTCTTTCTAATATTCGCACCCCAGGGTGGAGGCCACAGTGTACTCAGCAATACCATGGGTCTTGGAGTAGACCGAGTGGTATGTCATCCACTTATCCCTCTCCTCGTGTTATAATTTTGAATGTTCAATTTCGTTAGCTGCAATTTAAGGTGGTGACTCCGGATGGGGAATTGAGGGCGGCTAGTGCCTGTCAGAACCAAGACTTGTTTTTTGCTCTGCGCGGGGGTATGTTTTATGTATGGGTCCGCGATCTCCAGCCTCGTGCTTACCCCGGATTGAAGGTGGAGGCGGCACTTTTGGCGTAGTCTTGGAAGCAACTATACTCGCGTCCCCTCCGGTTACGCTTCAAGCTGTAATCATTTCCTGGTCTAATCCCAACCGCACACTTACAGCAGAGATGTGGAATATCATGGCGGATAATGGACTTACATGGGCTGCAGACGGATGGGGTGGATTTTCCCTCCCCGAGGCCGTCATTCTCGTGAATCCAGTACTTGACCCCGCGCAGGCCGCCACTTCCATGGCGCCGCTGATTGACTTCGGCCATCGACTCCAGCAAGCCGGGGTTCCCGGAGCACAAACAGTTGTCACCGTGTTCCCCTCCTTCCTTGCATTCTTCAATGCGTTTACGCTCGAACACGTCGCTGTGAGTTGTCTATTGGCCGAGGTTATTATCAAATCCTCCGATTAATGTGGACCCTCCGGTAGAGTGTTGGAGTGCCCTTAGCCCTCACATCCCGGCTTGTGCCCAAGACAAATTTCCAGACTCCCGAAAGTCGAAAGTCGCTTGTTGCGGCCCTGCAGGCGATCAACGATGCAGGTCCGGGGATGATCATTCTGCTCGTCCCGCCGGTATCCTACAAGTATCAAGGTGGAACGAGTGTCGCTGAAGCTTGGCGCTCGAGCATTTATCATGTTACCGCGATCTCATCGTGGGCATGGAATGCGACGACAGCGGAGAAACGCGCGGCGTATCAGTCCGCGAGCAGTGCTATTGACAATTTGCGAAAGATTACTCCAGACGCGGCTTACCTCGTACGTTCGTTTCAACTGTGGCGTATTGCGGCTGCTAACCGAGTTTTGGTGCCCGCCTGCGCCTAGAACGAAGCGGATGTACACGAACCGAACCATGAGGGTATGTGCTCGCGCTTTTGATAACGCATTTAGAAATTTTAACAGCCCGAAAACTGGCAGTTTCCTTCTGGGGTTCCCATTACCAAGAACTTTTGCGGATCAAACGGAAATAGTCAGCGATCTTTGAACATGGCGCTTATTATAACACTCACCGGCTTTTGCTTATTAGCGATCCACGGCAATTGCTGGACTGTTGGCAGTGCGTCGGTTGGAATTCCGAATCGCCTCGTTTTTCGTGTTACCTCTGAATGTACATACCTGTAACGTCGCGGCGATCCGGGGCCAGGACCCATTTGACCAGGTAGTAATCTTAGTATTCATTTCGTCTATACTGGTAATTGGAATAGAGTATGTCCGTCGCAGTCTTCCAAAGCCATATCATCCTTCCCGAGCTCTACTATCAGATCACCAGCAACCCAGTAGCTTAAAATAAAAAGCATATATCATATACCATATCGAGGATAGAAGGGAATTGAGCCTCATGCACTGCGTTTGCGCAGTACATGCGGTTCCACAAGTGGTGACTGGATCAGCGCCCGCCAGAGCTGGCGCCATGAGATGGGATTTCCCTGCAAATTGGAACGAAATTAATAAATATGCGTAGAGGGACGACATGGGCGCGTTACGCACGCTGTCCTTCTGCATAACGCAAAAACTTCCATAGGAGCCGTGGTACTCGAACGGCTCGATCTCCACCCAGCCGCGGAAGACCTCCTTCCGCGCGTCGTGCCCGCCGATGCGCAAGCGTAGGGCGCCAGCAGCGGGTGGGGCATCCTTGCAGGTTACGCCGAGGGAGGTGAGGCCTTCGCGCACGAAGGGCATGACGTTGTCTGGGGGAGAGAGGCGTAAAACCGGGTCAGATGTGGGGTGTATCGGGTGCCGGACTGCGTTTGGGACTGATATCATCGACGGTCAACAAGAGACAAAGGGAGAGAGGGAATATTTGCACTCACGAAAAGCATGAGTGTTTGTGTGAACTGTGTATTATGCGCTGCAGAGAGCATGAGCTCGTCTTCGTCATCAGTGCTGCTGCTTCTGCGAGGAAATAATTGGAGCCCACATCTGAAAAAAGCTATGTGTAACTCACCCTTGATTGAAATTCGGAGATGCGAGATCCAGATCGCCCGCGCTTCTCAGCGATTCTGTCAATGCCTGGGCCAGGGATGCAGCACCCTGTTTAGCCAGTTGACTTGGTCTGTGGGAATATATTAAATCTTCCAGTACCTCGCGAGCGAGGAGAGTACTTGCCGGATGCACCAGGGATGCTGAAAGGCATCTTCCAGTGTGAATCGTTCTCTTGGATCGATAGTTAAGAGCCCTTGAAGCAGCGCTGCAGAGAATATTGTTGAGTGTTATTTCGTACGAATTGGGTGCACGAACAGAGTGCATGGCTGTTGAATCGGTTCCATGGCTCGTCTTGGAAGATCTCTCCAGAAGCGTAGCGAGTAAATTCAGGACTGTGTGCCGTAGGCTCGTCCCACGGGGTGTCTAGCAACGTCAACGATACAGGACCGAGGAATCAAGTTGGATACGCACTGCCAGCAAGTAAGGTGTAAAGAATGACTCCGACACCCCAGACATCGATGGGCTCTGCCTCGTACGGACGGTCGCTATTTAGCTACAGAAAATTGAGCGGAGTAAGAGAAAGAGGAAGATAACATACCTCTGGTGCAACATACGGGAGACTGCCACACCTTTCGGTGAGCGTGCGTGTCCGTCCAGTCTCTTTGAGCTTGAATACAGAGGAAAGACCGAAGTCTGATATTTTGAGCGTTCCAGCGACATCTAAGAGGAGATTTTCTGGCTTGAGATCCCGGTGGCATACACCTTCCTTGTGGATATAATCCTTGAACCTCGTCAGACGTGCAATTGTCCGAACATAATGATGTAGTGTACCATTCCGGCAATTAGCTGATTGAAATAATAATGTGCCACTTCATCGCCGACTCCGATATCGGGCGCTGAAATTGGCAGAAACTATCAGAAACAAAAATTATCTTGAAGGTCTGAATGAACAACGCACCGATCTTGTCAAACAAATCACCTCCGGCAGCCAGCTCGAGGAGCATGTAAAAGCCGGGGACGAAGTGCTGCTGGTGTTTCAGTTCAACAACCACCGCATCCATGAACTCCAAGATGTTGCTGTGCTTCAGCTGGGCATGTATCCGCATCTCCTTCTCGATCGTCTTCCGCTCTTTGTCGGTTGTTTCTGCTGTGAGCACGATCACCTTGCATGCCGCCACTCGATGATCTTTTACGTTGACTGCTCGAAACACCCTGCAAATTCGTGCGGCGCGTTGGATTAGAGTGTGTCGCGTGGTTTAAGCGGAAAAAGAACTGACCTGGAGAACCCGCCACCCCCAATTTGTTGCACAAGATCGTACCCTAGAGAGGAGTCAACATCGCAGCGTGTGGTGGATGAAAGATCAAAACGTACCCACGACTTTTGGGTATTTGGCACTGGTCATTTGAGGTGATCAACGTCTTCTGTGGAGGAATGTGGTGGTGGAGGTTTCGGAGAAAAAGTTGAGTCAGCGTCACATGTGTCAAGTTCACGTGTGTGTGACCATGCGTGGCTTGTGACACCTCGGCTCCGAAGCCCACGTCCCTCACAACTTGCCCACAACTCAGACCAGAGATGGCCGAATCAGGACCTATCCTATGCTCGAGCAAGGCTTGACCTGATCGCGATATAACCGATGAATCAGCCGATAACCCAACTTTGCGCCGTCCCATTCCGATTTTTCCATCTTGGGAGATCTTCCAAAGTTCCACTTCGCAAGCCTGTTTTACACACCTATTTAGATACTCAATTGCTACCGCCCACCGGCTGTAGAGAGGTCAGCCTTCGGAAAGCTGTATCGGGCCGTGGACCGACGAAGTACTGGCATACGCTTCTTCCTATAAGTAGACGCCATTCATCCGACAAGCTGTGCCAGGACTGCGGATACTGCGCTGCGCGCTAAGCCTCTTGGTCCCTACCATGTCTACCACTTGTTCCACAAACTATTCCCAAACGATAGGCTCGCCTCATGACCTCTGTGCATTGGTATGGAACACGACGGTGCACTACGCCATTTTGGACCCAGCCCTGAGTGGGACGTTCAATCCGGACGTAATGGGATATGGAGTTCGCCTTTCAAGTCAGTCAAGCCGCGTGCATCCTGTCGTGACTGCTGAACCGCAACCTGTCCAGATTTTGTCATTAATATATCCGCCGGTGCGCAGGGATCATGCATTCTGCTTTCCCATGATGCTGACTGTTAAAAGGGATTCTGATTCGTTGGGGAGACGCGCAGGATGCCCACAGAGCCTGCTCATCCAAATTTGTGGCATCGTGTTATGCACACTCATCAGCCTTGATCGCCACCAGCTCAACTTCTTCGACGGACACTTCACGCTGCTGGTCGTACATTCCCCTATCGCGTGGTACACCCTATGGATCAACACCCGCGAAGTCTATTCATGGATGCGTCGCTGGGACAAGCGGATTCCCGCCAACACTGTCTTGTGTTTCGTAATGCTCTGTGGTTGGGCGATCTTGCACCCTTTGGTGTGGGTAAAGGGTCGAAAATTCCCAGCCTCGGGTGTTGATTGTGGCTCCTTGAGTTTCAAAGTCTATCTCGTAAATGTAGTTATGTCGTCACTTCCTGGCGCAAGTTCGTTCATTCAGGGGGATAAACTCGGGGCCACAGTGTCCGTCTTTTGGGTGCTCATTTACGTCCAATACTTTCTACGATACACGATCCCTCCCGCCCGTCGCCGGCATCGGAAGCGTTTTTCTTTAACACGCTTGTGAGTATTGAAGTCTGGGGTACGCGCTATCTTTCTGACGGCCACAACAGTATATTCAAGCATCATACATGGCCGATTTACCTCGCTGTGGTTTATTCTTATTATCAATGGTCAACGAATTTGAGCGTTTGGTGGGTCGAACCTGGATATAGCTTCACATATGGCCAGGTAGATCCTTCAGCTTCATGTTCGAAGCCCTCCACTCATCTCTTCAGTCTTTATCCCTTGTTGCAGCTGCCGTTAGCGCCGCCCCCGTTCTCCCATTGCTGGTCTCCAAGCTCCGGAAGTTGAGAAGAGAAGACCTTCATCGTATGCACATAAAATTCAACTCAGAATTCATATTTCTTTGGTTCGGGAGCGGGAACCTGGCGGTATGGATAAACAAACAATATTTCAAAAACTGCCTGATTCTTCCTCCCCACGAATTCCCGCCGAGCGAGCCATCCGCGTTGCCAATCGCCCGCATTTCGAGCTCACCTTCGATTCCACTCACACGGACCTATACATCCACTGCGTCCAACAGCAGCATCCATCTCGCCGCGCGCGCGAGTTCCACTGCTATAGCGTTAACTACCGCCAATCCAGGTGCACATGTCCCGTCCAACAGTCCTCCTTCCACCTCTCCGCAAACGCAGCCGGGCCATCCACCCGCCGCGTCTGAACCCGCGAGTACAGCCCTGACAGACATGATCACAATCAATGGTCCCGACGCGCAAGAGGTGGATCTGGCCGATGAATCAATCACCAATTTGGTGTCTGATGAAGGCGTTTCGAGTCTAATGACGTCCGGGGCAGACGCCGCTTCAGGCTCGACCTCAGCGATTGTTCAAACCAGATTTCAGGGAGATATGAGGGGACAGAGGCGAACCAGGGCTCTACGACGCCGGAGCACTTATTGAACTGCATGTCCTAGCCTTCGCAGGTATCGGTCGTAAATTGAAATATCTGTTTTTGAATCAATCTTCCTTTTTTTCTCAGTTCGGACGCGCCTCTGCATGTTTGAGCATCCTTCAAGCGCCACCGCCTCGAAAACTAGAAAGTACCTGCGCTCCCTTGGGTTACTTCTGGTTTGTGCTTCTAGGCCAATGAGATGAGACTGAAAATGACATTGAAACGGCACAGCGGGGGTTCAGAGTGGGTTCAACAAGAAGAAAAACAAGAAGAAAGAAAACTGGCTACCTCTACCCGCGAAACAACCGACAAGTAGGAATCAACTTGGAATTACCAGCACCTTATATATTCAAAAACTCAGTTAAAATCAACATCAAAATCCGAGTCCTTTGAATCCTTCGCGATTCCATCCATACGACCACAACGACCGAAGAAAAACCCAACGTCAACGTGGCTATTCGTATTTAGTATGATGGTTGCGTGCAGTGGAAATCCAAATGACAGCGTCCCATCCTTCCGCAACGAAAGAGATTGTATGTTGGCGTCGAGAAAAAACCATTCCACCACCAGACACCCGAGGTGTTTGGTTTCACGTTTCACACCACTCCATATCCTCGCGAATGGCAGGCGTGTAACGAAAATACGAGAGCGGAAGGGCACACAAATCAAAACGGAGCGGCTCGAATCGCGGAAAATGTTGCGGAGGTGAGCTTCTAAGAGATGGGAAAGACGGTAGATGATATTCGGGAAACCTATGAACCTGGCTGGCGATTTGGGGCTAATATGCGCCGGCAGCTGTGAAAAGGGCAACACGCAGGACAATAAATATGAGATTCGATGAAGGGGCCATTGATAACATTCAAGTTGAGCACTGCTTTGACGCCAGTACTTGAAGTAAGCCACATCTTGATTGAACAGGGAGTGGGAAATGAGGTCAGTCTCTCAAAATATTCAAAACATAATAATGATCTAAATACCACCGTCCATCGGAATTACCCTCTTTATACAATTACGCATGTCTGTCTGTCCGAAGCCTTTAAACTCAGCCATCTCCGTCTGATAAATGTCATCATGCCGCGTGCTTCTATGGTCTGGTCTCGCACGGTAAACACATCCAGGTGTGATGCGACCCACATGCCGCTGTGCCGACGAAGTTCGGCCTTTATACAGTTACCGTTCTATCACTTCTCCTTCCAATAAACTTTGGGCATGGGAACGCACTTCGAAGTTTTTGGCTGACAAATCAAAGCTCAGGAAACTTGCTGCAGAAACCAAGGGGATGCGAGGCCGCGAAGCGGCCGAGCAGCCGCTTGTGAAGTATAAAAATAGGACAGGGCAACTCAGCTTCCAAAAACTAGGTTCCAACTCGAAATTCTCCACTAGCGAAGCCGCCAATTTTAAAAAGTTCTTCCAAAGCGGGGGGAGAGCAAGGCGATTCAGCCGCTTGATTGCCCATAGCCAACGATTTCAACGCCAGCGGTGGAGAGTTAGACCGGTGACCGATCTCTCTGAAGTGAGAAAATCATCTTCGTATGAGAGATCGGTCACCGGTCTAGCGGAGAGTGGGTAATCAAATCGATTATATAGTCGGCTGAATTCGAGCACTGCACTTCTAGCTTCTCTAGTATCAAATTAAAATTTGGTCCTGAATAAGGATGCGCTGTCTGCTGATAGTGGAAATTCAACTTCGACAACTTGCACGGATAGTATCATACTGATATCGCGTCTTTATTAGTGTCCCGCTACCGTTGTCGATGTCAATCACTGCCAGATCGCCGGTACATCTGGCAAGCATGCAAGGCGAGAATGAAGTGGCTGAGGAAGAAATGAAGGCATACGATTCATGAAATGAGCGTCTTGTCTGTAAACGTCTCAGCAATGCTATTTCAATTCTTAGCATGCCCAGAAAATGAATTGAACATCGCGTTGAAAGAGCGGATTTCTACAGATTTGTGTGCACTACGAGCCTACCACGGGAGGGAACCTTCCTTCTCCGAGTACGTCCCCGTCTCTCCGTCAGGGCCCAGAGTCGCGAGTCGAATGGCGTTCTTCGCGGCACCCTCCACCGTCTCAGGTCCCGTGTGATTAGTGAGATCCGTCTTGGTGTATCCGGGATTGTGGATATTGACCTTCCACCCCTGGGCTCTGAACTTGTCCGCGTACCCCAGAGCGAGCATGTTCATCGCCGCCTTGCTCGAGCGGTATGCGGGAGAACCGACGTGATGGTACCGCCCGGCGGGATCGGCGCGAAGGGCTAATGAACCAAGGTCGGAAGAGACGAACACGACGCGGGCGGCGGCGGATTTCTCGAGGAGCGAGATAAATGCCTCGGTAGTCGCCGCGGTGCCAAAGACGTTGACAGCGAACGTCCGCTCAAAGAGCGAGCGAATCGAGGCTGGAACTTCTCCGGTGTGGCTGTCGAGTGAGATGCCTGCGTTGTTTATGAGGACGTCGAGACGGCCAAATTTGGATTTAACTGTCTGCGCTGCGGCGTCGATGGATTTGTCGTCGCTCACGTCGATGGTGAGGGGCTCCACGGATAACCCAGCATTCTGCAGGGTCTCAGCGGCTTTCGCTCCTAGACCTGCACCTCTGCTGCCCATTAGGATGTGGTAGCCTTTGCGTTGGGCGAGCTGTTTCGCGATCTCGAAGCCAATACCTTTGTTGGCACCGGTGATGAGGACGATGTTAGATGCAGAGATGGGTGACATCGTGGGCGAGACGGGGAGGCAAGTTAATGGACGACCCAGAATTTGTTGGGGGTTTTAATACCTAGAATTCAGTTGAACACAGATGGGATTCAGTAAGCTGAATGATAAATGAGAGCTTGGCCCGTGAGTCCGTTTATCCGTCGCAGTTGCGCGCGGATAAACTCGCTGACGTGAGGAAGATGGTCGGCGGTATTGCCGATCTCCACCCAACACGAGTCTTTGTATGTTGGTGCTCAGGCTAAAGAGAAGCGCATAGCATTGTAGGATACCAAAATACCAGAAGATCAATTTCCTGATTTAGAACAGATATCGCACACAAGCGATTTATGCCGGTTTGAAGCGTGGGCTTGGTGTTGCACTCAGAATCGATTCTTCTCAAGGTCTATCAAAGGCAAACAGGGTGTACTGAGGGCCCTTTTCTGGCCATATTTGGTTCTAGGTGGAACACCCCCTGGCAGCCCCTGGCCTGACGGCACATTTATCGTGCGCTAGGTTTAAATGTCTTGATGCGGTGCGGGGACTACCAGTTCGAATCGCACTCTTGGCGCCGAGTCAGTAATATACGCGGCAGTGGCCACGGCAGCAATCGGCATTGTTCGGCTGCCAACCGATTTCCAGCGGACTGCTGCGAACTCCGATGGTAATCAGCTGAGGACCCGATTAACGTTGACATCCACTGTAATCCAGTGGGCTTCAGAAGTACCTCAAACTGAAAAAACCTCTAGCAATATTTGACTCTAATTAACTGTTTTCCAAACATCTCCTGCAGTCTTCTCTCTACGGCCATGAAGGCCTCTATCCAGTTCCACTGATTTCAGGTGAGCTCACTGGGTCTCATTCAATTGTTTAGAGAAGGTTTATAGGTCGAAATTTATGTTTACTATCACGTTGATTCAAATCCCATTGCCCCTCGCGCCTCCGAAAGGCCATATGAACATACACCGGCCCCCTCAGAATTTACTGTTGGATGTACATGACAGTGGCGTTCGACCCCTGGAAATATCTTGAGGTTCGGCGCCAATCTTTGGCCAATCTGACTGGGCGCTCGGATATCCTCCGAGTATGTATGCCAAGCAAGGAACCGTCACGGTTATTACTTCACTCTCAAGCTCCTTTTGATACAGAAGTATAGGAAATGTACATGGGAGTAACTCCCGCTGTGAGCGGAACCGTGCTATAGTTCTACCTCTTTTTACCTCCTTCCCTACCTACTTACCTCCGTTCGTTGGAAGCTCGCCAACCGCTTTAGGCTCCTTGATGCGTTGATGGGGAGTGTTTGGATGCTTGGCAACAATAAGCGAAATCAAGGTGAGTTTCACCAGTCATCACGGTGGAGGAAGACACACGCCATTGCCGCTCACTCATCTTGCATGCACAACGTCGACTATCCCGATTATTCTCCTCTCAGTCTCGCTGGCGACATGCCTCTCAATCACAGCACTTCTGCTCCGGATCCAGGCTTTAACTACTGTACTATTTCGACCAAATGTTCAGGTGACGGGTGACGGAGGGTCGTGAACTGAACACTTTTGGTATGGGTGACGGTGACTGTCAGATTTTGGGGCCCAAATAGGCCCAAAAATGCGAAAACTTCCGGTCCGGCATTCGCCGGACTACCATTTATGGTAATTTTCTCATGATTGCCGAGGAATGAACACCTTATCCAGTGAACATCTTAGGTGACGGTGACAACCCCGTGAACATTTGGTCGAAATAGTACAGTATGCCAATAAGAAGAGGGGAATTGGTTTTTGGGCGTCGGTGTCGATCATAGGAGGCACTTTGCTGGCCGGCGTTGCAGGTGTCGCTCACCATCTTTTTGACGAGCATCTCGATGCACGCTCGGTATCGGGGCGTTGGACACAGACGACGACTAGCCGCATAGAAATCTTCCTTGCCACGGCCTTCAGGATCTTCTTTTGCTTTTCTGCCGGCGTCAGCCTCTGCCAACTGGTGCGTGACTAACCTGTCTCGAACTCAGCCGCTCACATGTCCCATGCCCGCAGTCCTGGTATTCTTTACGCCGTCAGCCTGTGACATGTGTGTTCTCCCGTTTTTCTGTCCAACGCTGATTTGTTTATCCTCTTCGAAATAGTGCCCGACATCGATGCACTCGTCGGAGAACCATCCTTGATGATTCTGTATCGGCGCAACCTCTTCCTCAAAATGCCTCTCATTATCCTCATGACGCTAGCCATCCTGGCGTCTCCTGTGATTACAATTCTTGCACCGTCCCTGAATACTCAAAAAGTTTCTGCGGTTTCACGGGCTCTCATCGTACCCAACCTAAATACAACGACCGATGCAGTTATGGATGATGTCTACCTTCGGTGTGCTCCTTTTCCTGTCAAATTATCCTGGTCATTAACAATATTTAATATATAGCCAGATTGTCCAGTATGGTAGCGTCACGGAGACTTGGGATAAAACCGCGCTTGTCGCGTTGTTGTCGGATAATCCAGTCGGTTGGACGATGCCTGATGGGTGTTCTCCAGAATGTGAATACAACATCACCTACGCGGCCCCGGCCCTCCGCTGCTCAGACCTGCAGCCCAACCAAATTTCTGATGGCATTCTGGACGTGGAGAGATTCGTCTCCCGTGATTTTGCTGACCCGCCGAGCGCATATCTTTTGGGATACGATGGACTGGCACTGACGGTACACGAACAGATGTCGGCGCTGAATTTCACAGTGCAGAATGCTGCTACCCTCACGTCTTCGTTGTATAACCTGACCTTGGCTTATGTCCCATTTTTGGCGTCGAACGCCAACAAGAATGCACTGATCAACGCGGCTGGCTCGGCGTGCACTTTCTATAACGCTACCCACACCGCTTCCACCCACTACTTCAACGGCACGCAGGAAAGCCATGTCACCGTGAAGGAATTTCACGACCCCTTGAACACGATGTACCGTCACCTTGACGGCCCCAGCCCAGTGATCGGACCACCGACTTTATTCACGAATTCAACGCCCTCGGACACCTTCGGCCCAGGGATTGGTGCTCACGTCCACCTTTTGGCCATGGCGGATTCACTCTCTCAACGTCTGCAGGGAAGTGTTATTTTCGACAGCTTTCATGGCGATCTGAACACGACGACATTCATGCTCGAAACCAACATATTCGAACCCTTCAGCGTCGCAGATTTACGTGCAGCGGGTGCGGAGGTTCGACTTCTCGGCATTAACACCACCGCCCATGTCACCAACGTCTCACAAGGTGAATCCTCTTAGTTGGTTCGTCGGCGTACGACTAACGACGACACCTCCCAGCCCTCCAGGACATAGTTGCGAATGCGACGCTAGGTAAGTGAAACTTCCAACCGTCGTGTCATGTCTCACAATTCCGTAGGCTTCCTCAATCTCAACACTGGATCCATCCCTGCGGACGCCACAGTGAGACCCACAGATACTGTATATGTTTACGACCGCACCACACTCATCGCAACCTATGCCGTCGCCTTCTTCCTGCTCGTCGTCATGAGCGGCGTGGGCATGTGCTCGATGGTGATGAACGGCGAGCCTAGCTCCAACAAATTTTCGAGGCTGCTCGTTGTTCTGCGGAATCCGGAGTTGGACGCAGTAGCCGAGGCTGTCGAGGGGAGACCTGTTCACGGCGTACCTGCGCACCGCGTGCAATTAAGGTTCGGAGATCGGCCACCGAGTGGGCGGCAGAACAGTCGGGTATTCGGTGTGGTGCCCCCACGCAACGGCGTGGAGGAGGATCTCGAACCTAAAAACTGATTCGAAATAATGTGTAGTGTGCGCCCAAAGAATCAACTGGTACAAATGCCTGACCGTGCGTGGGACTACTGGAGAATGATATGAATTGACTGGCCATTTTTCTGTGTGTTTGTGTGAGTGACCTGTCGTTTACCTTGCCGAAGAAGTTGAACTGTGCACGTTTATCATCGATACGTGCTGCCCTTGAAGGTAAGGGCCACCCACCTCGGCAGTTTGTGGCGTGTCGAATCGCTAGAATCGCTAGAGCTGTGGAGTTTGGGACCGAATGCAGCAGGTTCCATGGTTCAACAGCTTCAACCCAGCCCCATAGCAATTTCGGGAAGTTCGGTATCCGCTCACGCGCACCTCCCTCGCTCAAACGAGGGCCGTTGTACCGCTCAATTCCTATACGGCAAAATTGGCATGAATCTATCAGTGCGACGATTCAGCTCCAAATTTAATTCTCTTTTCCTTGTTCTTTCCTGCGTCTCGAAAGTTCGATTCCGTTCTTTCCTGCCAAAGCTTTCGCCAGGAGTAGGGCACAGGCATGTCTGAAATTTCCACCATGCTTGGGCTTGAATACCTGGGCACTAATATCAGACAGCGAGGGAATCGGAGTGCTGTTGAATGCAGTGTTGGCGCCTAACAAGGAAGCCTCTTGCTTTCGAACCTCTACCATGTATAGCCCAACTCCCGGGGACCTCTGTGAAATATCGCTACAACTAGATACATGGTCGCTTCTGTCTGAAGTCTTGTTCGACCCAAACATGCCAAGCGGGGCATTCAATCCGGACGTACTGGGATATAAGGTTCGCTTATCGAGTGGGTCAAGATGGTCTTATCCTCTACTAGGCCAAACTTATCACGTTCAGTTTTCGTCGTTAATATATTCGCCGGTAATCACAGATCCTACATCCTGCTTTCCGTTGATACCAACTTTTAAAACGAATTTTGATCCGTTAGGGAGACGCGCAGGATACCCGTAGCGCGCTTCAGAGCCTGCTCATCCAAATTTGGGGCACCGTGTTATGCACGCTCATCAGCCTTGGTCGTCGCCAACTCACTTTCTTCGAAGGACTTTACGCTGTTGCTTGTGCACTCACCTATTGCGTGGTACGCTCTCTGGATTACTCACAAGGTCTGTTCAAGGCTGCGTCGCCGGGAAAAGTGGATTCCTATCGACACTGTCTTGTGTTTCGCGATCCTTTGTGGTTGGGTAGTCTTCCACTCTCTGGTGTGGTAACTGGTTCAATGGTCGAAGATTTTCAGCTTCAGGTGTTGACTGTGGCTCCTTGAGTTTCCAAGCCTAAGTATCTCGGGGTTGTGGTTCTGCCGTCACTCCCGGACATAAGCTCGCTCTTCCGAGGAGATCCTATCTATCATCAGCGCACTGTTTTCCGTTGTTTTAGGTATCTACGCGTTATACTTTCTACGATACGCGCAGCGCAGACTGTTTACCAAGGGTCGTTGCCTCGGAGGCTTTATCTTCAATACGCAGGTGAGTATTGAAGTTCGGGACGCGCTGTCTTCCTAACGGCCACCACAGGATATTCAAGCATCATACATGGCCAATTTACCTCGCTGTGATTTACTCGTATTATGACTGTTCAGTGGATTTGAGTGTCTGGCGGGTCGAACCTGGTTATAGTTTCACATATGGCCAGGTAGATCTTTCAGCTTTATGCTCGCAGTCCTCCACTCACTTCTTCAGTCTTTATCTGTGGTTGCAGCTGCTGCGAGTGCTGTACCAGTTCTTAAATTACTCATCTCCAAGCTCCAGAACTTGACCAAAGAAGAACTTTTCCACATGTACCCCCAATTTATGACGGAGGTCAAGTTGGAGGCGCGATTTTTAGTCAAGAGGAAATACTCCTCGAACGCCCTGTCATTTTAACCATCCCTCTTGGTTGTTACACGGCGTTCAAGTCCGACCACTCCGTCGGCTATCCCACTTACGGGGATCGACTCCACTACTGCGTCAGGAAACAACGTGGCTCCAGGTGCGGATGAAAGCCCATCTCTTGCGACACCCTCTGCCTACCTCGATGTCTACATTCCGTCCAGCGACATCGATATCACCGACATGGATGTGAGGATTATTCCAGTGCCTTCCCTCCGAGCTCCAAACTTGCCTCGGTTCCCTTCGGGCACACTGGACAAAGATCTCGCTTCCGCATCCACCCCACACATCGTACCTGTCGAGCGCTCAACATCCGAGTTGCCAGGCTCCGTCCCTGAGCACGGATTGGTTCCAGCCGATTCGGAATTCGAGCGTCTACACCAGGCACCTGACTCTTTGCCTTTGGCGAGTGCTAAGCAATCGAGTTCGTCCTCTGGAACCGGTCAATTGGCATCGTCGGAATCTATGGAGGGAAGGAGGCCACGTCGTGACAACTCCAGCCCCTTGCCAACTGGCTGGGAGCGGCGGATTGATCTTTTTCGACGAGCTTACTACGTTGATCACAACAATCGCACCACGTGGAAGAAACCGTCAGCAAGCGCCGCAGGACAAAGTGAGGCTCAGAATAGTGAGATGCCAGATGGCTGGGAAGAACGTTCACTTCGAAGAATAGGCCGTACTATGCTCATGCGCGGCCTACATAAGCAGCAGCTCACCAGGTGGTTTTGTCAGCGTGCAAGATAAAGGCAACGGTAATTATACTAGTTGGGAATTCCACGACCTCGAATTTGCATTATCTGGACTGAATTATTCGCACAGGAGCACCCAGAATGCCTAACGAGGCCCTCCGGTCGGTTCACGGAGAAAACAACGGGATCAGGAGCACAGAAGTCCGAGAACAGCAAAGCGATGATGTGCGGGCGAGCAGGGTTGGAGGATTGGGTTCCCTTCTGGACCGTGAGCGTACGAGCGCTAGAGAACTTGAAAAAAATGCGGGGTGTGCTTGAAGTTGGCGAGCAATCCAAGGAGGAGAAAAGCATACCCGGTACCAGCTGGATGAGCATCCTAGGTGCCAGCCAAATCAACTGGGTTGCGAATAAATGGTACGGTAGCGTTGTCATCTACATGGCGCATAGGAACCAGTACTGCTTAAGGATGCCAGTGCAATTGAGATATGGACGGGAACATCAAAGTGAGTACGACCCGAAGGAAAGGTGCCGGGGCTTTCGGTCTGGGCGGTGTTGTAGGCCGGTAGGACTGGGAACGAAATTGTTGGATGGTCACTGGTGAGGCTCGCTGACTTGCGATTCTGGGGGTTCTTTGTCCCGGCAGCCAAAGAACGAGAGCGCAACGATCGATGGGTGAAGTCCAAGAGTAAAGAAAAACCCAAGCTTGGATCGGACCAGGGGCTAAGCTGAAAACGCCCGATGCAGCGCCACATGTCCTCGGCAGTTGAACCCGACTCCCACACGCGCCCACAGAAGACACAACGGTGACAACCATCTAGCGAGATTACGAGTGGGAAGTCAGTGTAAGAGACTAAGACGGGGGTGAGTGGAGGTGCCAGCCTGAGCCACTCGTCGCCCAGTGGGACCGCGTCCCGCTCCACAAGCACGGCGTCATCCCCACTCGCGCGCCATGGGTACCTCCATGCACAAGCCGGAAGCCACGCTGGCTCACCGCATCCACTACGCCTTCCTACTCGCGCATGGCATCGCCGAGGACATCTACGTCGCGACGCAGGAGCATCCGCGTGTCTCACCCACCCACCACGACGCGCATGCCCACATCCCCCCATCCCCGTGGCACCCCTCATCCCACCTCTCGCTCTCCTCCGCTCTCCTTCATCCCTTCCAACATCCCAAGAACCCTCCAACACCCCAACGACCCAAAACTAGCCTCACGACCGCACGCGAAGAAAAACCCAGCTCTCAAAGCAAAAACCACCACAAAACAAACAAAAAGCTCACCTTCCAAACGCCCCCTCCCTCTCTTCATACCTCAGCCACCCAAACGCGTTATCGAGCACGGACGCGGTACGCGGCGCGTATGTACATTTGAGAAGGCCGCTGGCAGCCGAAATGGGGATATCAATCTAGTATTACGTTCGTCCGGCGGCCGCCACCGGTGCTCACTGATGCTGCAGCTGTCCCTTCTGCGCACAGCATATCTCGAAAAGCTTTCAGGTTCCAGTAAAATTACCTCTGAGTTCCAACGACAAATGAATCCCGGAGTGCGAAACTTTAGGCCCCTAGGTGGAAAATTACCTCCTCTTTGAGCACAAATAGCGTTTACGGGAGCAGACAGACCATGCGGCTGTAGTGAATTCTGTGATACAGTGTCAGGACTAAAGTGCTAAATACGCCGCCCTGCCGGTGCTTCCACTCCGACTCTCCTTTCAGCTATGCCTATTTTCTTCCCCTTCAACTCTAGCGAAACAGGATTTTCAGATGATCTCTGTGAAGAGACATTATTCGGAGAATACACCGTGTATGAGGTGTTGACGGACCCAAAAATGAGTGGGGCATTCAATCCCGATGTAATGGGATATGGGGTCCGCATCTCGAGTGAGTGAAACCGGCATATCCTCTGTTAGCTACGTAGGCTAACGATGTTCAGATTTCGTCATCAACATATGCGCCGGTAACAGTCTTTCCCTCGACATTCTAGCGATCCTGAGTCTTGAAAGGAATTCTGATACGGTGGGGTAGCCCAAAGGAGGCCCACGACGCCATTCAAAACACGCTATTCCAGATAGGCGCCATCGTATTGTGCACATTGATCAGCGTTGTCCGTGACCAGCTCTATTTCTTTGATGGACTGTTCACGCTTATAGTTGTGCACTCGCCCATTGCGTGGTACATTCTGTGGGTTAACGCCAGCGAGGTTTATTCGTGGTTTCGTGGCCGGGACAGAATTTCCGCCAACCCTCTCTTGTGTTTCGTAATCCTCTGTGGATGGGTATCCTTGCATCTTGTGGTGTGGTTCAAGGGTCGGAAATTCCCTGGTGAAAATTGTGGCTCGCTGAGTTTCAAGACCTACATCCAGTCTGTTGTAGCTTGGCAACTGCTCCCCACTTCGCCGGCTGGGATGCCGGGGTCCATCACGTTCAGCCTTAGTTGCGCGAGTTTCATCATGTACCATCTGCATTATTCGGCAGGAGGCAATCGCCAGAGTCCCTCGAATCGCCCTGCCCGCAAGCCGGTGGTTAAACGCGTAATGGCCCTCGTGTACTTGTAAGTAAGCACCAACACCCTGGCGCCCCAGTGATCTAAAATACACAACAGTGTATTTACCCACCATCAGTGGCCGATCTACTTCCTAATATTCCAGTCCTACTACGATTGGTCATTTAATTTGGTAGTCGGGTCGGTCGAGCCGGGGTATAGCTTCACATATGGCCAGGTAAATCACTTTTTTGTCGTCTCGTTTCCCAAAGCCTTTAATCCTTCAGTCTTTGTCCGTTGTGGCCGCCGCTACCAGTGTTTACCCTGTCCTCAAGTTACTCAAACAGCTCCCAAAGTGGGCAACGAACAATCCCATGGGAACCAGCTTCAAGTCCGAACTCATATTTTTTTGGTTTGGGAGCGGGAATCTAGCGGCAGCAATCAACAGGAAATATTACCAAAACCGATTGACTCTTCCGCCCCATGAATTTCCGCCCAGAGAATTACCAGTCACCCAAATTTCGAGTTCATCTGCGATCCCATTGATCAGGATCGACTCCAGTGCGTCTAACAGCAGCAGCCATTCAGTGGCAGGCGGGAGTCCCATACCTTCGGCGTCATCCATCGCTAGCTCCTGCCCGTCGAACAACTCTGCTTCTACTTCTCCTCAGACACTTCCGGGACACTCAGCCACCATTTCCGACCCGGCGAGTACAGCACTGCCGTGCTCGCCCACCGCTTCTGAACTGACAATTGCGACCCTCCCGGGGGACACGATCGATGCGCAAGAGGCGGTTCCGATCCGAAACTTAGACGTTGATGGGCACGCGACCCCATTGGTATCCCAGGCGGGCGACGCGTCGAGTTCGACCTCAGTCATTGTTCAACAGGGATCTCAGGGAAATACGGGAACGAGGAGGCGGACCACGGTTCCACGACATCGGAGCACTTATTGATTATTTACACGTTCTACACGCTTTGCTGTTTCAGCCATACTGTACTCTTACAATCAATTCGTCAGTCACGCGTCACGCAGGCCCTTGACGTGACGAATTTTGGAACTTGGTAACGCATCACGCAGGGTCTTGACGAATATATTTCTTGTCACGCTTGGTTCAATTTTTGGCTGAAATCATGGAAAATGCGGTTTTTTCCGGCGCCGCAGGCGCGATTCACTCTTTTCATGTACTCTCGTGGTCTTTAAGTGCCTTTCTGCCCGAAATCGCACTGGCTTTGGTTGGGAAAACGCGGGTCCACTGCTAAAACATGATGTTTTTCTTGATTTCTCAATTTTTCCCTCTGTTAAAGCAGTTTGTGTCCTCTTCTCAATCCTAAAGTGCTTAGTTGAAGGTCCTATGGACTCTGGAGTGGATATCAGATTTGACGAATTTTTTGGGCCCGTCACGCGGCCCAAGGCCCGTTGACGAATTGACGAAATGGAAATTTGAGTCACGCGTCACACCACTTGACGAATTGATTGTAAGAGTACAGTATATGCGCCTGCGGCATGCTAATCAATTTTGTTTTTGAACTGCAAGCATGTGTTCCTATGTTGAACAGCGCGAGTGAACCCATCCTAGACCATTCCCATCATAGCGTACAGGTCCGCTCCCCAAGGACGCTCACAAGCACGGTGTCGTCCCCACTCGCGCATCGTCGCACAATGCTCGCTGTGCTCGCTGATGGACAGATATCATTACAACTTTCACCGCACCCACTACGCTCCTTCCTCGCGCACGGCATCGCCAAGGACATCTGTGCGTCTCACGCACACACGCATCCACCGCGAAGCGCATTCCAGTGTATGAAGAAGAGAGGGTTTAGTACAAGCCACATCAATTCGCGCCTCGCCACTCACCCCGACATAGAGTATAACAAACGTAAGAATTGTTATCGCGTCTGTTTATAAGAGACTAAGAAAAACGTGAAGTGTATGTGAAGTAGGAACAAGATGAGACAATGCTGATGAGAACGTATCCGAGCTGCCAATGATTCGATCCTGAACGATGTCTCGAAGATGTTAGTGGCAGGAGCCAAAATGCCATCTGACGGCAAACTCGGAATCAATGCGTGCAGTGATGAGGAATTAATTCCACGCGGAACGGCAAACCGGCGATCGGGCACGGATCAGTCGAGCCGAAGTTTTCCTATAAACATACTACCAGATACCACCATCTCCTGGCATCCGCCTCGGCAAAACTGAACTGGTCCTCCGTTAGCCGACGTGAGTAACTTGCATTGCCCCTGTTTTGCGCCATCATGGTGGCAGTGCGAGAGATAGGCGCCAAACGGCGCTTCTTGGCAACAGCCTTCTCTCTCGCTTCTCTTCAGTACTTGTTTCCTCTCAGGCTGTATTCTGGATGCCACTTCATCGACTCTTTAATTCATCTCCGTCAAATGAGTGGATCTCTCCTCTTATCACGGTGTCTCGCGGCCTCGTGTCGCTGGGAAACTGCACTCCCTTCCCATACGTAAATACCGCATTATCTGCGGGACTAGCATTTCTGGAGCTCATTCAAGTGAGTAGATTAATTGACTGTCCCTGTCTGGAGCTTATTTGAGATCAGACTGTTGGCAAAACGACTGATGAGCTGAAATATCTTGCCGAATCGATTGTCACGATAATGAAGCTGCTGGGAGAAGAAATGGAGGCTCACCCCAGCCCCCCGGATGCCAAATTTCTCAAAGTGTGCATCGAATTCAATCTGTGCGTCTGGGCACCCCATCTATTAGACATTCGACTCATTTTCGTAGCCATTTGACGCGGCTATCCAAAGATATCGAGTCCATGTCAAAGGATTGGTCGTCATCCAAATTCAAGAAGTACATAAAAGTCAACTGCGTAAGGGATGAGATCGCCCAATTCACTCGCCGGGTGTCTGATCTACGCGCCGACGCCACGGTGAGTCCTCCCTGTACTGGAAATACAGTCACCCACAGTGATGCCTTTTTGCAGCTCATTGCTGCCACTGGAACTCGGATGGATCTAGCGGAAGTAGCGAATGCCGTCTCAACGGTCAAATCAGGTGTTTCACAAATTCAAACCGAACTCGCTGCCATACGTTCTCCTGCGACTACAGACGGCAGTCAAGATCTCGTCCGCTTCGAGGAAAATGTCAATCCCCTCTCATTTCATCGTATCCTCTTACTTCGCTCATTCAATCTATTCAGTTTCATGCTCTGAAAATGGGAGACATACACCTGGAATTCCAGACAGCCCGCACATCGGACTATAAATTGGAGAACATCCGTACCCGCGCGACAGTGCAGATTGGGTGGACGGACTATAAGGGCCATGTCAGAGGGTCGCCCCAAACAATACGGGTTTATCGAGGGTCAGATGCGTCCGAGGTCAGATATTTCTTCGTTTATTTACGATGTGGTCACTGACCATTGTCCAGCCATGGAAAGAGTTTTTATCTTTTCTGGCAGAACATTCGCCGTGAGCACTCTACGATCGTCTATCTTCTGTGAACTTACAGCTTTTCAGTTCACCTGGTCTCCCACAGCTATTTGGATTCTGCAGCTCTCCACGATTGCGTGCTTTGATCTTCCACGGAGGTCATCGACAGTTTAATTGCAATCAAAGCTCTATCTTAGTTCTCTTCATAGAATTCAAAACTCTTGATGAGTATGCCGCAAGTCTTCGATCCTCCGATGACATTGTCGCTTGGGAAACAACACTGGTGCCTTCCATCATTGTTCTGTCCTGAACATTGCTGACGCCCTGCAGCTGTCAGATTTTGAGGACCTTGACGAATTTCACCGGCAACGAGGCTTCTATAACATCCGCAACGCATGCAACTTCGCGCTCGTGGACGGTCGAAACGGCAAATTGATGATCACACACGTTGAAACTTCGCCCAATATGGCAGTTAAATTCTATGTACGCCAGCCCAGAGAATCAAATCCGCACACTACTGAGTGCAATACTTTGATCGACAGTTTCAAGAACCATTTTTACAATGGTTCAACACCTCATACTCCCTGAACCCTTTCCATCCGGTCCAATACCGATTGCTCGATTTCCATCCGGTTCACTATGACATGCTATGGGGTCCTGCCTCCTGCAAATCATTCGAGGCGGAGCTCCTCAAGTTGACAAAACTGATGCGAACGACCAGGCTCGGTTTCAATTTTGTAAACCACAGCTTTTACGAGACTTTCACATCTTTGGGCGGCGTTTATCATTTTATCGCAGGCAACATATTCGCGAGATTCCGCGACTGTAAGCCGGCTGTTGACGCTGCTTGGAAGATGGTTCAAATATGGAGCGGTGACAAAGAACCTCCCTCGGATCACTTCCCTCATGTGGATCTGCAGACAGACAGTGGATGGACTCAGTAATCTATGTTTCATCCGGCACTTCGTTCCCTGATCATACAATCCCACAGCTTTGTTGTTCCCCTCATGAAGAAAGACAACAACTGGAACTCGCTTTTAGTGGATGGATCCTTCTGTGGGTATTTCCTCACCGCGAAGGTGGAGTATGGGGCCAATATCCCAAACATGAATCTCGCGTGGATGGCACAATCGTGGTCGTTCGGCACCAATACATACATACTTTCCGAGGCCAAACTCCGTGAGTCTACGAGACTGTCAAACTTTTCGTTTAAAGAATCATCTTCACACCCGGTTCACAGCGGTTGAAGCTACTCTCGAGTTGACATGGGAAATGGTGTTATCCGAAGAAAATGCGGACTCACTCGCTCTGCTGGAGACCTTATCGGACCTTCATGTCTTCGTTCAGTTGCCGATTCTTGACTGCGGTCAGATTCCCGAGCCTCGGATATATTGGTCTACGGATCCTAAACAGAAGGACACTTCGCGGATTCCGCCGGGGATGTTTCAAATACGTTTCAGCTGGCAACCCAGCATTACTCTTGTAAACTGGGACTTCCATCACTACGATGCGGCAAAGAGCATTCTGGAGAAGTGGGGTTTCGATCCTTCGACGAACGCTGCTGCTAAAGCGTTGGGCTTGCCGCTCCTCGAGTCCTGCAATCCAACCTTCATCCGCCTGCTCAAAGGTGTGTGTTATTCGATCGGCGATTGACCTCAGATGTACATAATGTTTCCAGATAAAGATGTTTACACCGATGAGGTTCTATTGCGGAAGCGGACGGACATGCCCTGGGACGTCAGTTTAGATGTGGACGAGTGGTTGACCGGTAAGGTGGTTGATAAGGATCCACACACGATTTGCTTGGAAGTTTGAGGGATGCGTGGAGATTTTCGTGGCGGTTCTTATCACTCGGATGGGCGATTGTCCGGCGGCGATGTTCGTTCAAGATATTCTTACTTGGTGGTAGAGATCTCTGTCAGCTTATATTTGAAACGGCAACGGCATTTTCAGGGATTCTTCAAGGTTAAGGAGGTTGTGATAGAATCTCTGATTCTTGCATGCGTTTCCGTGAGCTTCATGCGGGTTCTTGAAAGTAAATTCGTCATCAAGGATCTGATAACCGTGAGTGAGAGGTTACTTATACAAACTTCCTTCAGCGTGGGATACGTCAATGTCAGTTCAAAAAAAGAGGTACGTGTTGAAGTGTTTGTCTAGGAGACTAATGTCAGAGTCAAATATCTGCACTGCATTAGACCAAAAATGGGGTGCAAACCATAAAAGAACACCACTCCGTTTATCCTGCTCAAGCAGTCGACACCTACTCGACCAAAGCCAAAATGAGAGCCTCATCTTTCTTTGTCCGTGTCTTTCCGCACCTACCGATAATCTCTCCTCAAATCGTGTCATGAAACACGATTCACAGCCTGGCTGCAACATTGCTTGTGAGTTGGGCGCCATGTCATCTCGCACATATGCAGCCCTCGTCAGCCATCTCGCCTAGCCAGCCTCTGTCTTTGGCCTACTCGGTCGGCATTTCTTCCGCTACTTCGTTCAGTTCGCTCAGTCCGGACGACTGGAATTTTTTTCAACGGAACCTTGTGGATAAAAATGATAAGTTTGTGGGTGAACTGGATGGGAAGCAAGGCAGAGTGCTCAGCGTAATGAATTACGCCTCTCTTCTGAGTTTGTCAACGCGATATTTTCATCGAGAAACCACTCTTTCATCAAACAATGTCCGCCTCTTACGGATGGATTGAATTCCTCAACAACAAAAGGAAGCACCAGAGGTCCCAGCATAGCGATATCTAAGGCCGCAGTCGAGTTCACGTCGGGTAGAAAACCCATGAAGAAGCAATTTGCAAGCAAGAGATGACAGTCGATGACAAGGGCAAGTTGAACGGCACAACGCCACGGTACAGAAGGGGCGAGACCGGTAATAAGGGAAGATACGGGCCAGCATCCGAGTCGAGTCGATTCTGTAGCAGAGAGCGATTACTGTGCAGACCATGGCCAGTCCCAGACCAAGAGAAAGCAGACAGCAGAGACAGACAACAGAACGTTCGACGACGACATAGATAAGGGCAAGTGTGATGGATACGAGTATCATCGGTCCCGATAACTCTTCACGCACCCGAAATGACTTGTACTGACTCCTTAGTAGCTCAGTATTAGGGCGGATAGCCATATACGGGAAGATCGGCGACCTTCCACGATCTTCTTCGCCCTTCCTTCTGAGTCACAATTATCTATGTAGAATATAAAAGGGAGTCGTTCCCTCCTGTAACGACATCTTACTCTTACCTCCTGCAATCTACTTAGATTTCATCCCAAAATCTTGTGTGAACTTAAGAGAAGCCACGCGCTCCCTTCGGTATCTCGTCAAGCTAGTATCTTGGTTGTAAAGCCACGCGCTTACCTCTCAGGCTAGAAGCAATCCCGTAGCTGGTTGATATTCCCAGCTCGTCTCAGAAGCCTCGCGCTCTTGGACAGATTGTTAAGGTGAACTACGCTGATTATATAGAGGTTCTTGAAACTAACAACTTACTAACGGAAACTTATCCTAATCTTTAACAGCAAGTAAGGTAAAGGTCGACCTAGAGAGAGTCCCCTTGTATAATCCACACATCTGCACTTCCCCGACTTCGAATACTGCCCCTGGAGTGGAATTTTTCGGTATCTTTTGCAACATGCCCGAGTCCGCCTGCTATACGGATTCCGTTTCAATAATGCGCATGACCGGCTGTTGACTGGGTATCAGAAATAGGCTTCATCTCATTGTATGATTTTTTCTGTCGGCTGTTTGCTCGGCGGCGAACTGTTAAGCACATTCTCCTTGCAAAGAATGCTTGCCCGACAAGAAGCGCATATTCACACAAAGTTTGTATTCGCTGTTCTTGAACCGCGGGGTGACTTCGAGCCAAAAGAACTTGAAACAGTATGTGCACCAGTGCGGTGCGGTGCTCTTAACAGCGTACAACAGCTTTCGAGCCCAGCTCGGCAGATTTTCTTTGAGGAAAAAGGGTTATTAACGACTACGTCACACGACAACATGTTCAATGTAATCGTGCTGCTGGCACGAGGAAAGCTCGAGCAGGGGATGGTAGTCCAATCGCTGTACCGCAAGGTATTGAAAAAAGCCCACACTGGATGAGTCGGAAAGAGCGAAAGATTAGAACCGATGGAGCACGAGACTCAAACAGTAAAACAACCTCGGCCTGCAAGCAGTACTGTATGAGTCTCATATGTTCAGTGTGCTAAGGTAGTTTCGAGGACCATCAGACCAGCAAGGATAAAAGGGAAGAACCGCCGAGCTATGGGAAGAGAAACGACAAACATTGTCCAGGTCAATCTTGGGTGGTGTCGAGGGACTCGAACTTGACTCGAAGCAGAAAGCGGTGAAGGCAGTGCCATAGACAACAGGTGGAGGCATTATGTGGTTGAAAGCGCGCTGGGACTGAGATGAGCCGACAGCGAGACGGCTGAGGGACGATGCAAAATACGAAGAGATGACTAATCTACGACATCCAATCCTAACTCATACAAACTATCCTAGATATCTCTGGCAAACCGCCAGTCGCACCGTAGGCTGCAGTAGACGTGAATGTGAATAAGTAATAAATACGGTGCCGGTGCTTTTGTTTGTCCCCTTCCTCCTCCTCTCCTTCCTCTCGTATCTCCCGCACACTACCCTCGTACCCATAACCCGCCCTATTACCCCACCACACGAGCACAAACCCGCCCTTTTGCGGCCGCAGCAAGCAAAGAACCACCTCCCCACCCCACCCCTCCGCCCCTACAGCAACGAGTCCAGCTTACTCAACACCTCCAACACCGCCGCCACAAGCTCGAATCCCGCGTCCTCGTCCCCGCCGACCGCCTCCGCGCGCGCGGCCGCGACGAGCCCGCGCACGCTCTCGCGCCCCAGGTCGACGCCTGCGGAGCCCGTGGCAATGCGCGGCTTGCGTTTGGGGTCGGGGCCTGCGGGGAGGGAGGAGGTTAGCGAATGGACAGACAGCACATACGGTGAGCGTAAGGTGTAAAGAGAGCGGAAAGGGCAGTACAGTAATGAGGGAGAGGAGCGGAGCGGAGGAGAAGAGGGGGAGGGGAGAGGGGGCGAGGCGAGGTAGAAATGAAGAGAAAAGAAAAGCAGGGGCGTGGAGAAACCGCCATAAAATGAAAAATAGAGACAAGACTCACCCGCGCCTGCACCACCCCCAAATGGCCACGTCCCAAACTCGCCCAGGATCTCGTCGCATCTGTAGGTAAAGTGTTAGTAATGGCCATCATCGCGGGGAGGTGCAAGGAGGAGTATAGGAGGAAGAGACCCATCGCACGACACGGACGCGCACAGAGCCTCGGAACCTCGAAGCGCACATAGACACCACCACCCACGCCACACCCACGCGCGACGCGCAGGACTAGATGAGGACGCTTATGCCAAAGTCCGATAGGTAGGTCGTCGTCCCGCCGCGATAGCGTGCAGGCCAGAAGATGCCTCTCCATGCACCAGCACATCCTCAGTCGCGCGCCAAGCCACGCTCGCTTATCGTCAAGGCGTCGCGACGAGCGGATGGGCATACAGCCCCAGTCCCAGTCCCCCGCTCCTGAAAGAAGCTCACGCAGCAGATAGAGGCGCATTCACCTCCATTTCTGGAGGTGGAGCTAGCTCGTCCAAAGCCCGAGCCACTCGTCGCCCGGTGCGATCCGGTGCAGGTCCCCAAAGACGCCCACAAGCACGGCGTCGTCCCCACTCGCACACACGAGCTAGAATCCACGCTCGCTGAGGGACATCATCACCATCACCGCACCCACCACAAAGCGCGACGCTCGCCCCCCACTGGCGCACACACCCTCACCACCGCAGCGAAGAAAACCAGCGCAGAGCATTTATAGACAAAGACTCACCTCCCAAACGCCCCTTCCCTCTCCTCATACCCCAACCTTCCAAACGCATTATCAAGCACGGACGCGGTGTACGCCGCGCACGCGAGGCAGACGGCGCGGAGCGCGCGGCATTGGGTGCCTGGGGCGTCGAGCGCGGCGGGGGGGACCTGTGGTGGGTGGGGGTTAGTTAAGTTATGAGGTACGAGGTGGGGGAGTGGGTTAGGTGAGGGGGAGGGAAGGGGAGAAGGGAGGTGAGAGGTGAGGAGGGGGGAAGGGAAGGGAAGGGGCAAGAGAGTAAGGACGTGGGGAGGGGGAAGGGATGAGAGTCGACAAGCGCGTGCGTCGTCATCTACGCGCACGGGAGGGCCGGGGGATCGCACCACTGCACGTCCCCTCGCACGAGCACGAGCACGCGCTAGAGGGGAAGGAGGGGTGCACGACGCCGCGCATGTCGTCTGTCGTGCGCCTCGCTGCCCGGGGGAAGTCGCACCATTGCACCTCAGCAGCGAGTCACGCTTCGCCCGCCCGTGGGTGTATGCCTCGGCGGGCGGTCTCGTCTCGTCTCGTCTCCGTCCTCCCCACAGACGAACGTGCTGAGTAGGGGTCTGGCTACACGTCCCGCACCCGGCGAAGCCACCGCACTCGCCCAATCCTCGCATCTCAAAAAGGAAATCCGCCCTTCGCCTCATAAAGGAGCTGAAAAAAAAAAAAAAACGCACCGCACTCGTCCCGCTCGTCAACAACGCCACCACGCGGTTCACGACGCCCGCTTTGACGTGCGCGTCGGCCTATGTTTTGTGTTTCAGTTTCATAAGGATGAGGGAGAGATAGAGAAGAGGGGGGAAAAAGTGGGCGAGGCACGCGACCGAGCGGAGGGTGAAGAAAGAGAAGAAAGAGTGGGTGTGCATCGCATCGAGGCCGCGTCTCCGGCTGCACGACCCGCGATATCGCACACCGCACACCACAATCACCAGGTCTGTAGCGTATGCGTGTGCTTGTACCTCCCCTTTCCGAAAAAGGGGCGGGAGGGAACGAACGCATAACGGGCGCGCGCATCCTCGCCCGCAAACGTCTGTAGCGAGGTGCATAAGGCGGCGGAAGGCGAAGGCGCGCCAAAAGACACGCGCTCCCCCCCAAAAAGACTCCGCCCGACCCGAGAGGGGGATAACGAAATCCAAATCCACGACAACAGAGATCCACTCGACCCCAGGATCACGGAAAAATCCCAAAGATCCACGAAACATGTAGAATAAGAATGATCTCCCGCACTCACCACCGGATGCGTCGCCATATCAAACAGTAAAAAGTTCCTCTTCTCCGTCCGTAGAACGCCCTTGTCGACGAGGCCTTTGGCGAGCCGCTCGCGCACTTGTTTGAGCTGGAAGCCGATTTTGAGGACGTTCCATGTTTCGCCTGGGTGGTGTGTGCGTTAGCAGGTTTGAATATATATGCGAATGAGGGGGGAGAGGGAAAGCTGCAACGTATATTTGCGTGCGTGTTATGACCCCGACGGAGTCGCGTGCCCATGCACGTAGACGGAGACGCGGACGAGAAAGGGGAACAAGAGCGGCGGGCAGATACCGACGCCGGCCAGTAGACCCGCTTGTATCGTATCGTGTGTACCCGTATCCGTGCGCGTACGGATACGGGCTATTCGGCACCGTCTAAGCCCAAATGCCGAGCAAGCGCCCGGTAAGCGCTGATGACAGCGAGACGGGAGACGGGAAAGGGCGGCCGGCGTGTGACGATAATAGGATAGGGACAACCAAGGGTGCGCGGGCGCGCGAGACGCCGTCGAAGAACAAGAGAAAAGAATACGAGGCCCAAGAACGCACCACTAAGCAAATCGACCCAAGTACCAACGCCCATCTTCTCGCCTGCGTCCTCGGTCTGCTTCATCATCTTGAGGGTCTCGTCGAGGAGGGTCTCGCCTGTTTGTCGGGTGGAGAGGACCGTTATGGGGCGGTCAGGGAGCGGCGAGCGTTTCTTTATTGCATCGTTAGCACAGAAAAACGGGACGAGACGCAGGCGCACTCACCCTCCCCGGATCCCTTACAATCCCAATCCGCCTCCTCAGCGCCAGCTCTATCAAAATACACCCCCTCAACGCATAGCTGATATTATCGTTCCAAAAGCTCAGATACCCCTGCTTGTCCTTGATCCCCAGCAGCAGCACCTCCTCCATGAGCGTGAGCCTAGGGAGCTTTCCCCCCACGCGCGCGTCCTCGCCGGCCTCGAGGAGGAGGTCGCGCGGGTCGTAGGCGACGCGCGCGCCGCCGGCAAAGGCAGAGCCTGCGTGGCCGGTGTTATTCTCTGAGGGCGAAGGCGGGGAGGGGGAAGAAGCAGAGGACGTGGGTGGGGCGGACTCGTCGTCGTCGGGGGCGGGTGTGCTGGATGCGGGGGCCCGGCGGCGGGAGAGGCCTGCGGAAGCCATTTTGCGACTTTCGACAGACAGCAGGAGGAGACAGTCTCGGTGGCGGTGTCCGCAGTGAGATCTGATCAGACGTGGCGGTGCGGTCTAGGCTTAGTCACTCAACTTGAAGTCTCATCTCGTCTTCTCCTTCCTTTTTCCTCGCTGGTTCTTCACGGTACAAGGTCTGTGGCCCGAGCACGTCTCATGGCATGATGCTGATATACTGCGACGGTCCAATCACTCGACGCCGAATCCCTCGAGACCCATATGCAAATGGAAATGTGCATCCTCTTTTTTTTTCCCCTCAGGCTCTCACGTCCGGCAAGTTCATCCATCCATTCCCAGCCCTGCACGTTCGAGAATTTAAAAACGCAATCACAAATTTTTAGTGAGAAATATAATCATCAATTATACTTTTCAAGAGTTGAAGGAGCATGCATAGGGTCCTGCCCTTTCTGCGGCTTGGTTACTGACGGAAACTCTCTCAAACTTGTTGGGCTCAAAGACTAGAGCACAAAAAGTCTGTGGGCCGCCATGTACCACTCATGTCCACGATTCTAGCAAGTATGTGCAAGTACTCGGCGCGGGTTCGATTCCCTCGAGACCCATAACTGGGAACATGCTTCTTTTTTATTGCCTCCTCGAATCCCTCTTGACGAGTTATGAATGTATAAGCAAGAACGAGTCCATATGGATCTTTGACCGGTGCGCCCGCAGCTTAGTTCCGACGGCAACTTTGGCTTCATTTATCTGTGGTTGAAGGCGAAAGTGTAAGGGGTCTGTAGGCGACCTAGTACGTCTCGTAAAGAAGTGCTAGTTCTGCGAGTGCTTGGCGAGGGTTCGAATCTCTCAAGACCCCTGCTGTGGTTGACTTCAATCCTTTTCCTTTTTTTTTTTTTTCTAAAAAACTAAATCTACCATTCGCTGTCAACATTCTCAGTCAACGAACAGGGGGAGAAATTCTGTCTGGAAACCCAGTTGCTTTTCTTTGGTATCAAATGGTGCGCTTCCTTAAACCTTGCAATGGCAGAAGATGGTCTTCCTTCAAGCTCTTACCTATGGGAGCACTCAAATCTGCCTATACATAGTTATTCAAACGCGAAATTTACACGGTACGGGTCTGTGGGTTGCCGGGTGCCACTTATATCTCGTATCGTCGGTTCGATTATTGCAAGTTCTCAGTGGGGGTTCAACTCCCTCAAGACCCCTTCGGCTTGGGAGGTGTTTAATTTTTATTTTTATCTAGCGCTCATGTGACATTTGGTCAGAGTTTCACACCTATCCAGCCTCAGAGGCAGGATACCAAGGGTCTGTGGGTGCCAAGCAGCATTCATCTATGGAAATACTGAAATGTCCAAGTCTTCGGCGAGGGTTCGATTCCCTCGAGCCCCATAAATGGGAACGTTCCCTTTTTTCGCCTCCTCGAATGCCTACTGACGAGTTATGAATGTATAAGCAGAACTATTCCGCTTGAATCTTTGAGCTGTTGTTCAACTTTCGATGCCCTACCCATGGCTGCGCAGCTCTCAGACCAACTTATCCAGACGCAAAGTCAACAAGGTACAAAGTCTGTATGAGGCTAATAAAAACTACCCATATACAAATATATCAGGACTCCAAGTGTTCGGCGACAGTTCGAATCCTTTGCGACCCATTCGGCTATTCCTCTTCCTGCTTTTTATATTTCTTTGCTAATTCGGCCGCTCGGAATCAAGAGAAAATGTGACTGGGACGCCCATGTCTGCTTGTTCTTTCATTTGGAGGGCGTCACAGAATGCTAGTCCTCGCCTGTAGATAAACAGTGACGGTTGTAGTTAGAGGGCATGGGCACTTGCTGAGCTGAAGTGTGCACTTTGCTTATGCCACTACTTGGTGAGTGAATGCTGTTCACACGGTTGACTAAAAAAATGAACCTTACTCCTCGGAACTTGAATGCTATCCGGGAGAACAAGTTTCATTCAGGCTTAGAGAGACCGGTCTCTGATATGAAGGTGCTTGGTGAGGGCTCGAATCCCCGAAGCTCTCTGGCTTATTTTGTTGGCGTTTTTTAGATTTCTCGTCCTTCCCAGATGGCTCTTGAATGATTTGACAAATTGTAAGAGGAAGCCGTCGAATACGAAGTCAGGCGAGTGGATTGGTTGTGCACATAGCCAGGCTCAATGAAAAGATCAGGCGAATGAATTGGTTGTGCAGCGCGTCCATTTAACCAAATAATTCGACACATCATTGGAAGTGGAACCCTTCTAAGAACCGCCACGAAAATCTCCACGCATCCCTCAAACTTCCAGGCAAATCGTGTGTGGATCCTTCTCAAACACCTTACCTGTCAACCACTTGTCCGCATCTAAACTGACGTTCTTGTGTATGTTCGTCTGCATCCGCAACACAACTTCGTCGGTGTAAGCATCCGTATCTGGAAACATTATGTCCACTGAGGTCAATCACCGATTGAATAACACATACCACTGAACAGGCGGATGAAGGTTGGATTGCAGGACTCGAGGAGCGGCATGCCCAACGCTTTAGCAGCAGCGTTCGTCGAAGGATCGAAACCCCACTTCTCCAGAATGCTCCTTGCCACATCGTAGTGGTGGAGGTCCCAGTTTACAAGAGTAATGCTGGGTTGCCAGCTGAAACGTATTTGAAACATCCCCGGCGGAATCCGCGAAGTGTCCTTCTGTTTAGGATCCGTAGACCAATATATCCGAGGCTCGGGAATCTGACCGCAGTCAAGAATTGGCACCTGAACGAAGACATGAAGGTCCGGTAAGGTCTCCAGCAGAGCGAGAGAGTCCGCATTTTCTTCGGATAACACCATTTCCCATGTGAACTCGAGGGTAGCTTCAACCGCTGTGAATGTCGGAAAAAACCCAAATAACTTGCAACGGCTTGATGCTGCTTGAGACCTTGAGACGGGTTGCCACTAGTTGCAAGCGGCTCAGCCAATGGCTTCAAGGCATCTCAAGACATGTCAACATGTCTCAAGGCAGGGGGGGAGTTCCAAACAGTCTCAAAGCGACCCAAGGCACCCAGGCTCAGGCAGTACTTCAGATGCTTTAAATATTATTTTCTGACTGTGAGCCTCATCAATCGATGTTATTAACACGTAGGTCATTGCAGAGGTGTTGAGGTCCTTTGCTGAGTTGCGGAGCCGTTTTGGGCGAAGTGGAGCGCGATGATGTCACTTTCGACATGGCGCTATATCAACCACCTCGACGTGACTTTGTGACTCCACCTCTCTTTCTTCCATCCCACCACCATCCCCTCTTGTCCCTTCACCACGCACAGGTCCGTTCTGGTCCTTCCTCTTGCCAACCTGCTTCTCCCTTCGCATAGCTCAACACGACTGTTCTGCGGGTCAACCCGATCAGAGGTACGTCACTTTCCCCAACATCCGAAATTTCTCTGACTTATTTATGCTCTTTGCACAGGTCTCCGTGTCATCTCGAGGTACGCTAACATGCCAATCTTATTTTTCTTATGTCTGACTGCTGTCTTACAGGCAACACTTCGACTCGGCACGATGGTTCATTACATGTGTGTTGCACATCAACTTTGCCCTATCTACATACTGACTTATGTAATGTTATAGGTCTTTTTCTTTTCTATACCCTTCCTCTCCTCCCTTGTCCCTCCTACCTGTGCCCATGTAGTACTAAATATGCGAATACGATTTTTTTTTTCATTTCATTGCCGTGATTTGAGTGCATGGGACAGTGGGGTAGCGGCGAGCTGCCCCGTTATTTGAGCAGTGGTTTCAGGCGTCTTGAGACGTGTTGTAAGCCCATTTGGCACCCCAGTGCCTTGAGACACCTTGAGACCCACACCGCGGCTCTCAAGGCATCGCAAAAACCTAACCTATGTGTTGCAAACCACCATTACCAAATCAGCTTGAGACGCCTTGCAACATATTGCAAGGCGTCTAAACACATTCGGGATTTTTCCGACAAACCGAATATGAAGATGATTCTTTAAACCAAAGGTTGACATAGACTCACGGACTTTGGCCTGGGAAAGCTTGTATGCATTGGTGCTGAATGACCACGATTGTGCCATCCACGCGAGATTCATGCTTGGGACATTAGCCCCACATTGTACCTTTGCAGTGAGGAAATATCCGCAGCAATGTTCACGGACTAAAAGCGACTTCCAGTTGTTGCCCTTCTGCATGAGGGGGATGACAAAGCTGTGGGATTGTATGGTCGGATAAAATGCATCATACTGAGTCCATCCTCTGTCTGTCTGCAGATCCACATGAGGGAAGTAATCCCAGGGAGGTATCTCATCGCCCATCCATGTCTGCACTATCTGCCAAGCAGCGTCAACAGCCGGCTTACAGTCGCGGAATCTCGCGAATATGTTGCCTGCGATAAAATGATAAATGCCGCCCAAAGATGTGAAAGTCTCGTAAAAGCTGTGGTTTACAAAATTAAAACCGGCCCTGGTCGTTCGCATCAGTTTTGTCAACTTGAGGAGCTCCGCCTCGAGTGACGTGCAGGAGCCAGGACCCCGTAGCATTTGGTGTTGAACCGGGTGGGAAAGGCGCAATTGGTATTCGACCGGATGGATGAAGTCCACGGAGTACGAGGTGCTGAACCATTGCAAGATTGGTTCGTCAAACTGTCGATCAAACTGATGCACTTAGTAGTGTGCGGATTTGAATCCGCAGACTGACGTACAGAGATTCCAACTGTCATATTGGGGACGTGTGTTATCAACAATTTGCCGTTTTGAGCGTTCACGAGCGCATAGTTGCAGGCGCTGGAGAGACAATAAAAGTCTCGTTGCCGATGAAACTCGTCGAGGTCTTCATAATCTGACAGCTGCTGGGCGTCAGCGATATCGAGGACAGAACAATGACGGAAGGCACCAGCGCCGTTTCCCAAGCCACAATGTCATGAGAGGACCGAAGACTTGCGGCATACTCATCAAGAGTTTTGAATTCTATGAAGGGAAGTAAGATAGAGTTTTGATTGGAATTGAAGTGTCAATGACCTCCGTGAAAGATCAAGGCACGCAATCGTGGAGAGCTGCAGAATCCAAATAGCTGTGGGAGACCAGGTAAACTGAAAAAAATGTAATTTCACAGAGGATAGACGGTCGTAGAGGGCTCACGGCGAATGTTCTGCCAGAAAAGATAGAAACTCTTTCCAGGGCTGGACAATGGTCAGTGACCACATCGTAAATGAATGAAGAAATCTCTGACCTCGGACGCATCTGACCCTCGATAAACCCGTATTGTTTGGGGCGACCCTCTGACATAGCCCTTATAGTCTGTCCACCCGAACTGAACTGTCGCGTGTGTATGGTCCACCCATTTATAGTTCGATGTACGGGCTGTCTGGAATTCCAGGTGTATGTCCCCCACTTTCAGGGCATGAAACTGAATAGATTGAATGAGCGAAGTAAGATAATGCGATGGAATGGGAGGGGATTGACATTTTCCTCGAAGCGGACGAGATCTTGACTGCCGTCCGTAGTTGCAGGGGAACGTATAGCGGCAAGTTCGGTTTGAATTTGTGAAACACCTGATTTGACTGTCGAGACGGCGTTCGCCACTTCCGCCAGATCCATCCGAGCTCCAGTAGCAGCAATGAGCTGCACAAAGGCGTCACTGTGGGTGATTTGGTGTCCAGGACGGAGAGGGCTCACCGTGGCATCGGCGCGCAGATCAGACACTCGACGAGTGAATTGGGCGATCTCATCTCTTATGCAGTTGGCCTTGATGTATTTCTTGAATTTGGATGACGACCAGTCCTTTGATATGGACTCGATGTCTTTGGATATCCGAGCTAAATGCCTAACAGCAAGCATCAATTCGGGTCGAAAAAGAGGGCTGCACACCTACATATTGAATTCGATGCATACTTTGAGGAATTTGGCATCCGAGGCGGCAGGGTGACCCTCTATTTCTTCTCCCAGTAGCTTCATTATCGTGACCACCGACTCTGCAAGATATTTCAGCTCATCTGTCGTTTTACCGACAGTCTGACCTCACATGAGCTACAAGCGGATGCCGTCAATTCGCCCACTCACCTGAATGAGCTCTAAAAGTGCTAGTCCCGCAGATAAGGCGCTATTCACGTATGGGAAAGGAGCACAATTTGCCAGTGATACAAGACCACGAGAGACCGTAATAAGAGGAGAGATCCACTCATTTGAGGGAGATGAACTGAAGAGCTGAAGACGGGGCATCCACTATACGAGCTCGCAGGAAACAGGGGTGCAGAAGAAAAGGCTGTAGAGTTGCTGTAGAGGCTGAGAGCCGGAGGCGCGCTTGGGCGTCTATCTGTCAAGCCAACACTGCCATCATGATAACGGCACTCCAAATAGGACGGTCTCCTGCGGAAATAATCTGTGGTAGCGCGCTGTGCGGCAGAGCCCACTATCTGGCTTATATGTCCTCCACCGCCGTTTGTTCTTTTTGATTACTCTGTTTGATCCGACTCCTTGATGCCATCTCGGCGTGATGGGTATGATTTCTACAGAACTTCGACGCACCAGCCAGAGCTCACAAAAAATGTATTGGGAGCACTATACACAGCTGCAAATTTCCTAGTCCAAAGCTTGACAGCTCAAATAGAAGCCCCCATAAGTTGAGAAATAAAATGAATGATGCCATCGCATGAGAATCGATTCGAGTGATGCCGGGTCAATTACACCGTTCAAGTGCGAAGCCAACCGGGAAATGCGCAAAGACGGAATAGGGAGACGCGATGCCCCCAACACCGCTGCCGTGAGGTGGTCCAAGCCTCTAGCATGTCAATCCCCAGCGCACCCCGAGTTGGCTGCATTGAGATCAGGTACAACTTTGCCATCCACGTCGCATAGGTCTGCAATGTGAGGTTAGAGCATGGATCACAGAGTCAGTTAAGCAAACAGACAAACTGATTAATTCATCCTCGGTTTTTTGGGCTTAGATGGAGCCCCAGGAGCAGATGATTTGCGCTTCACTCGACTAACAGGTGTTGTCGGACCCACGATCTCCCCCGGAACAGGTAAGGCCGATGGAGAGAGCGACGAATCAACTGCCAGTGGCCCTGCATCAGAGATGTCAGCTATGATCTATGGGTTCAAAGTCAAGAAGATGATACCAGTTAGCGCCGAATTGAGCCAGCCTGTTGGTTTGCGCGGCACCCTTTTTGGTGGGATGTAAATCCCCGGGGCCGACTTGATCGGAACCGCAGGCGCAATATTAGCGCGAGCAGTTCTGAGGTTGAGCCTCTCAAGGCGAGTCAACCTAACAAAGGAGTCTTCAGCTATATGATTCTCATCGTTGCCTCCGGAAACAATCATGCTCAGCTCTGCAGAGGAGCCCGACAGTACAGCCAACTTGCTTCTTGCCTCGGCTGCTTCCTCTCGAGATCCTGTCTCTGCAATGGTATTCAGAGCCAAAATTCGGTGGCGTGTTGCCTCATTGCGGACATCCTCTGACTGGCGACAGGTAATCCGATCTTTGCTGAAACTGTTCAGAATTAACAATCCATCCAAAGAAGTTACTCTCGAGATCATTACATATGGAGCCTCCGTTCCTTTGCATTGACGAAGATTTACCACAGTGTTTTCTAAGGTTTTGCCCTGGGATTTGTGAGCTGTCATTGCGAATGCTGGAAGAATCGGGAGTTGGGTCCGCCGAATTGTTACTGTCTTCTTGGAATAATGATGGGTGAAATCAATGCTCACTGTGTCTTCAAGAGCTACTACATGATGATCTGGGAGCCCTTCAATAATACCTGGGGTAGTATCAGGCGCCTCAATCACACAAGAGATAGCATGTCTTCGTCCTTTGCTATCGAGCCTATATCGTACACTCTTCAATGTGCCGGAACAGCCATTCACAACTCCTCCCGGAACATCAAAGTTCTGTGAGATCATTACAGGCATTCCGACGACCAGAGGAATTTTACCAAGGCGTTGATTGGTCTGTCCTGAGTCCATGCGATTCAAGCGGTCAACAAGGGCTTCATCCTCAATGGCTTTATTTCTCGATAATGAATCACTCGCATAGTACCAATAGAGTGTACATCCCGTAGCATCTGCGAAAGCTTGAGCAGCTCTAATATTTAGGGCATCCTTTGTAGCATTGTCTGGAACGATAATCGGCGCACGGCGCCATCGATCCTCTGTCCAATCAATGTTCACGTTGGATAGAACCCGTGAATTGAGCAAGGTGTAATCAGAATCAGTACACCTCCCTTCTCGAAGTCTACCAAGCAGAGCCAAAAATCTCTCATTTTTTGGGCCACTCTGACGCTTATTTTGATGCAGTAGCACAACAGTCTTGATTGACAGCCAAAGCAACTTGCCAAAGATAACATTCTGCTTCGGGCGAGTGTCAGCGTTGTAAATTGCTCCAGGTTGAATTATATTGGCGTATAATCTTTTTTGACCAACAGGTGGTAGCTGTGCGAAGTCCCCGGCAAATATAATATTCACTCCCCCAAATGCATCTGTGTTACCCTTGGCGATACTAAGTGCTTGGCTGATATCGTTGAGCATTTTACAACCAATCATAGAGACCTCATCTATGAACAGAAAGTCTACGCCTTCCCACATCGCCATCAGGTCTCGGCGCGCCTTGCTGTTCATACCGAATTTGGACTTCTGACCAAGGTTCAAGGCGGCATGGAGTGTCATTCCGGAAATATTCCGAGCCGCAACCCCAGTATACGATGCAAGGCGAAATCGACGCTCCTGGGATCTTCTCGTGAAAAAGTCAGTCAGTGCATTGATAACTCGGGATTTTCCAGTACCCCCAGGACCTCCAAGGAACATACGCAAGGGTTGATCTTGTTTTTCCAGACTGTGCTCAGCAATTAACCGGAAAGCCCTCGATTGTTCCATGTTCAAGGTGTATTCAGCAATCACATCATCAATAGAGGGAGGTACCACAGGTTCGTTGGAAGGCTGAGTACCAGAGCTCAGCTCCGGGTTATGTAGAGGACCTGAATGGATACCCGCAACGTCCTCATAGGCTAATTGAGACCGAAAATTTGAGCCGTCTGTGAGAAGATCTAGGTTTTGCTGCGCTTCTGAACTTTGAACTGCAGGCTGGCTCGAAAGAGCTGCTGATTTTTCCACCTCTCCTTTCTTGTCTCGTAGGATCTCTGCCAACCATGCTCCTGGGCTGGATTTTTTTCAACCACAAGCTCATGATGCTCGGGCTCATATTCCCTCTCGCTGAATCCCTCGAGGGAACCGTAGGAGAACATTCCACTATTTTCTGCAGCGTTAACCGATTCCAGAATGTGCAAAGACATCTCCGTGACATGGTTAGAGTGAGATCGGTCCATTGTGTCCAGGTGATCAAGCAGTGTGTTCTCGTTCTCCTCGTCGAACAAATCGTCACCGGCTTCTGCACGTCGGGCAATTTCTGCGGAAATGCCGGCTCTCTTGCGGTTGCTTCTGTTGGCAAAGTGAGCGTCCCGGCTGTCTTTGCACTCATGCAAAATCTGAATGTTGTCGATAGCCTTTAACACAAACGAAGAACAGTCATTGCGGAATGTCAGGTAAGAGTCCTGCCAGGACTGTCCATTAGTTCGCAAGTCGCTTGCGTGTCTCCATGGCTTAAAGAGGATGAGCATGAGCCTCGCGTGCTTCTCCTTCAGTTCTTCTACATCTCGTCGTGGCATTGCAGGACCCACTGGGACAGGAACCTTTCGAGCAGTCGGAGATAAAACACGTAAGAAGTGGCTGGTTGATTGAATATGATCAGAACTGAAGATGACCTTGGGCCTCAGTCGCCCGGAATAAGTCAATATATTATCATATTCGAGCTCGTCAAGGCGCTCGGATACAATCTCTTCCATATCCTCCTCCACACAATTATCATCTTGATCATTCTCGGACTCATCTCGATGCTTGCGCTTTGCCGATGCTTGTGAAACTTTTTCAACCTGGGCCGCAAAGTCCCAGACGGAAACAGCATCTAAACTTGGTCCACGGTTCTGATAATCAGAAACTTGATTTGCCGACGGAAGAATTCGGCCTACATTGTCAAATATCAGTGTAATGTCATCAACATGTTCACTTTCTTCAATGCTTTCATTGACCGAATGTACAGCGGTAAAAATATCGGGTGCATCATCGCCCTCGGGTTCAACTGGTTCAGTTTCGAGCTCTGATTCCACTGTCGATGCCTCTGGCAAGGACTCTACCTTGCTTCGATAACACTCTGGACTAGGATCTTCGTCATTTATGAACTTCTCAAAACTAGTCCAATAAAGGCTGTTGAATTTGTGACTTGTGAAATGATCTTCATAATCCATCAAATACGACACGACTTGTTGTGCAGACAATTCTTGCTTCGCAATCATCGCATGGGCGCATTTTTGTAGCAGTTTTCGAGCTCTGACGGTATACTCATCAACATTGGGATCATATTCTCCCAGCCTCGTAACAGCAAGCTCTAATGCGGCATAAGCTACATGTGCTTGTAGTTGAGTCTTGGTAATATAGTCAGTAATATAATAGAGTATTGCTTTGGCTGCAGGACCGGACCCAATGAACTTAATATCCATGTTGCACCGCATAGCTTCCAAGATTGTCTCGTTGAAGTTGTTTACCAGTCCATCCAGACACCGCAGAACAATTTCACCTGTGTCAGGATCAAACATACTCACAGGAGTTACGTTGGCCTCATCCAAGTCAAATCGGCAGTCCTTAGGCTCAGGGGGTCCTCGCCAGTACTTATAACATGTTGGATGGTGCGTGTGGACCTGGCATCTTTTCACCAGGTTATGAAGATCCTTTTCACGAGACCCATGGTGTGCTTTATCAGAAGATGTAGGGCCTCGAGTTGAACATGGATGTACTTTACCCAGCTCCAAATCAAATTCTGGGTCCGGGTCGGGCGGAACACTGTTCGAAATCGTGTCATCTAAGAATGCCAAGAGCCTCTTTTGAAATTCCAAGTCCCCTCCATTCGCCAACGCCTTCTCCTTTATCTGGTTCGGATTCAACCCTCCTTCCAGCCATATGAGCATATGACAATGTAAAGTTCCTCGCCCTTGCGCCTCAACGCAGCCATAATATGCCTTGACCACGCCCAAAATTCCCCCATCCAGGTCTTCTTGCTTCGGGTCATAACCCAATATCTCCGAGATAAATGCTTTCATATATACATTGAAGAACTGGGTTGCAACCGCTGGATTTTTTGCTATCAAACATGATTGGTCGTAATAATTGGGCACCGTATCTGCGGTGAGCTCGTCTAAGTTTATCTCATCTCCCGCAAGAAACTTGACAAGGGGGTTATAAACATCGGCTGGGTTTATAGTCAGATAGAAGCTGGGGAGACCTTTCTCTATCATTAAACCCCGAATCTGATTCCGCATTACCAGCTTAGATTGAGATGAGCCCTCAACATGTGCAGTAATTACGTTGACCTCTTGCATTAATTTCAAGACCCTCTGCTCTTCCGGGGTGTTGGCCGTTTTCGTGTCGCCATTTGCTATCCGCTCAGATATTATGTGGACTGCTTGGGGTGAAACCGTCGAAAACTGAGCTGCAACACGATCAAAATTTCTCCGTTTCACCTTGAAACTTGTTCTCAACAAAACCTGTCTCCGTTGCAAAATATTGAAAGCTGTGAATAGAAAGGAGTAATGCTCTTGAAACCGTCTATCAGCGAGGTTGAAAAGATGCTTGATGTGTGTTTTCATTGTCAGCGGAGTTTGACGCCGTTTATCTTCACAACCACCAATTCCATAGGGATACAAAGTAGGATAGATCATGGGGAATAGTGCTGGGTTGTCGAATTCATTTACTGGGTGCTTGTCATGTGGGATTCCAAGATAATTATTTCCCGGCATGTTCATGTGCTTTATCGCGGCCTGACGAAGTTCATTGGATGAAGCATGACCCTCCACATCCATTACGACGACCGATTCAAATGGTATGGGGTTTGATGTCGGAGGATTCATTATCGTGGACAAGTTCGGTTCAATGGCCGTCGGCTCCAACTCATCAATATCCGAGTGTTTAAGTGGCTCATCTGCTTGCGGTGCTGGGACGTACGAAGATGTTGCAGAAGCAACACCTGTGGAGGGTAGAATGTGCTGCACATGAAAGGGGAGAATTGCTTCGTTAGGTTGCCCATCGAATACATGCTGATTGATTTCGACATCCTTGTAGAGGGGATTATGAGTTTTCAACCAATTGAGTGCGGCCATGACCTTCTCTTTGCGTACTGTCAGCGGTTTAGCTTTTTTCTGAAGCCATTCCTGTGTCGGCGGATTTGAGCCAACAAATATCACACAAATAGGGGTTACAATTTCGTCGATTGAAGGTGGTAATACCTTTGCGATGTCAGATGGGCGTTGTGGGTAAACAATAATATGACCTCGAACACCGCGTTGGGTTATTGGAGTGGAATAATCCCCCTCCTCCTTGAGTTGAATAATCCAGCATTTGGCACGGCACCTTGCAATCATTGCTTCCTCAATAACGGTGAGGTCAGTGAGCTCGGGAGGAACGGGGCCCAGAAAATTGTAGTTGGCCAAAGCTAGACGTGGAACTTCATTTCTCTTCAAAAATGAACAACAATTCTTACAGGTAAGGAGAACTGGATTTCCAGCATCGTCGGACACAATTCCGTCGGGATCCACTAAAGCTTCGGTGAAGATGCCATTGTCATGTGGCATCGGAGGGGAAATACAGTCGGGGTCAAGCCAAGGAGTTAGTGGGATTTCTTGTTTTACTAGTACATTATCATAGGTACCAGCCGCGATGTTTGTGATGCCGGTGTCAGTATCAACATCCATAAGCTCTCCGGTGCTGTCCACTTCCATATGCAGATCACTCTCTTCCTCATTCTCAGCTTCGACGGTGTTCCAGTCCGGACGTTTGAGCAGCTTCAAGTCAAAATCTTCTAATCCAAGCCGGCGCTGGTCCTTCGTTAGTGTTCTACCTGAGCAGCTGGCACATACAAACCTTGCTTGGAATTCACTTGAAATGTGTGCATTGAAATTCCTTATCAATGTTTTCTTGAGAGAGTTTGGAACAAGTTTGGGCCACTCACTGGACAAGGCCGCCTTTTCTCGAATCCTTGTGCGTTCTGCTTCATGTATTCTGTCCGTTCTGTTTGTTTTCATGTCTTCAAGCTTTTTTCCTCGGCGCAGTCGCTTCAAATAAGCCTTAAGGTGTTTGCGCAACTGGCCGACTTTATCATCGGGGCTGAATTCAACACTGTGCATTTCGAGAATGCGTCTCAACGGCCGGGTCGACAATGTGCCAGCAACAGAACTCAGAAGGTTTATCTGGGCCATGGCAGGATCGAACTCCGATTCTGCAGCGGGTAAAAGTGTTGGTGAAGACATACCTAGGAGGTTAGCACATCCTAAATGACGATAGCCATACTTGTGAAGCCCACATTTACCGCCACTGATATGGGCCGCTAAAAGTGCTCGCGCTGCTTTTAAGTTGTTACAGCGGCTAAGTTGTAGCCCATGCAAGGCACCGAGCGCAAATAACGACGACTTGGGTAAGGTCTCCGCTCTGTCAAATACCGAGTGCAAAGGATTTGTTGCCGCATGAGTTGAAACCAGCTCTGCTCGCCTATCCGCTAGCACCGACTTGACAAGTGCTTTATCTGACAAACCGACAGATCCTCCCACCAAAGACAGTTGTGAATCTGATAGGTTCGAAGACAGAAGTACACTGTGGGCGGCATAGCTCATATCAGCAGGCGAACTAAAGGGCAAACTGAGATTATGGCAGCCTATAAGACTGGAAAAGACCTTGCTTCCTTGAGGGTTTGTGGTTGCACAATTCCCGCTCAAAATGTGATAGATCAGAGACTGTCGACATTGTTTTACACTTAGGTCTTGCGCTGGCAGACCATGGAAGTCCAACTCATTGTATATGCTGTACGGATCACAAGTAAATATATTCACAAGAGGATCTAACGAAAGAAAGACACCGTCTATACTGCTCTTACATTGAGATGGGCCCGATACAACTAGTGGTGTAGATGACGAACTGACGAATGCACTCGAGGACATTACTGCAACAGGCGTCCCCCACGTATGGGAAGACGTAGCTTCGCCCAAAATGGGTAAAGCTAACCGCCCCGGATGGGCGGATGTGGCCAATCCCGTAGGGACCACAGTAGCCAATCCCGTAGGGACTACTAACGGATTTCCACCGCCTGCAGAGCCCAAAGGCGAACCACAGTATGTATAGTTTATAGGTTGTGAAACATCAACAGGTTGTGTAAGAGGAGGGGGCGATAATGCTGTATGATGGTTAGTAAAAATATATATGCTAGAGGGGACAAACTTACAGTTTGAAGATATGTCACCCGGCCATGCGTTCGAGTGCGGGAATGCACTGGATGATAGCGAAATGGTAGGGTCTGGTAGTGGTAAATATCAAAGGTGTATAGCAGTGTGAGCGACAGTCTACGCACCTGAAGGCTTCATGGCAGAGACGAGACCACGGATTGCGTCGGAGTCATGCGGGAGACAAAGACTGATGAGCCATTCCCGGACACTGGCTGTCCAATCCAAGCCTAGAGAGACATCCACGTCGAGGTTTTGCTGGACAGAGCAATCCAGAACAACAGTAAAAGAGCCCTGTGGACCACCATTGATAGTCAAGCCAAGCAGATTATTGCGGCGGTTTGGGGCGATGTGATTGACAAATGCGGCGGAGATGGCAGTCACAGGCCGACTAGATAAGGCTACGAGATTGGTGTGAGCACCAGCTACCAAGATAGAAGCAGCCATAGAGATGGAGCTGAGAGACGACGGGGTTGAGTGAAGTAGGGAAGGGAGAAGCTGGTGACGTGGCGATGGTACTGCTTGGCATCAACACTTCGGGATACCGGCAACTCGAATTGCCGCGATAAAAAAAATGTGGACAGCCGGGTTCGAACCCAATTGTATAGATTTCAGCTTACACAGATTTTTATTTGGTGTTATTAGCAAGTAGAGCATACAAAATTTGGCGGGGCGTCTGCCAAAATAGGGCGCCTACAGGACCCACTACTAAAGATAGTGGGCATTGGAGCTTATTAGTCACTCCCAAGTCCTGTCCTGACCGACCAAAGAATTCATGGATTATGGAATATACCAAAACTAAGAAGTTGTAGCGAGTGTCATTGGCTCAATAATCCGGGAATTCATCCCGCTCCTTGAGTCATTGTTCAAGGCGGAACATTCCCTGCCTCGCATAAATAATCCCCATCCCATGTTGTTCTTCGCTGTGTCGGGGTGAGTCGCCGGTAGTAACCTGGTGCAATATTTATCCATTTAATTGAAAATAAGCCTACTATAGACTTCCGTGCAACGTTACCCCTGGAGATGTAAAACTAGCGCGGAGCGGCGATTAGGCGCCCAACTCGGAGAAGCGTCCATCGACTCGGAGAGGTGCAACGAGCAGTTAGGGACAGAAATGACGGAGGGAGAAATGATGATGACGCGAAAGCGTACACGGATAATCATCACCAAGCGCATGTAGTCGCCGTTCTTGAACGCTCGGGGATTCTATCATCACCTTCCACAGTACCACCGACGAGTCGTGTCCTCCCCGCGTGCGCAGTGCACTACTCACCGACCCTTGGCTTTCATCTCCGGGGCACGCAGACATCCACACTCGACTACTCGAGTCCTCGTCGACAAGCGCGTGCTCGCACATTCCGGTCACTCCATCTCCCAAAAACTTCCGTGGTGTTGTACCACATCAGTGTCCACACGTCCCCGCAGCCGCTGTCACGCATCCCCTGCAACAACGAGTCGCCCTCGCCCCGCGCGAATCGCCTCCGCCGCAGGATCGCGCCACTGCCGAGGGGCGCGTCTACTCTTCGCCCGGCCGCCCCGCACGCGGCCTGCTTTCATCCTGCAGCATCCCCCACCAGCTTTGGTACGTGCATTCGCCGCCACACTCGCCTCACACTCCACGCACTACCCCAGCTCCAAATCCCACAAAGGAAATCGTGGGTCGCGAAGACAAAGAAGCGAGAAAACAAGGAACAGAAAAAAGACATGAGATGAGAAAGGGGACCGCACCGCACTCGTCCCACTCGTCAAAACGCCACCACGCGGTTCACGACGCCCGCTTTCACGTGTGCGTCGGCCTACAAAAAGGAAGATACGCGAGATTTAGAGAGGAGAGAGAGATAGAGAGAAGTGAAGTGAAGAAAGAAAAGAGCGGGTGTGCGTCGCGTGAGCAGATAGGGAGGGAGGACGGGGCGCACACGAGCGGGTGCAGTGCCCGCGCGTCCCCCGTCCCCAACGAGCGTAGCGCCGTATATCGTATCGCATCGCATCGCACACATCGCACATCACACGACGCGCGCACGCTTCTCCTCCGCTATTCCTTCCTTCCTGCTCTTCTCCCGCAAATGAGAGCAGGGGTGGGAAGGGATGAGAGGAGGAGGGGGGTAAAAGGAAGGGGAAAGGGAAGAGGGAAGACCAGCCGGAACGTGTATTGACCCCACGGAGTCCTGTCCCCACGTACGCAGATGCAGACGCGGACAAAACGAGGAAGGGAAATGGGCACCCGCTTTTATTGTATCGTGTGTACCCGCACGGATGATACAGACTATTCGCACTGGCCAAAACCCAAATGCCAAGCAAGCGCCCGGTAAGCGCCGATGACAGCGAGCGAGACGGAAGACGGGAGACGGGCACTCGACGCCGCAGAAGAACAAGAGAGCGACAGGAAGAGGAAAGAATGGGACGCACCACTAAGCAGATCGAACCAAGTTCTGCTTCATCATCTTGAGGGTCTCGTCGAGGAGGGTCTCGCCTGTTTGTCGGGTGGAAAGAACGGTTATGGGGCGGTCGGGGAGGGGATACCGTTTCTTTATTGCATCGTTAACAGATTCAGATAAAAAAAGACGCAGGCACACTCACCCTCCCCGGATCCCTTACAATCGCAATCCTCCTCCTCAGCGCCAGCTCAATCAAAATGCATTCCCTCAACGCATAACTAATGTTATCGTTCCAAAAGCTCAGATATCCCTGCTTGTCCTTGATCCCCAGCAGCAGCACCTCCTCCATGAGTGTGAGCCTAGGGAGCTTGCCCCCCACGCGCGCGTCCTCGCCGGCCTCGAGGAGGAGGTCGCGCGAATCGTAGGCGACGCGCGCGCCGCCGGCAAAGGCAGAGCCTGCGTGGCCGGTGTTATTGTCTGAGGGCGAAGGCGGGGAGGGGGATGAAGCAGAGGACGTGGGTGGGGCAGACTCGTCGTCGTCGGGGGCGGGTGTGCTGGATGCGGGGGCCCGGCGGCGGGAGAGGCCTGCGGAAGCCATTTTGCGACTTTCGACAGAGACAGGCTCGGTGGCGGTGTCCGCCGGGAGATCTGATCAGACGTGGTAGTGCGGTTTAGGTTTAGTCATTGTTTGCTCCTGCCTTATCCCTCGTATGCAAGGTTGATTCTTCACGGGTATATGGGCCACCGAGCACGTCTCATTGCTTGTATTGATTCGGGTACTCGGCGAGAGTTCTAACCCCTCAACACACATTCCATCCACTCGAGGAATCCTGCTTCTTTTTTGGTCTCGCAAGTTCATCGCTACTCGCCTATATCAAGAGCACACCCATTCATTGTCGAGGAAAGATACATAGGTCCACGGTCTGTTCACCTTTTTGCTGTGTGGCTTGGTTACTGACTGCACCTGTGAGTCTCAGAGCTATCAAGACTCGAAGCAAGGGTAGAAAGGGTCTGTGGGCTAGTGGGCCCCACTCATGAACAAGTAGATTAGATGTGAGTGTTCAGCGAGTGTTCAAATCCTCAAGACCCCTGCTTAGGTTCCGCTCAATCCTTTTCCCTTCGCAAAAAAATAAAAACATAAATCTGGCATTCGCTGCCAAGATTCTCAGTCAATGAACAGAGGGATAAATTAAATTCTCTCGGGACGCCCACGGTTGCTTGAGTTTTTCTTGTTCTTTCTTGTATGTAATGGCGTGCTTACATTGGACAGAAATGGTCCCCCCCAAGCTCCTACCCACGAGAGCACCCAGACCCACAGATGCGAAATCAACACAATACTGTGCAGGTCTGTAGGCCTCCGAGTACCCCTTGTATTTTAGTGTTTCGACAGTATTATATCAAGCTCCCGGTGAGGGTTTGATTCCCTCAAGACCCCTAGCCTCTTCGATAATTTCTTTTTTGTCTGGCATTTACAGCCTTTTGCGGAACATAGGGCGGGCGCTGTTTTTTTTTTTATTCAACAGTTTTCACCAGGACACCTGCCACAGGGTCAATTTTGATTGGATTGCCTTAGGAGTAGGTGCGTTGGATTCGCGCTGTAAATCCGCAGTCAACCTAATACCGGTATTTTTGATGCCATCAGAAAATGAAATTTCTGCTGAAAAATTTCGGGTTTCAGCAAGTCACCTGTAGCTCTTGGAGTACTTCTTGGATTAGCCTAGTTGTTGGATATGCTGAGTGTATGCATACACTCTAGTCAACACTTATGTTTTTACATGTGGACATACCAGACTCCACTTTGAGTGCTGTATTTTCTCAAAGAGGAGAATGACCATTTCAACAAAGTGCACAACAAATTAGAATCACTTCCAATATTCTCTGTTCAAAGTTCGCGTTGACTAGGACATGTGTATAAGTATAACATATCCAAAAATTAGGTTAATCCAAGTAGTATTCCAAGTGCTACAGGTGACTTGCTGAAACCCGAAATTTTTCAGCAGAAATTTCATTTTCTGATGGCATCAAAAATACCGGTATTAGGTTAACTGCGGATTTATAACGCGAATCCAACGCACCTACTCCCGAGGCAATTCAATCAAAATTGACCCTGTGGCGGGTGTCCTGGTGAAAACTGTTGAAAAAAAAAAAAACAGCGCCCGCCCTATGTTCCGCAAAAGGCTGTAACAAACCGCCCCCCATCGACTCCCGGATGTCTCAGGCGCCCAATTGCAAATTTATAGTCCAAGAGTCAAAAGACAGGTCAGGTAGCGGTTGACCAGAGCGGCGTTCGAAATTTTCTCTAACAACATATTATTTCTTTGCGTGTGGAGTCTTTTAATCAGGGAGAAAAGGTGTTAGTCATCCTTAATTCAGTATCACTGTCTTTGAAATACAGGTAAGTATGTTTGTTTCACATAACGCCGCTTTGCTCAATAGTTGCTACATAAATATACGTGCTTAACCACGTGGGGAGTCTATAAGCTCATGTGGACGCAGACGATGCAAGTCCCTCAAGATCCATCTTAGTAAAAGTGAGTGCTTTTTACCTCCGCGTCGTCTTTGGTTTTCATCTTTCAATGTCATTTCCCATGGCTCGACACACGGTCCTGCGCTCCCTGACGTGTTTATCCCATGTTGGAACGAAAAGTAAGGCCCCTCATCTGCGTGATCAGGGCCCTCAAAACTAGACGGTAGCTCTGGATGCGAAATCAATAGGTTACTGGGTCTGTGGTCCGCCGGGTACCACTCATCGGTGAACGACTATTCAAGGTATCCTCCTTTTTTCAACCTCTCACGTTTGGCAAGTTCATCTATTCCATTTCCGGTCCTGCACGTCCCAGAACAATCACAAATCTTCAGTCATCAGTTTAATTTATACTTAGTCAAGAGTCGAAGGAGGCATTTTCTGCGGCTTGGTTACTGACGGCTCCTCTAAGTCTCAGTCTCAAACTTGTCGAGGCTCAAAAGCTAGATATCTCGCAAAGGGTCTGTGGGCTGCCGGGGATACCACTCATCATTCCGCCAAAAATGAGCAAGGACTGTGAGGGTTCGAATGCCTCGAGACCCATAAGTGGCAGAATGTTTCCTTTTTTCGGCCCCTCGAAAGCCTCTTGACCCAGAACAAGTCCACATGGATCTTTGACTCTGAGCTGTTCTCGGGAATACGAGCAGAAATTTTTAAAAACCGCCCTGCTGTGAATGGGATCCTTCTGTGGGTTATTTCAACCTTCGATGCCCTACTCATGGCTGCGCAGCTCTCAGACCAAATTATTCAGAAGCAAAATCAACAAGGTGCAAAGTCTGTAGGCTAACAAGAACTACCCATACACAAACACATCAGGACTCCAAGCGTTCGGCAACAGCTCGAATCCCTGGAGACACATTCTAGCTATTCCTCTTGCTTCTTTTTACATTTATTCTTTGCTGGTTCGGCCACTCGGGACGTGACTGGACGCCCATGTCTGCTTGTTCTTTCATTTGGAGGGTGTCACAGAGCGCTAGTCCTCGCCTATAGACAAACCGAGTCTGGTACATGTCAGAATGGACAGACGAAGATCTAGATCCGGAGGCAAGGCGGAAAAAGTTCAAGCACGTACAGAGAGGCAGTTCAAAATGACCACTCAGCGCGGACTGCATCAGGAAAACCTGAAATTGCTTCAAAGACCCACGGAGACCAATAAAGACGACATAGACATGAAAATAAAACACTGTCTATGAAAGGAAGGTGGGAGGGGCGGTTTTTTCCACATAGACCATCATAGACCACCATAGCCTGGGTGAATGCTATCATAGTGCACCTCCTCTATCAGAGCTTTGAAAGACATTGTAGTTCACAAATCATTAGAAATGACACGGGAAAAAGAGAAATAAATCATCATCATATTAATTGTTTACGACGACCACATACAAGGAGAACTACGAGTACTATAAAGTATGGCCGTACACGTGTAGATATTAGAGTGAACACTTTCGGCTGAACATAGTTTGAACGCGAGCTGAAAAGTTGCTAAAACTTGAAGTTTTGTTACTTGAAGCCACGAGCCAGGGGAAGAAAGCAGTTTGAGGCTCAGTCTCGAAGACTTGGGGTTCCAGGCTTCGTAGTTCACTAAGTTGCAGCTGGGGTACGAAAGAATTGATAATGTTGACGAGTATTACACCGGAGTAACAGAAAGCATAGTTTGGTCTGGATGAAGGGCAGTGGGCATGAGGAGCGAATTGGGGCGAGGCAGGAAGATGGTGGGCGGAAGCAAGGGACGACGTGGCTGTTCGCGGCTAAATTCGCCTTTTTGATGGGCGCTGATGGGCACTGTTTTTGACACAAGGTAGGTAGGTAGGTAGGTAGTATTACACGGCCGGTCCCACTTAGGAACGCCGGGGCCCAGGAAGTATCTGAGTGTACAGGCACTATTGTACACTACTGTTCCTGGACTCCTCCATCATCCCGTAGCCGAGCTCACGGTCGCAATCTTTCGAATCGCCGTCGTAGAGCTAAAGGATAAAAAGAGAAGCAATTAGTGGAAACTCGGGGACCTCTAAAAACCAGCTAGGGACGTAAGACAGGCACAGCATAAAACAACTCAAGAACATTGTACGCAAATTTTGCCACGAGTGCGATATTCGGTCTGGAATAAATCACGGTCTTCAAGAACTCGGTATTAGAGAGTTGAACCATGAGAATTTGAAGGTGTGGAGCATTGTGAAATAGTTGGGCCAGGAATAAGTCGCGCAGCTCAATTAATGCATCCGACGATGTGCAAGTAATTAGTGCGTGTTCCGGCGTTTCCACTTCCAATTTGCATAACCTACAAAGTCGTTCCGACCTAGGCACGGGCTGATGTGCGTGGTCCACATAGCGCAGAACTTCCACGGCCAATCGATGAGTTGAGAGTAACAGGGAGGTAAGGGCCTCCCTGTGTAACTGAGTATTCACCAATGTTAGATAATGCCGCATTTTTGAAGTGATCTGAGCCGGCGGCTTGTCCTTTTGAGGTTCCAGCCGTCCATGAAGTAAGTATAGCTTGTCACTCTTGTCGATCGATTCCTGTAACCATTCCTGCATCAAGATTTTTACCGTTTTGCTGTAGTTCGAGACGTCCTGTATTGAGGTTGTGTCTATCAGAACAAACTCGGGGCAGTGGAATGGTAGTCTGGAGGCAGCCTTAATTAAATCTTTAGCCCAGGAGGTTTTACCCATTGCACAGAGTTCTAGTGAACTATCCAGAGCAGCGCGGGCGAAGTCCTTTTTATTGAGACCAAGGAATAGATTAAGTGATCCAAGACGATGAGGAGACGTCGAACCCGAAGAGGAATTATCCCAGTTTCCGTGAACAGTGGCGCAATTGCGGAGCGTGAGTGGAGATTAAGCATCTGTCGGAGAAACCTGAGTTGAACTTTGCTGAGCTGCTTGACATGAACATCCTCGCTATCGGGGGAAATTTCGCACCCATGTATGAGATGACAGTCTACTCTGGCCATGTATAGCTCTTTAAGTTCTTGTGGTGATAACCGACCAGTCATGCCTTCAATCGCCATGATTCTATGTCCGCAATATCGAGCCGTCCGTGCCTTGGATTTGTAATGTTCGGCGACAATATTTTGCGTATCCGTCCTGAAGGTAACCCCAACGTACTTTTCCTCCAATTTTATCTCTAGAACCGTGGCTCCCAGTGTGAATATAGGGATAGGCAACTCCACTTTCCCAAAGATCAAGATGATAGTTTTGACCATGTTGATAAGGATGAAGTTGCGGGCACACCAGTTCTCCAGGGTCACCAGTTTAGCTTGGAGACCACGCGCGGATATGGAAAATAGAAGTAGGTCGTCTGCCTGGGCAAGTAGAGAGATGCGCACTGCAGCAAGGAATACATCGTCCTTGTCGGGCACCATCATGAGATCAGCCAGGAAGAGGTTCCAGAGGATCGGGGACGCCGGGTCTCCGGTGAGTAAACCAATGAAGGCCTTGAACTGTTCGGACTGCATATCACCGTGTTTCGCGTAGTAGGCCATTCGCCGGTACACCATTCGTAACCAGTCAAAAATTGCGCCACCCATTCCCAATCGGAATAGTTTCAACCACAAGGTAGGTTGATCTGTTGAGGGGAACGCCTTTGTGGCGTCAACTGCTGCAACGTAGAGTGTGTATCCATGAGCTCTGGCCCATTCCTTGGCGCATCGGAGAATGAAAGGGTTGTTGTTGGTACGATAACCTGGTCTGAAACCGTTTTGCCAAGGAGGAATTAACCCACGCACTTCGGCCCAGTCAGCTATCCTCCAGTGGATGAGTATCGTCAACGCTTTCAGGAAACAACTCTCCAACGCGATCAGTCTGTAACTGTCGGGATTGTCGTGTGGTTTCATCCGTTTCAGTATTCCAATTAGAGCTGACATGAACCAGATTGTAGGTCCGTCACCCTTGTCGACGCATTGGTTTGCTAGATATGCAAGGTCCTCGTTTGGAATTTCCAGGAGATCCACGTACGACGTATCATCCTCGCCCGGTGTACTGCCCAAGGAATGTTTGCGAATATGGTCTTTGAGTCTGCCCATATCGTCCTCTGTCCACTTGTGAGTGAAGAAACCTTCTGGAGTTTTGTCTTCAGTCTTCTCGGGGATTAGTGTTGCCAATATCTTGTTGATTTTATGCTGCGCCGAGTCGAACTGAGGAGGTAGAACCGCTGGAGGATTCAACCGCTTCTCGAAGACATCCTTGAGTTCATCTGCGGTGACGGAAATCGGAGCAGGTTTCGGATCTGCCAGTCTCTTGATCTCTTTCCAGAACGCTGCTCTACTCGGAGCCTCCATAATTCTTTTGCGATTTATCTTTCGCATCGTCGCCAGTTTATCGCGACCTCTGTGCGGCCTGGGGAATGAGGGACGAGGTAATATTCTTGGAGGTTCCGCAGTGGGGCCAGCATTGTTTGGAATATCAGCAGTAACTTTTGGAACATCCAGTGCTCCGTCTGCAGTTGTGTCTAGAAAATTTTGGGCCACGACGGGAGCGTAGCAGCGAGGGAATTTACAAGCAGCCCGTGCCATTTCAACGGCCTGGGTAAGATGTCCCTTTGTTGCGACTTCCGCTAGTTTTATTTGGCGGAAATGGATGGGTGCGGTGCGGTATTTGATCAAGGCCAAGATGCGCTTCAGTATATCGCCGTTTGGACACCGCCAGCCACAAGCGTCGTTGGTTGCTGCGTAGTAAGTTATTGAACGAAAATGTCTTGGGAGCATACGGGAAAGGGGGTATATATTTTGAAGTGGAGGAGAGGCAACACCTCCCTCGCAGCGGGCATCAGTGGGTGGGAAAGACTAGTGATGCGGAAAAATAAGGTAGCAAGGAGGATGTAAAGAGGGCGGGAGCAGAAATGGTGAACGTTGAGGAAAAGAAAAAATTGACAGGAGGAAGGGAGGAGTACCGCTGATTGACAGAAAGCAGGAAGGAATACGGCAGTAATTAATGGTCGCGTGCATTCCCCCATGGGTAACCCATACCATGGCGGTTTTTGCCAAGTCACTTTGCCGCTCTCGGGCATGTCAATCAAGGCTATCATACAACTCCCTTACCTTGAAGCCATGACCATAGCTCTCCGTGAAGTAGCGTGGACATTACATGTCTCTGTGTGAATTTTCACAATTTCCCAACACCTGTTGGCTCTTTCCAAATTTCATACGGAATCAACCCGATGTGGACAGCAAACACTCAGTGCACGTACTATACCGTTATGTTAATGACTGGCAACATACTTAGTTCGATCTCATACAGAGTAATTCTATAGACCTCTATAGAACCACATAATACCTTGGTCAATTTTGCGAACATTATAGAGCCTGCGGAGGAACATATAGACCACCGAACTACCTGATAGTACCCCCCAAATCAAATAGACCACCAAAGTGAATTATAGACATTCATAGTGTCCCTAGGAATTTCAAAGACCACCATAGACCATCAAAGACCATCAAAGACCCGCATAATTGCCCCTTGTACTTCATAGAATTTCATATTTTCCTGATGTGCAGCCTGCAAAAGCACCCCCCTGGACCACACCATGGAAATAAAACTCCATGCGCGGCGGGGCGTGAATTCCGCAAGACCCCTGGCACCGGTTCTGTCCAAGTCTCCGTTTCTTTTTCTCTCTTTTTTCTTCTTCTTTGCTGATTCTTTCATTCGGAGTCAACTTCAGGGAGAGAAACCTCCACGACGTCTGGAACTCTGGGCCCACATGGTTGCTTTCCTTTTTCTGGTACTCAGGATACAGACATCAATATAGCAGACATCAATATACAGGTGCTCGACGGAGATTCGAATACCTCAAGATTCAAGGGAGAAGAAATGTCCCGGCGCAGATGGTTCTCAAGTCTTCCTTCGTACACAACAAGTTTCATTCTGACACGAAATTGGAGAGAGGACGGGTCTGTAGCCACCGATCAAGCTTCATAATTGAGCATCCTCAGGCAATTGAAAGTGCTTGGCGAGGGTTCGAATCCCCGAAGTTCCGTGGCGTATTTCGCTGTCATTTTTTTATGTTGGTGCTCCATCCTAGACGGATCGTAGGCGCTGTGACAAGTCATTGCGGGAGGAAACCGCAGAATAGAAAGAATCCAGGCGACTGGATCAGTTCTGCAGCACATCCGCCTCAAGAGGATTCAACCAAATAACAGAGATGGAACTCTTGCAAGAACCACCGAGTATGATAAATCCGCCCCATGAAGATCTCCACCCATCCCTCAACATTCCATGTAAATCGCGTGTGGATCCCTCTGAACCAGGTTGCCGTTGCACCACTCATGTTCATCAGAACAAACCGCATGGGTCATTTGACTGTACCGCAGCTGAATCTTGTTGGTGTAATCATCTTTGTCTGAAAAAACATTAGGCACATCGGGGTCCGCTGGTTGAGGAAGAACACACCATTCAGCAGGCGGATAAAGGTTGGATTGCAGGACTCGAGGAGCGGCAAGCCCAACGCTTTAGCAGCAGCATTTGTCGAAGGATCGAAGCCGAACTTTTCCAGGATGCTCTTTGCCACTTCGTAATGATGGTCTTGCCATTTTACAGCAGCAATTCTCCAAAACCACTTGAGGCGTATCTGGAACATCCCGGGCGGAATCCGTGAAGTGTCCTTTTGTTCAGGATCCATCGACCAATATATTCGAGGCTCCGGAATCTGACCGCAGCCAACAATTGGCACCTGAACGAAGACATGAAGGTCCGGCAAAGTCTCTAACAGAGCGAGTGAGTCCGTATTTTCCTCGGATAACACCATTTCCCATCTCAACACAAGAGTAGCTTCAGTCGCTGTGAACCGGAAATGAAGATGATTCTTTACACAAAAAGTTTGACAGTGGCGTGGACTCACGGACTTCAGCCTGGGAAAGTACGGATGTATCGGTGCTGAACGACAGCGATTGTGCCATCCACGCGAGATTCATGTTTGGGACATTGACTCCATAGCCCACCTCCGTCACGAGAAAATATCCACAGCAAGGTTCATCGACTATAAGCGAGGTCCAGTTGTCACCCTTCTTCATGAGGGGGACGACAAAGCTGTGGGATTGTATGATCAGTGCATGAAGGGACGGATAAAATATACAATTACTGAGTCCATCCATTGTCTGTTTGTGGATCCGTATGGGGGAAGTGATCCAAGAGACGGTCCTTATCGCCTTTCCACATATAAACCACCTGCCAAGCAGCGTTCACAGCCGGCGGAATGTGAAGGGTTCTTGCAAATATGTTTCCGGCGAGGAAATGATAAACACCGCCCAAAGATTTGAAAGCGTTGTCAAAGCTATGCTTTACCAAATTGAAACCGAGGCTGGTCGTTCGCATCAGTTTTATCAACTTGAGGAGCTCGGCCTCGAGTGACGTGCAGAAGGCAGGACCCCGTAGCATTTGGTGTTGAACCGGATCGAAACGGAGCACTCGATATTGGACCGGAAAGTCCACCGAGTACGAGGTATTGAACCATTCCAAGAATGGTTCTTCAGACTGTCGATCAGGCTGTTGCACTCAGCACTCAGTACGGTGCGGATTTGACTCTGTGGGCTGGCGTACATTGAAAGCAACTGCCATATTGGGCGAAGTGTCAATGTGAGTGATCATCAATTTGCCGTTTTGAGCGTTCACGAGCGCAAAGTCGCAGGCGCGAAAGAGACTGTAGAAGCCTTGTTGTCGGTGAAATTCATCGAGGTCTTCATAATCTGACAGCTGCAGGGCGTCAGCGATGTCTAGGACAGAATAATGATGAAAGGCACCAGTGTCGTTTCCCAAGCCACAATCTCATCGGAGAACTGAAGACTTGCGGCATACTCATCAAGAGTTCTGAATTCTATGAAGGGAATTAGGATAGAGTTTTGATTGAAATTAATGCGTCAATTACCTCCGTGAAATATCAAAGCACGCAATCGTGGAGAGCTGCAGAATCCAAATAGCTGTGGGAGACCAGGTGAACTGAAAAAAACTGTAAGTTCGCAGAGGATAGACGGTCGTAGAGGGCTCACGGCGAATGTTCTGCCAGAAAAGATAAAAACTCTTTCCATGGCTGGACAATGGTCAGTGATCACGTCGTAAATGAATGAAGAAATCTCTGACCTCGGACGCATCTGACCCTCGATAAATCCGTATTGTTTGGGGCGACCCTCTGGCATAGCCCTTGTAGTCTGTCCACCCGAACTGAACTGTCGCGTGGGTACGGTCCACCCATTTATAGTTCGATGTATGGGCTGTCTGGAATTCCAGGTGTATGTCCCCCACTTTCAGGGCATGAAACTGAATAGATTGAATGAGCGAAGTAAGATAATACGATGGAATGGGAGGGGATTGACATTTTCCTCGAAGCGGACGAGATCTTGACTGCCGTCCGTAGTTGCAGGGGAACGTATAGCGGCAAGTTCGGTTTGAATTTGTGAAACACCTGATTTGACTGTCGAGACGGCGTTCGCCACTTCCGCCAGATCCATCCGAGTTCCAGTAGCAGCAATGAGCTGCAAAAGGACGTCGCTGTGGGTGATAGTGCTCGCTAGTTATAATTAATTAGGACTTACTGTGGCATCAGCGCGCAGATCGGACACTCGACGAGTGAATTGGGCAATCTCATCTCTTATGGAGTTGGCCTTGATGTATTTCTTGAATTTGGATGACGACCAGTCCTTTGACATGGACTCGATGTCTTTGGATATCCGAGTTAAATGCCTAACAGCAAGCATCAATTCGGGTCGAAAAAGAGAGCTGCACACCTACATATTGAATTCGATGCATACTTTGAGGAATTTAGCATCAGAGGCGGTAGGATGACCCTCTATTTCTTCTCCCAGTAGCTTCATTATCGTGACCAACGACTCCGCAAGGTATTTCAGCTCATCTGTCGTTTTACCGACAGTCTAACCTCAGATGAGCTACAAGCAGAGGCGGTCAAATCACCCACTCACCTGAATGAGCTCTAAAAGTGCTAGTCCCGCAGATAAGGCGCTATTCACGTATGGGAAAGGAGCACAATTTGCCAGTGATACAAGGCCACGAGAGACCGTGATAAGAGGAGAGATCCACTCATTTGAGGGAGATGAACTGAAGAGCTGAAGACGGGGCATCCACTATACGAGTTCGCAGGAAACAGGGGTGCAGAAGAAAAGGCTGTAGAGTTGCTGTAGAGGCTGAGAGCCGGAGGCGCGCTTGGGCGTCTATCTGTCAAGCCAACACTGCCATCATGATAACGACACTCCAATAGGACGGTCTCCTGCGGAAATTGGAGCTTATTAGTCACTCCCAAGTCCTGTCCGGACCGACCAAAGAATCCATGGATTATGGAATATACCAAAACTAAGAAGTTGTCGTGAGTGTCTAGGGCTCTAACCCGTAAGACCCGTACTACGGAACGGGTGATTACGGCCGTGGGAGGTGCCACCCGTCCCGTACTTCCGTAAAGTCAGGTCCGAAGGCCTTCTCCGGACGGGTTCCACCCGTATACGGGTTACGGCCGTAAAAGACGGGTTTTCACACCGAGTAAACAAATATATATGTAGATGCTCATGCACATGGAATAGCCAATTTATATCTGTTCTAAAGACTTCTGTTGCACACTTCTGTTGCACACTGAAGAGTTCATTGTGGGCTTTGACTCAACTTAAGCTCGCTAATATTATGGGAAGTCGTGGGGCAGTCTTGGCCCTAAGCCCTAAGGCCTTAGATTTAACCTAAGGCCTTAGGCCTTAAATAAGACCTTAGGTTAGGTCCTAGGTTGAGGTCGCTCCTCGACCTAAGGCCTTAGACATCACGTGTGACTTATATAATATAATGACAATTTTGCTGCCACGACCAAGGCAACACGCATCATGGGCAATGAGAAACGGAATCTTCGTCTTCTGCAGCGCTTCAGCCGATTTCACCGCTGAAGGAGTCTCTTTGGCCCCGAATATTGTGCTGCGGTCGGGAGGAGGAGATGTAAGTACATGCAGGTTATGGCGAAGCTTGATGCAGAGGATGACTCACTTGATGATGGGGAGACAGTGGAGATCGACAATAGGAGCTTTACGGTCATTAAATTGGTGCTGCGGCGCGGCAGGAGCCCTATATACAACTGAGAATAAATTTCCCTTTTGGGTAGCTAAGGCCTTAGATCACCTAAGGCCTATGGCCTTAACCTAAGCCCTAAGGCCTTAGAAATTCTGAGGGTGGATTTTTAAGGCCTTAGGACCATCACTGGGGGCAGATGAGTGGGAGACAGGAGCACAGCCACCCAGACCCCCCATATCCGGCCAAAGAGGCCAGACATAGACCCCAAACCTTTTTGCTGATGCAGATTAGGTGATATCTCGATGCTCGGCCAGACGTGCAGGGCCGCAGAACAGTGCTGCAAGCAGTGCCGGCACCATCTGGTGCTGATTAGTGGTGTCAAGGTGCTGATGGCCCTCGGTCGCCCGTGAAACCCGTACACAGACGTATACGGGTGCCCCGCCTACGGGTCTACCCGTTCCGTACCCGACCCGTAGGAACATCTGACCAAGCGCTGTACGGACGGGTCCGTAGCCGTAGCCACGGCCCGTGACCCGTCGGCTACGGGTACGGGTTAGAGCCCTATGAGTGTCGTTGACTCAATAATCCGGATAGGCTAAGCGCATCGATCTGTTCCTCGTGGGGACGGAACAGACGCTCCATCATGTCGCACAAATCCTGCTCGGAATTCAACAGCTTGTGTCCGGTTACAAGCCCGTATACGGTCGTAAGGTTTTGGTTGGCTTGAAACAGATAGTTTGTACCCATGTAATCCACTAAAAGTCTTATAAGCCGCCATAATCCACAGGCCGGACGTCAAGCCACTACAAGCTATTTAGGTAGTCTCAAGCCAATTACGGGCTTTCATGTACCTTTATGTACCAGAATCCAGCTCAATCACCACATGAAAAAAAAGTAGAATCGGATTATTGCGTATGGAATGGTACATATGAGTATTTAACGCCGCTCTAACAGACTGCTTTTTCTTGTCGGGAACTTCTGCGAGGACCACCACTCAGGAGGTAAAGGGGAACATGAGTTGTTGTCACCGTCCGATCCATTGTCGTGCTCTGCATCGGTGCGGGGCGACTACTGCCGAGCAGCTGGGTCCACGAACAGTCTGAGACAATTAATAAAGCCAGATGTGAAAATAAGACAACTCACGACGACATGTTCATCGGAATCCTGGATTGTTTGAGAGTGGCGTCTTCGGTGTCATCCTTGTCAACTGTCAGCAAGAATGAACGCAAACACGGCGAGCATGCACGGCAGATGGTGCGCAGTCTCGTCTACCAGGTCCATCTCATCATGTTCGCCTCTGGGACACCTAACACAGGTGATGCCGGATGCTTGGAGTCACCGCAGGGCCAGAATATCTGCCTGAGCCCGTAGATTCTTTCCAGAGTGCCCGGTTAAGATGTCGACTCGACGTGGGGGCATGGGAGGAGAAGAGAAGATGTGTTGATGCGAGAACTCACCTGGCCGTCTGTTATATAGGTGCTGCTCCACTCTGCCCCACACCTAGCCGAGGTTGGACTTGGCCCCACAGAGCCCCACAGGTGCCGGCAACTGGGAACATTCTGAAAGAGGGTGAAAGAACGTTGCAGCTGTGGAATACATACAGGTACATGGGGAAGGACTGAGGGAGTAAAAGAAATGGATAAGAGCATCAAAAGCAGGAGATATTGGGAGAACAGTGAAACTGGAATTACATCACACTTTGATCTGTTACTTCACATCTCTCGTTAACGCCGCGACAACTCTTCCGTGCGGTTCACAATATTAATATACTCTGGGATTACAGGGAATTCTCTGTGGGAATCTTCTGCATCAAGGACCCAATGGTATAGATTCATAAAATGTGCTACACACGTCCGAAGAGCCACAAAAAGCCCTCACAAGCCACCCTCTACCTTGAAGGGAATTGAAACGGCTTACAGTGGATTGTAAGCCTCTCCGTGGGCGGCTTGTAATCCCCTTCAGGTCGCTTCAAGGTCTTAAGCCATGTCAATCCCTTGCAAGCTGAACAGGGTTTTTGCGACACAGTAAAACAACACATTTATCTTTGACGTCTTTGGCGGCTTTGCCAAGACACGTAAGACGTCAAAGATAGGTTTTTTCCCAAGACGTACGTCTTGGGCTAAGCAGATTCAAAAGTCTTAGCAAGACTTGGCGTCTTGGCAAAGACAAATAAGATGCTTAAGTCTTGGAACAAGACGATGCCAATTACCCCAAAAATACTCGCCAAGACGCCGTTAAAGACATGGAAGGACGTTCAAGCTCGGCTCATTCAGGCTCAATCGGGCAGGTTATTATCCAAAAGCGGGCATGAATTCACGGTGACTACTGCATACGTAACTACACACAACAGAAATTAATCAGAAAGAACCATCACCGTGTCGTCGTCGGAGAGCACCGCGTCGTCGCCAGACCCAGATGCGCTGTGACTGCCGGTTTGTGCACGGTGACGGGCGGGAAGCTCAATCCACTTGTCCGCAGCCGCCTTCAACTCATTCCAGCGAGCCTCGTCCCACTTCTCCACTGTTGCAAGGAACTTGGTTGCACGCCGGACCAACTTGCCCTTTTTCTTGTTGCTGGGGCTGGGGACAACGGTGTCACCCCAGTTGTCGATGCCGAAATAATTGAGGGGCTTCTTAGGGATTATAAATTCACCTGTTTTCCACATTTCTAGCGCACGGTGAACCTGCGAACCGATCAGAACAATGTGGCGAAGTATATATCGGGAATCTTACAGCTTGCACGGAGAGAAGCAACGCTCCAATGGGGAAGCCTTCCAGCCGCTTGTATCCGCCAGGGATTGTTGCCAAGGACGAGAGATGAGAGGCGAAGGTATATACAATGAGGTGAGACTGCAAAAATCCCTGCAATGATGCGTCAGAAGTGCCCGATAAAATTGATAATGTCGCACCTTTTTATCTAGACCTTTGCCCCAGGTCTTCCAGTGAAAGGCCATGGTCCCAGACTCAAGATGAGGCTGTAGCGCCCACTCGACGAAGGCAATGATTCCCTCTGGGGCGTTGAGGGTGAACTTGAGAACCTTCGGGGCATCTGCACCGGTAGCAGGTCGCCGCGGGAACAGACACGGCAGCGAACAGGGGAGCGGAAACAGAGTTGTCAATACTAGCTATAATGACATGAAGTTTGTGAGCGGTGGCCAGATATACACACTTCACGCACCATCAGGTTCCTGCTCGGATTCCTTCTCCGACTCCTCCTCAAATTCATCTTCGTCGTCGGCGTCCGAGTCCGAATCATATGACTCGATGAGGTTGTCGATGCCCTTGAGAGCTCGAGTTCCGAACGCTGAGCGCCAGTCAGTCAAGCGATAGCCGATCTGTGCGATGTCAAGAACGGCAAAGAAGAGTGGATAAGATACATACCAGGCCGACCCATGCACTCTCAGCAGTCATAGTGTGCACATCCTCGCCATAGACTTTGTCGATGAGGGCTTGAATCTGCTTGACAGTCAATCCTGCCCACGGCTGCAAGTTGCCAGCGAGCTCGCGGGCCAGGGGAATGACTTCATCTGTGAACTCGGCGGCGGTACCAGGAGGAAGGTGCTGGAGCGTCCACTTGTCGGAGCCTCCGCACAGCTCTTTGCAGGACGGCACCCTGGGCGCAATGGGCTGGATGACGATGAGTGGCTGCGGTGGAGGTAGTAACGTCAGAAGCGGCCCGGGCGATGATCAGATTCGAGAAGCCTTACCGCTTTGGGCGCTCCTTTCTTCTTCTTGCTCGACTTGGGACGTTTGACGTGCTCCTCCATGTCGTCGTCGACGGCGGGACCGCCTGGAGCAACCATCGAGTCATCATCTCCCCTGGTGCTGCAGGACCTCTGCGATCTTTCACGTCTTTCAGGTCGAGGCCGCTCTTCTTTTTTGGGTCGGTCTTGGGCTTTTTGGCTGGTTTTTTGCTCGTATCCCTTTGAATTGTTATCAAGAGCTCAAGATAAATTGAATGGGGTCACTTACTTCTCTGGGGCCTTGCGTTTCTTCTGGGTATCGGCAGTCACAAGGGCCGTCGCAGGTGTTCCCGGCGGATCTTGAGTTCTACGGGAAGCGACAACATCGGCACGGCCAGCAGCGGGTTTCTTCTTCTTTTTCTTAGGTAAATCACCCTCGTCGCTGTCGTTGGTGTCGGAATCTTCGCTACTGCTCTCAGTGCTCTTGTCATCCGGGGGAGCGTTGTGGTCTGAATCATCCCCAGAGGTAGGATCATCTCCAGCCCCGCCACCCGTCCCACCTGTGGAAAGGATTGAATGAAAGTGTTCTTTAAAGTCATATTAAAACTCACCCGTGTCAGCGGACTCGCTTGCAGACACGCTGAGGGGGCGGTCTGCAGGATGATTCACTGTTTTAGCATACTCAATATCATCCTTGCGCTGCTTATCTTCAAGCTCTGCAAGACGCTTCATCGCCTTCTTGGCGTCGAGCTTGGATTTGGCGTTGGCTTTTTTTTTCATTGGCGCGGACTTGCGCCATCTGGACGGGGGTGTGCCGACTCTTCTTCTTGAGCCCGGCATTGACGCCAGGCCGAGTATCTTTGTTTTTGGATCTGGTCTTGATACGGGGCATCTCCATGGTGGAGGAAGGAAAGAAAGATGCACAAGCCCAAAACACACGTGCCACAAAAAAAAATGGTTCGTTGCCGCGCCAAGTAACTCATGAAACAAACCCAGAACTCATAGTATTTGTTTCACGGCCATCTCTGGCCCCTTTGCTGACTCTCCACGGCCATCTCAGCCCGCTTTGTCGGCTCTCCAATATATACATCTCGGCCGAATCATTTTTTCCTCGTCTCTCCATCGTTAGAATGCTGAAGCGCAAGACTTTCAAGTCCCGGGACAAACCCTGCCCTGCTCCAGGATGCCCTCGAAGCTTTGTGAACAAGTCGGGACTTACCCAACACTGGAATTTGAAGCATGCCCAGTTCGACGAACGCTCACCCAGCCCGGATAAAGATGGAGATGTCCTAATGGGCTCTCTGCCAGGCAGTCGTGCCTCCTCTGTGCTCGGTGGTGGAGACGCTGGTGGGGGGGTGATGCCGCCGCCAGCGCGTCTTGTCATTCGGTGGCATCGTTTTCTGAATGGTGCGTTCATAAATACCTTCGACTCGTATAATGACTGATGCTTTCAAGTATAGGAAGGCCATGTGATAGCGAAGGCAATTTCTTACTTCCAAACGCACCTCCGCCACCACAGGAGTGTCCAGCACCTGACGACTTCAGCCCATATGCGAATTGTGCGGACTTTGACCTCGCAGATTTACTCTATCGGCGCGTTCAAATGTCTGCCGGCGCCATCGATGAACTTATGCAAAATTGGGTGTCAAGGCCCGAGGCTGCTGGGCACCCACCTTTTGCCGACCACGAAGATCTCTACAACACCATAGACGCCACGGAAATCGGCCAAGTCCCCTGGGAATTGTTCTCTGTGCAATATAACAACCCCATCATGCCCGGCAACGTAACTCCATGGAAAACACAAGAATATGTCGTCCACTTTCGCGATCCCCGCAAGGTCCTGCAGCAGCAACTCGCAAATCCAGACTTCAAATACGAGATGGACCTTGTACCGAAGCAGGTCTTCGTCGATGGCAGTTGCCATTATGAGGACTTTATGTCCGGGAATTGGGCTTGGCGGCAGGCGGTGCATATTAATCATTTCTATTCCACTCATTCTCATCTCATATTGCGGCTTTGCAGGATATCATCGTCAAGGATCCCGCGACACATGGGTCGACATTTGTCCCCATTATTCTCGACAGCGACAAGACCACAGTCTCGGTCGCTACGGGTCAGAATGAATATTACCCGCTATATATGTCCAATGGACTTGTTTATAACGGTGTTCGGCGCGCGCACCGGAACGCAGTGACCCTTATTGGCTTTCTAGCCGTCCCCAAAAGTGCGCCCCATTCATCTTCTTCCCTTTCTGCGACACATACTAATTTATTTTACAGCCGATCGCGAGAACCAAGACTCCACGGAATTTCGCACATTTCGGCGGAACCTTTTCCATGGATCCTTTCGTCATATCCTTCCATCTTTGAAGCCAGGGATGACCACTCCGGAGGTGACTTTATTTGCGGATGGACACTACCGCCGTGTCATTTACGGCCTCTACCCGGAGCAGGTGCTTCTCGCATGTGTTGTGCAAGGCTGGTGTGCAAGGTGAGTGTATTGTATCCCACCCTGACCCTCATTCAATTTCTGCAGGTGTACTGCTTCCAGAGAAGATCTCGATGGCCCTAGCGGCCGGAGAACCCAACAGCATACAGAAATTTTATTTGATGTCCTCAACCACGGCACAATGTGGGATCAATATGGTGTTATTCCTGACGTTCTTATGCGTAGCATGCTCTCCTTTTAATCCTTTACTGACACAATGCATAGCCTTTCACCTGGGATTTTCCACGCGCAGATATATATGAACTTCTTTCTCCCGATCTTTTGCATCAAGTTATCAAGGGCACGTTCAAAGACCATCTCGTGGCGTGGGTAGGTGAATATCTCGAGGCTGAACACGGTAAATCTCAAGCCAAGAATATTATGGCGGACATTGATCGACGGTGAGTCCATTAGCTCATTTATAATGCGGACTCGCCTCAATTCTTATCTTAGCATTGCGGCAGTGCCTCCGTTCGCGGGGCTTCGCAGATTTCCTGAGGGTTGCGGCTTTAAACAGTGGACGGGGATGATTCCAAGGCGCTGATGAAGGTGAGTAATAAGACTTCTTCTTGGTTATCTGACGTCCATTTCAGGTATATTTACCGGCCATCGAGGGCCATGTCCCAGCCCAGATGGTGAGTGCCTTCAGCGCTTTCCTCGATTTCTGTTATTTGGTCCGTCGGAACGTCATCAATGAGGCCACCCTCACCGCCATCGATGCTGCCCTCGCTCGTTATCACCATGAGCGCACGATCTTTGCTGAATCGGGTGTCTGCCTGAACGGCTTCTGCCTCCCTCGCCAACATTCACTCACCCATTACCGCCATCTCATCCAAGAATTCGGGGCTCCCAATGGACTTTGCTCGTCCATTACAGAGTCCAAGCACATCAAGGCCGTCAAGCAGCCGTGGCGACCGATCCAGTCACTACGAAGCCCTTTCACAAATGCTTACCATTAACGATCACCTTGACAAACTTGTGGTGGCGCGGGTCGATTTTGTGGATCGCGGGATGCTCGCAGGTCACGCAACCCAGCCTCTTCCTGCCACTGCGCCAGACAACGATGATGACGATGGTGGTGCTAGTGATGAGAGGAAGATTCTCGGAGAAGTGCTCTTAGCCAAAACTCTAGGTACAAATCTTATTTCCAAAATACTTCATACTATTCACTGACGCCTTTCGCAGTGCGTCGGTACCCTCGGAATCCCGATGCCCTCACTCAGTATCTCGATCTTCCCAAACTCGTCCCTCTCATTCGCCGCTTCCTATATTTGCAAGATCACCCTGACCATAATCTTGAAATTCCCCTCAACACCGTCCCTTTGGACGACTGCCCTGATGCTCCAAGCAGCCTCAAGGTATTTCCCTCAGCCATTGCCAAGTTCTACGCACCCAGCGACCAATCCGGTATCCGCGGGATGCTTCACGAGCGCATTCGGGCTGTGCACACGTGGTGTGGCAGGCCGCCTTGCTACGACTGTGTATTTGTCGAGGGTGATCCCGACCTCCCCGGCTTTCGGGGCCTTCTAGCTGCCCGCGTCCTTCTCTTCATGTCCTTCAAGCATGGCGGCATCACATACCCTTGCGCGTTGGTGACTTGGTTCTCAGCAATTGGGGATACACCTTGCCCGGACGTTGGCATGTGGATGGTGGAGCCTGACGTTGACTACCACGGGCGGCAGGTGATGGATATTATTCACATCGATACCATCCTGCGCGGCGCGCATCTTATCGGTATTTATGGTGATAGCTTCCTTCCGCGCCATTTTAAATATTCGGACACACTAGATAGTTTTAAAACTTTTTATATTAACAAGTACGCAGACCACCATGCAAATGAAATAGCTTTTTAGTCGATACATATCCTTCGTGAAATGCTATGATCCTAATACGTCTTGTGAAGAATTTATATCCTTGACGTCTTAGACATCTTTGATCTTGAATCAATTTAGACCCGCTCCCAAGACTTTCACCCAAGACGTAAGATGCCTGTCCAGACAAAGACTACCAAAGACACCCCCACCAAAGACCTAAGACGTTTCCCCAAGACAAAGACCATCAAAGACGGTGCCCTAAGACGAAAGACATCAAAGACAAATGTGTTGTTTTACTGATGTCGGATCTCTATATGTAGCGGACAAGCTGATACAGAGATACGAGGGTGTGGGAAGAGCCCGAAGGGCTGCGACTGGGCTGCTCGGGTCGCGAGAGCTCGGGACGCGGCGGAACGAACCAACTGCGGTGTGGTCGTGTTCGCTGCGTCCGATGCTCCGAGTTGCAGAATGGGCTCTGAGCGCATGGGCCAGCTCCGGAACGATGGAGCTGGGGTGGTGCGACGGAGCGCAAACCACGCTCACCAAACCCAGAGTGATAACTCACCCCGGTGGTTTGCGTGGAGTGCGGAGCGCCACCCCACATCAGAGGAGGAGCGATGGGCTCGCAGGAACAAAGTGGGGGGAGTGAGGGAACAAATTAGATCGGTGAGGCGGAATAAAGTCAATAATATTATAAGTCTTCGGGGTTGACAAGTGTAATACGGTTGGTGATACGGAAAGCCTCGAACGCTTCGGCTACTTCGTCTAGTTTTTTCTTGTCGTAAGCTTTCCCCACGTTCATCGGGACTATGTGTTCGATCTTGCGCCAGTAGAGCAGGAAAGCTAGTGAAGACCAGCCTCCGATAGCGGCGACGACCTCGCATTGTACGCCTGCCAGCAGCAATTCAGTAGAGCCGCCGATGCAAAAGCTGTGGCCGTGGACTAGTTGTAGCTTCGCGGTTGTCCATATCTCGGTGCATCGGCGGAGGAACCAGTCCTTGGTCATGGGTATCCACTGGCCGTTCCCGGTATAGGAAGCGAAGAGGGGGGCTGAACCGGGGACGCGTGCGTTGACTCGCATGTGGTTGTCATAGGCCTTTTCGGGGCAGAGGTCGTCGGCTCGGCAGGTCAAGGTCAAGGTGCTGCCGCATTCGCGAGTCGATTTGGTTCAGGGGAGGTGTAGCGCCGTCGCGTGTGAGGCGCCGTTGGCCCGAATCTGTTTCGCGGGGGCGTCCCCCGTGATGTGGTACTTGGGGTCGAAATCGGCGGGGGATGGGATCGTCAGTTCTCCGAGGCGGCGGCATCCCCAAGAGGCCGCTGTGGTGAGGGCCCAAACTGCGGCGTCAAACGGTTTGCTTACATCAGGAAAACCAGAAGTGTCTTGACAGTGCGGCATAGCACTCCATAGCACTCCATAGCAAAATGTGGCTGTGATGTACCTATGGCCCACTATGGAGCACTATACTGTGCTGCCTAGTGCTGCATAGGCTCGCATAGACCCCACAGCTACATCTCAACTATGGTTTTCCAGATGTAGGTCCAAGACGCAACGGAGGGCGATCATGTGCTCGACGGTGACGGGGCCTCGTTGGTCGCGTTTGAACGCCATGCCCTCCTTGTTTGCGGTGCGTCTGGCTAGTTCCACCCATCGTTCGTTGCCTTGCCATCTTGCACCGTTCAAGTCGTGCCAAGCTTTGAGGCCGGATAACCAGCCCTTGACTGTGCCACCCCCGACTGCGCCAACGTGGTGTGCGATGAAGGTTGCCAGTAGGAAATAGGACGCTCAGCTGGCATGCGTGCGCTCTCCGGGATAGTGAAAAGGTCGCAATATTGGTGAAAGCGCAGTAGGCCTGCAGCGTACGTGCCGTGAGTTTCCTTGGCGTAAGCCCCTAGCAGGGCGGCGTATGTTTTGTTGACGTTGTCAGCTGGGAAAAGGGCGTGGAACGCGGTGTTGTGGGTCTGCGTGTGGGGGGCTGTCCATACTCTAAGGCGGTCGCAGGCGGCGACATGGGGCCTGAGCTCGTTGTTGGCTATGCCGCAACCTGCTTTCGGCTTCCGTTTGTATGGAGGCGCTGGCGAGGCCGCGAATTCTGCGACTTGGGAGCCCGGGGCGAGAGGCTGGGTGCGGGGGCTTCCGTGGTTCCTTTCGGTGTGGGTTGGAGGGTGAGCAATGTCGCCAGTCTAGTTGGGGCTGGTGTTGAAGGTACCGGGAAGGTGAGTGGGCCGCGCCGTCTGTTTAGCGACAGCGTCTGTGGTGCCGGGGGCCGCAGAGTTGGGGTTTGGGCGCCGGCGCTTGGTCCTGCTATCGCGGCTCGTTCAGCGATGCGACCGTAGCGGAAGAGGGACAATTTTCCGGTAGACGGTTCTTGGGCCGGGGCGGCGAGTCGGGGCACAGGTGTCTGTGCGACGGTAAAGGTCAAGAAAATCTTTGTAAGTCTGCGTACTGACTTATACATGCTGGAAATACGGTGCGATATCGGCGGGTAGAGTAAAGGAGCAACGACGGCGGGCCGACTGATTAGTTAAACACCCACGTGATATCGGGTCGGCTGGGTTCTTCTCGGATTCTATGTACCGTAGGTCTAATGTCAAATTGTGGGCGGCGAGGACGTAGTGGGATCGTCGCACGCAGAGATTCATCTCGAAGTTCCTGCTACGGCCATTGTCAAAGGCATCGATAACTCCCAGGTTGTCCGGGTGAACCACCAGATTGGCGTCGTGTAGGCCCAACTCTTCGATCGCATACACCATGAATTCAAGCGCGACGGCCTCAAGCCATCCAATGTGCCTTGATGATGAGCGCCAAGCCCCGACGCCCTGCCAGGCGTCCCAGTAGGGGCCGCATTTGATCCCGATGCCCCACGATGTGGAGGCATCTACGTACAGGTCTTAGTCGATGGGAGGGCCGCACACGCGTAATTGTCGTTCGATGCCGGGAACCTCCAGCTGCCCTCTCCACCACCTAAGCTGTGTGAAGACCGACGGCGGCGGGTGACGTGTCGCGTACTTGTTCCCCTTGAAGTCCGAGACAAAATTGGAAAAGGCGGCAAGGTAGGAACGGCCCAGTGGGTAAACATATATGAGGTGGCAGAGCGAGCTGTGTATCTCCACGATGTGCTCCATGCGGCACGGGTTTGCGAAGAACAAGGCGCCAAATTCGACTATGCGGCGGAGGATTTTTTTTTGTTTCTGTTCGGGGAGTGAGACACGTTTCTTCGAGATGTCCCACTTGAAACCGATGTACGTGAACGTGTCGTCGAAATTTTGCCCCTTGGAGGGGTGCCACGGTGTGTTGGTGGGTCGTATGCGCTGCAGCGCTGAGGGGTGGTCGTACGTGAATGTGTGTGGGAGGTCGTTCGTGGGGTCAATCGGGAAACGGCAAGGGGCGAGGTCATCTTTGTAGCGTGGTATAGGTCCTACACCCTCAGCCTTCCAGATGTCGACGACGGCGTTTGCTATCGAGCCGGCGTTGCTACTTGAAGCCGAGCTTCCGAATGGGCAGACGTGGTCGATATAAAAACTGTCCGGCCCGTTGAGGACGAACCATCACTTGTGGTCTGGGCGGATGGGGCAGGTGTGGTGGAACTTCGCAATGTCCAGCACCATCGCTTGTGCGCCGGCGGGTGCTTGGACGATCTGTGTGGGCGGGTCAGCGTCGGCGTCGGCGACATGGGCGAGGCAGGAATGTGGGCGGTATGCGCGGGCCGTCTGCGTGGTCTGACTGTGCGGGCCGTCTGCGGGTCTGACTGCGGTTGGCCGTCTGCGTGGTCCGTGTGCGCGGGCCGTCTGCATGGTCTGCGAGCGCGGGCCGTCTGTGTGGTCTGACTGCGCGGGTCATCTGCGTGGTCTGCACGGCCCTCTGCGTGGCCGCGCGTACGTTGCACGTCCCGTTCACGGGTTCCGACGGAGCTGGGGACAACCACTGCACGGGGGAACCTGCGTACAATGTAGCGCGCAGCGCAGGCCTCACCGCCGTGCGGGAGGACAGGAACAGAGGGAAATAATAGGAACTGAGAGAGGAACTCACGATTTCGCCCACTTCGGCTGCCGTGTTAGACTTCGTTGGGAACTTTTCTTTGCTGACGTAAGCGTTGGTGGACGGGTGCTCCTTGTTCCCCTTCGACAGGTGGCGACATAGGCGGAGCTTGTCAGGCTCGGGCAGGGGCTGGGGCTGCTCGGCGATTATCACTGGCAAGCATTGGAATGGCTGTCAGGGGAACCCCTGTCCCGACCGCCGAATTCGCCTACAACAACCACGTCCACTCTTCCATGCAGCAGGTCCCGTTCATGACCGACACTGGCCGGCTCCCCCGGATGGGGTTCGAGCCGAACGGGCTACGTTCGAAGCTGGAGTCAGTAAATGAATTCCACGATCGGATCGCTTCCGGTGTCTCCGAAGCCCGATCCGCGCTGGTCAAAGCCAAGGAGGAGCACCCCTGCGCTGGAGATCAAGGTGGGTGACCGGGTCTGGCTCGATGCGTCGGACATCCAGACAACCCGGCCATCTCCCGGTCTCTCGCACCGACGACTTGGCCCCTTTAAGGTCATCAAGGTCGTCGGCCGCGGCGCGTACAAGCTGGAGCTCCCGCCCCGGCTCTCCCGGCTCCACCCAGTCTTCCCGGTGGTGAAATTGGAACTCGCTGAAGACGACCCTTTCGAGGGACGGCCCGGCTACGACGAGCCAGCCCCGGTCCTCCCGGACGCACCCGGTGATGCTCCAGAATGGGAGGTCGAAGAGATCCTTGATGCAAAGGTGCGCTGGAAGTCGCTCTACTTCATGGTGCGCTTCAAAGGGTATAACGACTCGCACAATCAATGGGTCAAGCACTCCGACCTCTTCGCCCAGGAAGCTGTCGCCGAGTTCTACCTGAAATACCCAGCCAAACCATGCACCATTGCCGTCGCCGCCTTCAACTCCCTGCCCTTCCGCAATCCCTCCCTTCGCATCCGGTCTATGCGTCGGGGCGCCGCATTCCAAGGGGGGGGGTGATGTCAGGGGAACCCCCGTCCCGGCCCCCATCCAACGCCCTTCCGACCCCTCCGATCCTTCCGGTCGCTCTCCCGGTCACCGGTCTACCGGGACCGGTACCGGAAACCGGCACGTGACCCGGGGGAACCCCCGATGGCACCTTGCGTGTGACCAAGCCCGGGACATCTGCCGATCACTCCGGTCACATGGTCTTAGCTAGTAGCTTACTTATACCCACGGCTGACGTGGGAATCCTCAGAGTTTCTTCTCTTTGGATCCCCCACGTCAGGTATGCTTCTCTGTATATTTAGCTACCGTCAATTAACCTTTGGATCCCCCACGTCAGTCCCTGAGTACCTCGGGCCTTCGTGGTTGCCCTTACAATGGCCCCATCAGGATCGTCTCTGTTTCTTTGCGCGTGAACGGGCCGCTCATGCGCTGGGCCTCAACTTCTTCTTGCAAGTAGGTTCGGACGAAATCGGTGTGCTGGTCGAAAGATGAGTGGTTTGGGAAAATTACTGTGCATTCCAAGGCCGGGAAATCTCCCATGGGGAAGCCTTGCCGGAGGTTCTTGACCAAAAACGGGTGCGTCGTCTGCAAGTTATGTTTTGTCAAGAGGAGGTCGATCGCGGCGCTGTCGTATGGGGTTGTGATTCTGGAATATATATCTTCGTGCACTGCTAAGCGATTGGGTGGGGCGCAAGAAGCCAAGAAATTGTTGACGTCATCTAGCTGCGAATCAGGCAGGCTTTTGCTGACAGGACCAGGAATAAGCGTGGTGCGTTTTGGCGCCGCAGAGGCAGCATGCATGCACCCGCGACCCGTCGTGGTAGCAATATGCCCTCTGGCCTTTGATGTTCCACGACCTGCAGAGGACTTCCCCGGAGCGGGCGATGAGGTCATTGTTGCGGGCAGTAGAATAAACCGGGTTGTTGTCGGGGAAGAGGTGGTTGGTGCACTCCGCAAATCCATGCTCCTGACGTGTACAGATGAGGCAAGCGGTGGCCAGGGGGGGCTCCTCCGTCGCCTCCCTGAAAGGGAGCGCCTCCGCGACCGCTGCCGTGTCCGCCGCCGCGACCGCCACGCTCGCCACGTCCACCTCCACAAGAACCGCCGCCGTGTCCATGCAAGCTCGGCGGGCCGCGCGGGGGGTCGGAAGGGGGCCGCCGCTCTCCCGACACCTCAATCTGAAGCTTATCTATTTCCATCGTCGAGATGGCTCTATCGAGGGTGTGGCGGTAAGTGTCGATGGAAAAGATGAAGGGTTGGGAGTTGTAGTGTCTGCGCAGCATGATGTCCGCCTTCAGGATGGCAGGAAAGTTCTTCTCCGCGCCGTTCGATTTCTCGAAGTACGCGAAGTGGGAGTCCCAGCGTACCTGTGCCGCGCTATCCTCGCCCTCAATCCCGCCGACGAAACCGATGAAGTTCCTCGACGCCTCCTGCCATTGCCCCCGATCCATGTCTTCCTCCTTCAAGCACGCCTTCTCCAAGGCTGCCGTACTGAGGAGGCGCACCTGCTCTTTGCCCGAGTACGGGGTGTTGGTCTTCATCATCTCCAGGGTGGGTGCGTTACTGCTGATAAAGTCGAGGCTGGGGGATGTGAAGAGGGAGAGGGGAACGTAGACGTGGTGTTTGCGGAGATCGTGCAGGTATTGGTGGTATACCACCGGCGGGCTCAAACTGTGTATCAACTCGATCTCGACGCGAGGCTTCTTAGCCGCGGCCTGGTCCTCATTGTCTTCCCTGGGGCGTTTGGAAGCGCTAGTGAGGGTGTTGAGGGCCCGCAGGACCACTGCACCTTCGTCCTCGGGGAGAGTGCGCAAGGCCTTGAGGATGGCCTTGGTGGGGGAGGCGTCGTTGTACGCAGGCTCGTCGAAGGTGATGGTGGACTTGTCGTCCGAGTCCTGAAAGGCGGGGTTGGGTGTGGCTGTGTTCATGGCGCGGTTGAGGCGGCGCTCGGCGTTTCTCTCGGTGATCTGGGAGTTGCGTACTTCTTTTTGCCGCATCGACAGGCCCTTCAGCGCCTCCGAAACCAGTGGCGTGGAATGGGTCTTGCGGATGCGTTGCGGAGGAGGAGGAGGTGCGCCGTTGCCGCCTCCGCCTCCGTTGTCGGGACCTTGAGGGCCCCCAGGACCGCCAGCGTTGCTACCGCCAGCGTCGCCACGCGACCCGGGGGACCTGCTTGGCCCGAGGGATCTGCCGGAGGTGGATCTTGAGCCATTTGGGATGCAAATTGGGCGAGAGGGAAAAAAGGAAAACCAAAGAAAACGCCTGAGATCGGGGCGCATCGACGCGAAGACGAAAGTGACGAAGTCACGGTCACCTACGATCTCACTCTGCTTAGCGTATCCTTTGATACCCTCAAGCCGCTCGTGCCTCGCGTCGAGGGTATCTCGGAGCATTCATCGCGCTCCTTGAGTCATTGTTCAAGGCGGAACATTCCTTGCTCGCATAAATAATCCCTATCCCATTTTGTTCTTCGCTGTGTCGGGCCGAGTCGCCGGTAGTACCCTGGTGCAATATTTATCATTTAAATGAAAACAAGCCTATTATAGACTTCCGTGCAACGTCACCCATGAAGTGTAGAAGTAGGAGCGGCAGTTAGGCGCCCATCGACTTGAAGAAGCGTCCATCGACTCGGAAGCGAGGTGTTAAGGAAAGAAATAAAGGAGAGAGGAGCGATGGTGACGCGAAAATGTGCACGGATCATCGCCACCAAGCGCATGTAGTCGTTCTTGCACGCTTGGGGATTCTATCGTCACCTCCCACCGACGAGTCGTGTCCTCCCCGCGTGCGCAGTGCACCACCACCGACTCTTTGCTTTCATCTTCGGGGCAAGCAGGCATTCAAATATTCACACTCGACTACCCCGAGAGCCTCGAGTCCATGCATTCGTCGATAAGCGCGTGCTCACACATTCCAGTCTCCCAAAAGCCTCCGTGGTGTTGTACCACATCAGCGTCCCCACACCCCCCCGCAGCCGCTGTTACACATCCCCTGCAACAACGAGTCGCCCTCGCCCCGCGCGAATCACCTGGACCGCAGGATCGCACCATTGCTGAGGAGTGCGTCTACTCTTCGTCCGGCCGCCCCGGACGCAGCCCGCTTGCGCCACGCCGCACCCCCACTAGCTTTGGTACGGGCAACGATGCAAGTCCCTCAAGCCTTCTTGGTAAAAAGTGGGTGCTTTTCACCACCGCGTCGTCTTTGGTTTTCATCTTGTCCCATGGCTCGACACACGGCACTTCCCTCCCCGACGTGTTCATCCCATGTTGGAACGAAAGCAAGGCCCATCATCTGCGTCATCAGTGCCCTCAAAACTAGACGGTACAGTAGCTCTGGATGCGAAATCAATAGGTTACTGGGTCTGTGATATGCCGGGTACCACTCATTAGTGAACGAGTATTCAAGGTATCCTCCTTCTTTTCACCCTCTCACGTTTGGCAAGTTCATCGATTCCATTTCCAGTCCTGCACGTCCCAGAATAGTCACAAATATTCAGTCATCAGTTTAATTTATAGTCAAGAGTCGGAGGAGGCATTTTCTGCGGCTTGGTTACTGACGGCACCTCTAAGTCTCAGTCTCAAACTTGTCGAGGCTCAAAGGCTAGATATCGCGCAAAGGGTCTGTGGGCCGCCGGGGCTACCACTCATCATTCCGGCAAAACTGTGCAAGTACTCGGCGAGGGTTCGAATCCTTCGAGACCAATAAGTGGCAATATGTTTCCTTTTTTCGCTGTATGGAGCTCGGGACCAATACTTTGCAAGCCGACAAAGTTGGTCTTACTTTTTGGCTACAACTCGCATGATACTTATTGCTGAACCTTTAGGTTTGGCTACCAGGAGTAGATGGATTTCGGCCAGTTTTGCTACATGCACAAACAACGATTGGTCATTGAATATTAGTCAAGTCATTAAGAGGCATTTTTGGCAACAGGTTGATTATTTTATGTACTGGAATTCAAAGATATATACAGCCTGAAACACCGCTGCCTTTTGGCATTGTATTTCACCGCTGCACTGAGATTCTGAGAGTTAACTTGTGAGGTCTTGAACAACACGGAACGTCGCTGCCAAGACTTGAGTGCAAGCCGATCTGGCACATTGACAGATCCGTGATCGCCGGTTTCTATGGTACGTGAGGCACATTCTGCTACAGGTAAAGTGCTTTGCCAGAATTCCAAGTTAGATAGTGAATGAAACACCACTGCCTTTTGGCATTGTATACACTGCCATGCTGAGAGTTACTGAGGTTTTGAATGACAGACACGGACCGTCGCGCCAAGTGAGCAGATGGATGACGGATCCGTGATCTGCCGGTTTCCTTGGTGCGTGATTCGGACACACCTAGCACGCGATGGCCAATGGGGTTGTTTCCAAATGGGACAGACAAGCGCCGAGGCGCTATTGGGCCGAATGGGTATGAATTTGCACAATGGGTCAGAATGTCGCATTTTTCTCCTTCGTCCCTTCATCTTTTCCCCCGATTTCTTTCGGCATTGTTGTATGTACTGGGATTCAACAACTATCTAAAATATCTAAGGGATACAATGAGAGCAAGGTGTTGAGAAAGTCTTGCCGGTCCATCAAACTGAGTGATGTTTCGGAAGCCGCGTGTCTTCTGGCCTCCCCGCTCACCAAAACACTCTGAGTAAATTTGAGGGGTATTCTATGCGATGTGAAATACTTTCTGTCCCGTCATAATCCCTTATCGGAACATGGTCGTGGTGTGTTGGAAGAAAAAGCGGCAGGTGTCACAAGAAGTCATACACTCAGTTTGATGTCACGCTTTCAACGGCTTCCCTCCAATGCATCACTACTATGTCCCAGCAACAAAATATGAAGAGGCAGAAATTGTTTGAAATAGTATAGGAGACCCCTCAAAATTCTCCGCGGCTCCGGCATGGCAGGGGCCAGTAAATACAAGACTTCTGCAAGATGACTGACTTTGATTGTCTGGTAAGTTTTTCTCGAGACCTTCCTCAAGCTGTATCCCTTAGATATTTCACATAGTTGTAGAGGATCAGTACAAGTAATAATGCCGGAAGAGACTGGGGCAAGGACCAAATCATGAAAGAGAAAAGTCCGAAATTCTGACCCATTGTGCAAATTCATCATTAGGTTATATAGCATTTCCAAGAATTGCAGCTAAGAGTCCAGAATAATATTAGAAAGCTATTTTGTATACCCTAAAGGTTCAGCTCCCGCCTCGAAGAGGCATAATCCATGTCATTAATATTCTAGTTGTCGTCTAAGAATAGAAGATTGGAAGCGAGAGTTGCGGAGCTCGAGGAGCAGGTGCATATCCCTTTGTGTCCCTTAGAGCCTATGATTGCCTTATTCATAGAATAATCGTAGGCGGTCTAATACGAGTTGCACTAAGATATGCCGTCTCAGGCAGACTGGTAACGAGTTTAAGTATAACAGCCGCCGTACCAAATGAATCGGAGCCGTGTCTGCCGCGTAGCCGTGATGTAGGCCGACGGCAGCTCAGCCTTGTAAGATTCAGCTGAATCCCAGAGTTGCGGACAGGAGGTGGTTTGGTCGTGGTGAGCGACGATTAGTATCGGCCGCTATCAACCGTGGGAATGACTTCCCTTTTGTGTTTACATCGCAGCCGACTGTTCGATTTGAGTATCTGGGGAATTTCATGGCAGCAATAGGATACCGGCCTCAGACAGATGGAGTAAAGTAGGATTTACTTGTCGGGTTTCAAGTCAACCACGGTTTTCTTATAGCAGTGTGGCTGAGATCGTTTCACCCAGAGAACCGAGTGAGAGTTGCCGCAGATCATACAACAACTCTCGATAATTACAGTCTGAAATCTGGTAATATTCAAGAAAGAGTGCTTGCACCAAAAACTCTACTCGTGGATATTATGGAACCTGGAAGAGACGAAGGAACAAGTCAAAGAGGGTCAACAGGCAATCGCCTTGTGCGGCAAGTATCACCTCAAATACCATATCAGGACGCAGGTTGACTCCACCCAACCACCCTTGGCTCCGCTCACGTTTACTACACCTGAAAACGAGTGAGTTTCCCCGAAAGAAGATAAAGACTGTGGGTGCAAAATGCGAATAGGGAGGAGAAACACGCACCGCGCAGTGCCGGTTACTCGACGGAGTCGAGATTAGACATGAAACACTGCGCGAGGACTTCGGTGCAGCCTATCTACGGGACCGCCTAAATGTAACTTAATTATTGTCGAATATTATCCAGCTCTCCACCCGCGCGGGTCGGCACAGCGGAGCTTCGAGTAATTTAGACGGCTATTGGAACTGCACTGCCAATCGCCGAGGACTGCGGCACATTCACCCACTGGCCATCTTTCTATGGGTTGAAATGCATGAGAAGTCGAGTCGAGGTTGAAGATTAGATTTTGGAGGTGGCATCGGATCTGCAGAGACTGTCAGTAATCCTACGGTAATACTACTTTTTTCTACTCGATACAAGTGCGTCCTTCTCAGCCACTTTAGACTTCCATTTCTCCTCAAGTTCCCCCAAATCCCAGTTCGCAGATACGTATCTGGGGAAGAACGGTCATCATGGCGGGGGCGTCAAACGAGGTACGACTCACCTTCCAATAAGCCAGTCGGCCTTCCGGCCGTCAAATAGAGCGCTGTTGCCGCGGGAAGTGCGACGGAATCTGTCGGGTGGTCCCCTGCTTTCGTGCCGGATCCCAGGATGGACCCGGGATGAAGAGTGAAGACCTTGATCTCGGGGTACTCTAGGAAGCATATTAATCGTGACGCCGAGTTGGATGGTTTGGACGTACCGAGATGAATTTTCTCGACTAGTCGTCCGAGAGCGTACGTCGACACCGAATAATCACTGGCGTAGGGGATTCGGACTTGTGCCCCTTTTGTGCCAACCGCGATCACATATCCGCTCGTTTTAAATAGGTGCGGGATGCTGAAGCTTTCATACGGTGAACACCCGCGAGTCCCCGCAACTCGACGGAACTCACTAAACCGTATTGAATACCCCGCGAATATTTACTTCAAGATCAGACCACCATTCATTTGGATCTTTCTCGAGTAGCGCTTCAGCCTGCAATCAGGCACCTTGATATATATCTAGCCGGACAACGGCACTCACGCCTGGTCCACTCCCCGGCCTTTCCAGCATTTGCCACGACGATGTCGAGCCTTCCAAAGCGGGACACGGTCTCCGAAACTGCGCGTTCGACTTCACGAGTGTTTGTGACGTCAACAGGAAGAGTCAAAACATTCGCCTCAGGTCGGTCGGTCAGTATGAGGGATTTAACACCCTCTAGAGTCTCCGAGAAGCGAGCCGCGAGTGCGACAGAAGCCCCCGCTCGAGCGTATTGGAGGGCGGTCTCCGCACCAATTCCGCGAGATGCTCCGGTAATGAAGACCACCTTCCCGGCATACGTTTGGCCTTCGTAGTGAACGGTGGGATCGACGAAATCATAGACCCTAAGTACTGAATTCAGGGCAAGCGGGGCAGGTTGCTTGGCAAGGGCGCACTCTTTGTGATATGTGGCTTGTGTAAAATCTTCATCCATGACAGGAAGGAGATAGGAAGCCATACGAGACTAAAGGGAGACTTGGCAGTATAATCAGACCGCTTGTTATATGGGAATTCTCGAAGAAGCCCTTTTAACTCCCGCAATCTCCACACCCCCGAGATCGCGAGATCAGCCTAAAGTTGCCGGAACGTTTGAACACAACACGAATGGTCCGTAGAAAAACCATCTGTTCCCACTGCCCGTGGCGTGTTTGGAACTCCCCCACCTAAACGATGGTTAATTCAATTGCATTTAGATTTCAACTGCCCAGTGACCCAGGAGAGAAACGCAAAATCCTCCCTGGACAAAGTTGATACCAACGCTGACGAAGGAGGATTCGGGGCAGACTTCCGTCGGTGGTATGTAGTTCCTAGACTGACGATAAGGACAGAGCCCACATCACAGTGGCTGGGAGAACTTTCCTCCCCCAAAACAGTATTTTCGTTCCGTCTTCTGGAGCAGGCCATGTGAGACGGCATTCGTGGAAATCGAGTGATGGAAGCTCACCTGTGGGTCTCTCTTTATCATAGAATCCTGCAAACCATCAGCGAACTGACATGCCCGAAATACCCACCAATTGACTACCTGTCTGCAGTGTATGCACCGTCCGGACCATCGTCTACCTCCCACTTCTATTTTTGACACTCATCACTTTTTGCTGATTTTATGACCTCGCTTCCCTCCACGAACTAGTCAACCAACCGTCTAACGAGGACAAATCGAGAACCGCTGTACCACGCAAACGACCCCGTATCCGGCTGTAGCGTTTTCTTGGTGTCAACATAAGTGCTACCACTTTTTCACGCCTCGTGTTGGCCTCGTGTATCTGTGGAGAAGCTCCGGGGCAGTAACGAAGAATGAGGTGCCTTCTTTGACACAAAGCCGGGGGGTTGGAGCGCCGGGAGCATCGGGTGGGGAGCCAGGGGCCGGGATTCAGGTCTTCAGGGTCGCTGACAGCCGTGGAAGGATTGCCCAAAGTCGAGGCAGTGCGATTGTTTGAGGGTCAGCTGTGCGTTGATAGATGTACACCGACGTGAGGTCAAGCGAGTACTCAAGAGATTCTCCTTCACAGCGATTTAGGATGCGCTGAAAAAGCCGACGCACGAGGGCTTTGGGGTGATAAAAGGAAGACGCGGGATAGTATCCATGTGTGGGCTAGAAGTTAAATGTCCAGCCCGCCTCCATACATTCGGCAAGGCCTTGACATCTATGGGTGGTGCGTCAATCTATAAGCTTCACTCGCTACATTGTTTAATTCCTGCATACCCATAGCTGTCCTTCTCCCAACTCACTTGCGACTACCTAGTGGATCACGGTCGCACATTATTTCTCACGACGGCTCCAAGCCATGTAGCCGTCATTAGTGTTGGATGCTGCTTTCACATATTGGAAAGCGCTATGGGAGAACACCTGGCCGCGAGTACATACAACAGTAACATAGGCATTCAATGAATGCCTCCTCCGTGTGCCATTGCGTACTCCCCAAACGAATGTCTATCGCATGGTCGAACACCTATTACTCAGACGTCAAGAGATACTAAATTGCCATCGAGAGCTGCCTTCACAGCCCAAGTCTCGGGTACCTTATTCAGTTAGCATGGGGCTCTCAAACGAAACTGTTCTTGCCTGACCGATCTATGTATTGTACATAGGTGCAGTTTTAAACTTCCTCTCATTTTCCAAGTCTTTCCTTTTTCTCAGCGCTGTTTCACCCGCCAGTACTGATTAACTCAATCATCGATAGCCAGCGCGAGATTCTTCTCGGCGTGGAAGGAACCAATATTTGTGATTTATGAATGTCATCTCGGAAGCGATTTTGGATATGTTATTAGGGAGCGGTCAACAGCCCCAGTAATATAATTCACAAGCAGTTGCCTGGGTGGTTAAGGTGAAATTTGGTCACTTCTACTGGAATGCGAACCTAATACCCGAAGTAGCCACCAGTTGTTTGTAATTAACCAGCGTTACCAATAGGTACCATGGGCGTATGTTCTTCATTTCCTTTCTGTCTTGGCTTTTATGATACAAGTTTAAAGCTACGTTATTGGGCTTTCCGTACCTGTTCCCTTCTGGGTGGTTCACCGCTTCTTCCCGAAATTGCGCGCCGATTATCTGTACACACCGGTCGTCTGGTGTGTTTGCTCCTTTCGACGTCGAGTGTGCGTCGATGGCGCTATAAGTTACTAAACGTGTCACCCACCAGCTATTATATCGGCTTTCTTTGCGTCGGGATCAACTCCTCTAATCTGTCGTACCTCATAGTCGCATACCTCTCAGGTCCTCTCTCAATGGTTATTGCGGACTAGGTACCTGAGATGGTCCCCCAAATACAATTACGTTCTCAATGCTGGTTTGGACTTTCATCTTCCGAATGTCCACAACCCTCACCGCCGGTTGATTTCAGGACTGGATGGGCGCAGGTCATGGTACCCATCCTCTCTTTCGCTGTTCAGGCCTAGGATGCTTCTAGCAAATCGCACCTTTGTTCACAATGGTGGGGTGCGAATCAAAAAGGTATGTGTCACAGTATGCGAGAGCTCCAACCGATTTCGTTGCGGGAAATTATGATCATTGTCTCGTTACCAGGACTTGACGACTTCCTTCATTTCCAACAGAAGTTCATGAATATACATTGCTTTACCTTCCTGTGCCACATATCCTCGGCAAGCGGCAGTCGCTTATTTGTTCCGGAGCTCCTTGCTACCCCACTCTCCCGAATTCAGGCCTGCCTGCACTCTTATCTTCCTTGGTCTAAAGCTGCATGGACCCCTGATCGTGGCCGATGGCTAGTCCATTCCTGGCGTGGGACGCTGCCTTCTCCCCTTGTGCGCTCACACACCCTCTTCCTTGTATTGAATTCGACTAGCCTTCTATGTATTTGAAAGAAGTCTCAGATATCCGATGACAATGGAAGTTCTCACACACTCCGCCAATGTATCGGAAGTTGGCAGCTCTCGAACGCCTCGAGAACCCAGCATGCTGGTAGCCAATGGGGCCGATAGAACACCACGCCGCACTGAGCCCATGTCGATCGCCGCGATATCCACGCCATAGTCATGGGTTGAGAAAATATCGCTTAAATTCATCTTGACATAGTACTCAGTCTGCGAACTCATATACAAAGCGTCAGAGAAAACTCTGGATCTAGCACACCGATATCATGCCGCTCTCCCTCATTGTTGTGATTTTGGCTGATCGGTAAGCTTGGTTCACTTGACTGTTAGGTCTGGGTTACAATCCACTGGGGCTGTAGGCACCAGTGGTTACCTTATGTACTACACAGTATAGTACCTAGAATATTCTACATGTATCTACGCTCTCGGAGCAAATGAGTAAGCCATTAGTAAGCCCCCTCGGGCACACTTCAGGCTCACAAATACAACACTCATGAAAGACCGATGCGTTGCCTTTGGTGTCTACGAGGCGCCCACCCAGCTCTCAAAGCAGGAATTCGACGCAAAGATGCAGCGGCTCGCTGATGATCTCATCAAGCTCCCCTCCACCCAAAAAAATGTCCGGAAATTCGATCTAGTGCGTCCTAGCGTTTTCTCCGTCATGATCATTCACACCCAGCCTTGATCTTGAAACACAGATGTTACCAACCAATCACCTGGATGAGTACTTTAAGGTCGTCGGGATCCCCCCACCGACGCCCCTCATTGTATTCAGGGCAGAGTGCGAGGTGCCCTGTTGAATCCCTCCTCCTTCTCCTCAGCCTCTTAAACCGTTCCTCCGCCTGCGCACCAGAGTTTAGATCACATGGCCGAGGTGGTCAGCGATGCGGAATTTCAGCGGGTGTTCGTGGGGGGTGCGGAATTCGACCTTCCAAAGGGCAGCTGGTTCGCGGCAGATGTTATGACGCGGATTGACTCGGAGGCGTCCACCGCCAAAGATCCTATCCAAGGGGTCATGATTGCCAAAGTCCCCCGCCATAGAGCGATAGAACAGTTCCGAGAGAAGGTTCAAGCATCCCATGATGTGTACTTCGCTCTGCCCGGCGCGCAGGAAGCTTTCCTAAGACACAGCGTGGTGAGCCAGCTACGCCTTACTAGTAGTCGGCAACTTCACGCGGGAGCGTGTACTGCAGGCGTCGCCAAATGGTGCTATAAACGCGCGTATCCAGGCAGCCGGTTTAAGGGTGGCTGAGCCCACCATTATCGTTTACTTTGAGGTCGAGGTACGGATGCGATTGTCGACAATTTTGTACTATGGGCTGATAATACTGTTCTTCTTAGAGAGTGGAGGGCATAATGAAGGTATTCACCATATTTTCTCTTCCGTGTTCAAGGCACTCAGACTATAAGTAGGTTGCGAATAGCGAAATCGCCAAGCATGCCGATACAGGGTTGAACGAGCTTAGGTCCCAAGCTGAAAGCTGCGGGTTCTCTGCACATGTCGTCACCAAGATTACTTGAGGGCATATCTTTCCGTTGGACATTGGATCATTCTATTCCTGTACAACTACCACGGTTATCCTATTGTATCAAATTTTCATGCGTTCACGGGCCAAGATATCGAACGGATGAAGGGATCCAGACTCGCGATGGGAGTCGGTTAACAAGCGCGTGCGTCGTCATCTGCACGCTCGGGGGGGATCGCATCACTGCACGCCTTCGCTTTCGTGCTCCCGCACGAGGGCAAGGAGGGGTGCATGACTCCATCGTCGACGAGAGCCTCGCATACTCGGGCTCACCGCCTGAGGGGGATCGCGCCACAACACCTCTTCGCCCGCGGGGGGTGTGTCAGACCACTTGCCGCTGCACTGCCTCGGCGGGCGGGCTCCCCACGGACGCGGACGCCCGCCAGATTTGGGAGTCTGGACAGTACACCTTCGCCCGCCCGCCCCGCACCCAGCGAATCGAATCCACCGCGCACCCGTTCCCAGTCTCCGTATCCAAAAAGAAAATCCTGAAGAAAAAACGTGTCGTAAGGAAAGAAAAAAAATGAAGGAAGGAAGGAGGAAGGGAGAGAGAGAGAAGAAGGACACAAAAAAGCACCACTCTTCCCACTCGTCAACAACGTCACGAGGCGGTTCACGACGCCGGCTTTAACGTGCGCGTCGGCCTGTTGTTTCCGCGCGTACCCCACGAGCGCAGCACCGCTCCGTCGCCGTATATCGCATCGCAGCGCACACAACGCACATCGGGCGCGCGTGTTCCTCCCTCATCTTCCCTCTGGGTCGCACTTCTGCAGAAACCCACGCCATCTCCCCCCGCCCAAAATTCCCTCGAAACAACCGCCCGCACCGAAAGAAAAAACGAAAAAAAGGGGCGAGGAGGAAAGAAGCGCACCACCGGATGCGTCGCCATATCAAACAACGAAAAAAGTTTCTCTTCTCCGTCCTCAGGACGCCCTTGTCGACCAGGCCTTTGGCGAGCCGCTCATGGCACTTGTTTGAGCTGGAAGCTGGTTTTGAGGACGTTCCATGTTTCATCTGCACGTAATCAATTTGAATGTATGATCAGGGAGAGGGATGAGGGGGTGAGGTGGGTAGAAAGCGGGGTAAGAGGAAGAGGGAAGTGACCCCCTCGGAGTCGTATACCCATGCCCACCCTCCTACGTCTGTGCGAGCAAGGAAAACGGGCGATGATGATCGAAGAGCGGCGCGCGAAGTGAGACGACGCCAGTAGACCCGCTTGTATCGTATGGTGTGTGCCCGTACGGATACGGGCTATTCGGCACCGTCGAAAATGGCAAGCGCCAGGTAAGCGCCGATGACAGTGAGACGGGAGGGGCCGGCGTGTGACGATAATAGGACGGACGGGCGTACCAAAGGCACGAGAGGCGGCGAAAGAATAAGAGAAAAGAATGGGGACACAAGAAACACACCACTAAGCAAATCGACCCCCAGGTACGAACCGCCATTTTCTTGCCGGCGTCCTCTGTCTGCTTTATCATCTTGAGGGCCTCGTCGAGGAGGGTCTCGCCTGTTTGTCGGGTGGACAGAACCTATAAGCGTGAGCCTGGGGAGCTTGCCCCTCACGCGCGCGTCCTCGCCGGCCTCAAGGAGGAGGTCGCGCGGATCGTAGGCGACGCGCGCGCCGCCGGCAAAGGCGGAGTCTGCGTGGCCTGTGTTGTTATTCTCTGAGGGGGAAGAAGCAGAGGACGTGGGTGGGACGGGTCGTCGTCATTGGGGGCGGGGGTGCTAGAGGCGGGGGCGCGGCGGCGGGAGACGCCTGCGGAAGCCATAGACAGACAGCGGGAGAAGAGGCTCAATTTTAGAAGTCCTCGTGCATGCCACGTGTTCGCGCTCTTTATTGCCGCCCACTCATGTCTGACCAGCCCTCCCCGTCCATTCGAGATGCACCAGCGCCCTTCTCCGGAGAGCCAGACCCTGACAACCACCGTACCCCTGATTTCATCCTCCGCTCCAGCGACGGCGTCGACTTCCACGTTCACAAGGAGATGCTCAAACTTACTTCCGACTTCTTCGATGGCATGTTCACGATTCCTAAGGCCAATCCTGACCTAGATGATCTCTCGAGGGACGGATTAACGGTGCTGACCATGGCCGAGCCAAATAATGTGTTGTATCGACTCCTTTCCCTCGCCTATCCGGCACAGTCGGTGGCAGAGTACACGGCGGTAGAGGCAGATCTCGACGTAATCGTTGCGCTCCATGAGGCGGCTCAGAAATACCAGTTCTTCCGCGTGTTGAGGGTGCTCAAGGAGATGTTGGAAAACTTCGCTCCCGTTGACGCTCACCCTCACCGTCTGTTCGCTATTGCACGGCTCCAAGTATTTCCTGTGCTCGCTCGGAAGGCGGCCCTCCACACATTGAAATTCGACGTTGCCACACCGACTGTTAAATTCCCCGAGATGAGGCTCCTCACTTGGGATACGGTCCAAAACCTCTTTGACTTCCACCATGCGTGCGGTGCCGCAGCACAGAGCATTATTCAACGCGCTGTGATTCCACGTTCACTCGAAGGTGGCGCCAACTATTGCTCTTCCCACTATAAGGGACGCGAGCACGAGAACCCGCTCTTTCTGGTTTACGATCAGGGAACGAAACGGTTGTTTGTCTGGTGGGACCCGCAGGCGGAACACGACGAAAAATGCGGACCCTCTAATTGGGCGGGCGAACGGATCGCTGGGCGGCCTCGATCTGCGACGCTTAACCCCGTTCAATGGTTTCGGAGCCACGTCGAATGTCTATCGTCCCAACTATATCTCCATCCATCACACCATTCGGTAGAACAGAAGGTCCTCAATGTCGCAGCTTTCAACCGGGAGGCCATCGACGCCTGTCATGCATGTTCAGAAAAGGCGGACCGCGATCTGGCGACCTTCTCGCTACAGTTAGCAGTGTGCATTGAAGAATCGAATACGAAGCTCGGTAAGTCTTCGTGTCTGTCTGTTGCGCGTTCTCCCATATAATTCTTCCAATCGCCATTACAGTTGAGGATTTGTGATACAAATCTCGATCTACGCAGTCCCGGACCAAAACTCTCGTGTAAATAGCCCTATCCAACCCTCACCGAGCACGTTGCCTCACAGTTCAAAGATTATCCATCCATCCTGTACTTTTATTGATGAGTCACTTCCCTCTTCTCCTTTACCTGCACACTAGCACGACCTCATTGAGAAATTTCGACCTTGACCTGTGTCCCATGAGTATGAATTCATCTAGGGGATGGTTGAACCTGTAACTTAAAGCACGAAGACAGCAAAAAAGGAATAGAGGACGTACGTAGAAGGCAGAAAAAGAATCAATCCAACATCCCATTCGGACGCGGGGAGTTGAGCTCCCAGGCCGCGAGCTCCTGCTCATGCCGCGACCCAAAGTACCGTCGCAGTGTGCTGTATATGTACCACGCCCGATTAGTAGAGTGCAAAGCCGCACCAAGTTTTGAGGAATGATTCGAATATTAAAGCGACTTACAGTACCTCCCTCGCTTCCTCCGCTCCCGCATTCATTCACCACTTTACCGAGAAAAATCGGACCTTGAACCGCCCGCTTTCCATGGGGGGTAAACTGTGGCATCGCGCGCCACCGAGCCTTCTCCGTCTCTCACGCACTTCCCCCACCCCCCGTCACAGGCACCAACTCGCGAGCTTCCCACGCGCGATATGGGCGTGCGCCGTATGGGCGCCGAAGAACTGGACGTTCGTGTCCGTGGGTGGGCGAGGAGGGGGAGGATGAGGCCCCAGGCGGCGAAGGTGTGCTGCATTGCGAGGAGGGCGGATTGGAGGGGTGCGTAGGCGGCTTGAATGAGCGAGATGGCGTGTAGGACGTTGGAGGGCGCGAGCACAGGGAGCCCTGAGGAAAAGGAGGACATCTTACCAGGGATAAAAGATGTCGGCCAAGCGGCCCGGTGTCTATAACAAACGAGGTACGAGTTAGAATTGTTATAGTGTCTGTTTATAAGAGACTAGGTGTCTTTCGATTCCGACCACCACGTCATTTCTCCAACTTTTCTCTGCCAATTCTCTGGCTTCAACCTCTAGGCATTTATTCAGGTGCAAATAGACTGTATCGTGGATCTGTGGGTAACCGAGGACAATCCATACTGTGATATTTTCCAGAGTGTGCCATGTACTTGGCGAGGGTTCGAATCCCTCGAGGTCCATGGGGTGATACGTAAGGTTTTTTTCCCCTTCTCTGATCAAATTTAATATCCCAGACTCTTTCCTTCGGAGTATAGATGCTTATTCCTCTTTTCAGATCCTTCTCTCGCGTGTGTCGTCATTTATTCAATCCTCTTTGAGGTTCATCCATTCACTGACCTCAGCTAACAATCGTTGTATAGTATTCTCGACAGATGCAGTTCAACCTCCTCCTTCAAGCTGAAATACATACAGGAAAGGATCTGTGGAGCCGAGGACATTCCATGCGGCCGCGTAAGCTTTCACTAAGGAATTCCAAGTCGTCGACGAGGGTTCGAATCCCTCGAGATCCATTCCAGTCCCTCGTCCCATTTTTTGGGAGGCTGTGTTATTTTTGTCCTGAACCACGCTCAAAACGGGCAAAGGGATATTGCCACCAGTGCCGCCATGGCGGCAGTTGGCGGCAAAGTGGCGGCAAAGATTGGGCGGCAGTCTTGGACTTTGGCCAAATCACAGGGTCTCATCCTAGTAAACGGTTTACTATACAATTTAACGCTGGTCTTCGATCACGCGATGAGTTCAATCGCTGCAAACCACCCTGCCTCCAGTTGAAACACTAATTTGTCTTGGGTATTGGCGGCAGGTGGCAGCAGTTGGCGGCAATGTACCTGGTTTGAAGGCGGCAGTCCAGCGGTAGGTGGCGTCAGTGGGCGGAAATCCTGGCGGCAGTCTGGCGGCAGTTGGCGGCAGATCCGGTGTGACAAGGCGGCAGCGTGACTTAGTGCTGGCGGCACTGCAAATATTCGACTGGTGTATACCAAAGGAATTCTGACCGTAAGTGTATCTAAAAACCAATTGCCTTTGCCCCTGATGTCTCCACGAGTGGCTTAAACCTGGGAACACTCTAGGTAATTTAATTTCTCCCTCCAAGATGGAGCGGAGCAGCCTTCATGTCAAGCCTCAGGCTGCCAATCTGTTTTATATCCATCTGACGTTATAAGTGTTTTTTACTTCATTGTTCTGACTTTTGTGATTGGGATTCTGCATCAGGCTTACAACCCCTCAATTAAAGGGTTTGGTTCAACTTCAAGATAAATATCAATATTGGTGAGATTAAATTGAATCTGACACGTTCTGGCCGGATTTTTGGCACATATACAATGTATTGCGTGTCAGAATATCCTTTGGAAACCTTTGCGCTGAACTATGATGTGCTATGCCCGACATATACGGTTCCTAGTCTTTACCTCTCTACGACTATTTATTGGATATCTCAGTGATTTCACCAGATTCAACAGTTTCTTGCTAAAGGTCGTGTAGCCTGGTCATACTGACATACCCTTATGTCTCTGGCTAAAAATTGAACTGGGAGGCGGCACCTTACTGGCGGCAATGTGAGTGCGTGTGACAAAAGTGCCGCCACCTTGGCGGCACTTGGCAGCACTTGGCGTCACACCGGTGGCAATGACGGCATTTTCACCGTGCCCGCTCAAAACGAGGGTATCACCATGCTGACTTTGGCTGGTAATTTAATCTTTTTCTGGGGCAGGCACCAGGTACCTAAACACTGAAGATCATGTCTATTCTGTTGCACTACTACAGGCTTTACCCAGGTTCAGACAGCAGCTGAAAAGGATCTGTGGATCACCGAGGACAATCTCCAACAGAAATATGATGTAATACCTCGAATCTGCGGCGTGGGGTCCAATCCCTCGAGATCCATTCAGCGTTTACACGGGACGGAGGTACTTCAATAAATATGCGAAGCTGGGCTTTTCAAAAAGGGAGAGTCCCTCGATATTATACCGTGTGCGATGAAAGCGGCAAAGGCAATGGTTAAACACACCTCATCTTGTGTGACTATTAGTATTAATTCAGTGATAAAGCCTTGCAGACCCAGTACCGGGGGTTGTGGTACATGATGTTGGTGACTACAAGAACCCCTTCCAATTTTCCTTGGGTGCTGTAGAGATCCTCGAGTTGTATTTACGGATAAAGTATTGATTCGGAGCGGACCATCTCGAATGGCACGTAATTCCTCATTGAGATGAAGGTACAATTTGGCAAGCATTTTATATGGCGAGTACCCTTAGTCACAAGCCTGCGAAAGGGGGAAGAAATGGTGGCAGACAGAAGGCTTGGTAGTTGGTTAGACAAGTTGCCTGCAGGGACAACGGAGATGAATTTTGAGCCAGTTTAGTAGCGCCATGTGGGAAATTCATTATTTTGTTCAGGGGTTTGGACGCATTCCGACGCGCTCGGCGAATTTCTGCTTGTCCTGAACGCTGAACTGAACGTGAACCTGGACCTGAACTTGGCGTTCAGTCCGGTTCGGGTTCCAACCGATTTCCCGAACCAGACTGACAACACTACTTCACCCTCTTTATAAAATTACGAGTGTCTGTCTGTCTGTCCGAAGCCTTTTTAAACTCCGTAAGCTCCGCTCCTCGGATTCCTTGCCGATATTCCTTCCCCGATGTATTCTTAAAGTTGTAACTGTTAGCTTACTCTTTAGGCTACTTTGAATCTCCAGTGACTCTGTCACTCCCTTTATCCGGTCCTCTGTTGCTCTGAATTCAATTTTCGGACAAGCCGGCTGCCATCGGGTCACCTTCGGCACTCAGCCGCACAATCACCTCCTTCAAACAAACTCCTGTAATGAGACAAACGTTTGCCGCGGCAAAGCTCCTAATCGAAATGGTGGGGCGCTTCGCGCCCACCGCGCTCTTGTACTTCTAATCACCGAATATCAAATGGCATCATGCATGATGACCGACCTCGACGGACATCAGCCAAGCATTACACATGTACTTGGTCTATAAGTTAACTTCTTTCAGATCACCGATGAGCAGCAGTCACCACCGTCCTCCATGCCGCCCTTGAGTCGCCAGGACACTCGCCAGAGCATACTTAGTTGGTGGTCGGACAGCAACCCCGGACTGCATGGCGCCACGATCAACCTTCATGCGGTGACGAAGCCGCTGTTAAAGGCTATGTATCACCGTCAAGCGCTGAGCTTTATCAAACAAAGTCGCGGCGTACCACTTTCAAGCGAAGTCTTGTCCACATTTTCAAGCTATCTTCCGTACGGGTCCTTGTCCGGGTTGCGTGGACTTTCACTTACTACTGACTAGATTGAACTATGTATCGTCCTCGACAAAAGTCGCTATTTTGGCTGAGCTGCTGAACAGAGCAGAGGTTGAAGACGACGACACGCGGCGCGCGATATTTGGATCACCCGTGTGGGCTCAAGTCCCACATCTACTCGCATCACCAGATACAGATGTCTTGGATTTGGCATCTCGGTTGTTGTATTTGTGGGATTTTGGAATGAACAACGGGAGCATGGAGCAAGTCTTGATTTTCCATGCAGTGAGGTGAAATTTCTCATTTCCATGAATTAGGCGCACGGACGTTAGCAATGCCATCGACGCGGCCCTCACTCTTGAGCTTAAACACAGAAGAAAAGGCTCGTTTACTATCCTGCTGCTAGGTTCGGGTTATTTCTGTCTCTGATTCGGCTAGAATGCCATGTAAAATATCTCTCTAGGTCAAGAACAATCTGGAAAATCGACCTTTCTAAAGAGCCTCCAACTCTTACTCGCTCCACAGGCCTTTCAGGCTCAGGTATACATCCAGTTTCCTCAATTCATAATCTCGTTGACGGAAACTTGCGTCCCTGAAGGCCGAGGCATGGCGGCCAATAATACACCTTAATCTCGTTCGCTCTGTCAATTTCGTACTGAGCCTGCTGGACGATGACGCGCAGTCTTTGGTATCGGATGGCAGAGCGTTAAGCGATCACCTGCGGAGGCTGTCGACAGGTTTAGGCCCATTGCAACAAGTGGAGGAGATGCTCTCTAACCGTATCGCGGGCTTCCGGCGACCGAGCGAAAGGTCACAGGCTGGCCCGTATCATCCAGCTAAAGTGTTCGAAATTTCTGTCCCATCGGGGTCTGGATTGAGCGCATTCCTACGCTTCCATCGCGGCTCCACGAAGGTGGAGGAGTTGCAAACTGGTCGGATATTGAGCGCATGTGCCGGTGATATAATGACGCTATGGGACGAACCAGAAGTGCAGCAACGTCTTCAGGACCGCAAGATTACTCTTCAGGACCAATCTGGATTGTGAGTCTTTCTTTCATCCGGCTTTGCTGTCGAGTCCCTATCGGCTAGCTTTTTGGATGAAGTGCAGCGAATTTGTCAAGAGGATTATATCCCGACACTAGGCATGCTTATTTCTGTCATTATTCTGCTCGTCGTGATTTCAAGACTTCCATATAGATGATATCTTGCGGGCGAGGGTACATGATGTTGGTGTAACGGAGCATTTTATCGAGATGGAAGATGCGGGTCTGTTTTGACATTCTGTCAGCTCCTCTTCACATCCAAACAGTTCAAAGATAATAAATATCCGAAGATTTGGACCGTCTACGAGATGGATGGTTCAATTGGCCAACGAGGTATGACGCCACCATCATCTCCATCTTTAATCTCAACCCCTCTTTAGCCACATGGGCCCAGTTTTTCGACAATGGTGCATATGACTTGTTAAGTTTGTTATCGACGGCGTGCTAACTTCACACAGTGCATGCCATGATCTTCTTAGCTCCAGTATCAGGTATGTGTTTAAGGTTATCGTCCATCCTTGCACCCCACCCTTTATGACAGCCTTTGACGAAACCCTCGCCGAGGACCATACTGTAAATCGACTGGTACATTTTGACCTGTCAATTTTTTCCCGGAATTACACCGCCTTTAGGCGGATTCGTTCAAACTCTGGAAAACGATCTGCAACAATCAGCTACTAAAATCGGTTGCGTTTATTCTCGTTCGTCAGTTACTATTCTCGTATGCATATCGCTAACGCTATAACGCTATACTTCTTTAGATCCTTAACAAAGTCGACATCTTGACCCGTAAAATCCAATCCGGCGTCCAATTCGCCCAGTACGTGACGTCGTATGGAAATAAACCAAATGAGCTGCGCGAGATCGTCAGATGTGCGTTTGAAAAATCTGTCTGCTTGAAGGCTCTCTGCTGATTCCTTTCCCCTGATTCTAGATGTGTCCAACAAATTCGCTAAAATAAATACAAGATCTGCGCGGCAAGGCGGCCTGTACTGTCATGCCACTTCCGCATTGGTTCGTAGTCGCTCTGTACATCTGTCGCCAAAGGTTGCCTCACTTTCAGTATTCACAGGACATGCAGACGAGTGCCATTGTCATCGAAGAGAGTGCGTCTTCAACGCTCTGTGTACGCTCCTTCATTCAACTCATTGGGGCATTTTTTATTCGCAGGCAGGGACATTATCTTACACAATCATCTCAGGATGTTCAGCTTGTAGTTTTGCCTGTTCTTTAATTTTATACTCCAATCCGTGCTTCACAGCTCCGCCACCTGAACACACGGCACTGCGCGCGTGGCGCCTGTCCAGGGAGCAGGAGGCCCTTCAGGAGAGAAGCAATCGAAAGAAAAGCAGTGTAAGTGCTACTGCATCTTCTCCCTACCACCTGTTGTGCTGATGTGTTTACAAGAATGATATACTACACTTTTCGGAATTATGACTCTATCACATCCTTTGAAAGGTATTGAAGGCCTTTCTAACAAAAACCTACATTATTTGAATGTGTCTAGAGGGTTGTACACTGGATTCATTCACAAAATGGCCCTGTCAACCAATCGTACTGAATATACAATATTTTCCCAATTTTCATTCCATCAATAATTCCGCATGAATTAGCTGAGTAATGCTATATAATTCTCATGGGAATCGGTGGGGAATTCACAGAGATATTGTGAATTCTTTGAAATCATCCGAAAATAGAAGAAAACTGATCTGCGCCTTCGGTACTGCAAAAGGCTGTAATTCAGTGATAAAACCATGCAGACCCAATACCGGGGGCTGTAGTACATGATGGTGGTGACTACAAGAACCCCATTCAATGTTTCTTGGGGGTTATAGAGATCCTTGAGTTTGAAATACGGATACATTATTAATGAACCTACCTTTGGGAACGGACCATCTCGAGAATGACACGTTCACCGAATTCCTCATTGAGATGAAGGTACAATTTGCCATGCATTTTATACGCCGAGTACACTTAGTCACAAGCCTGCGAAAGGGGGAAGAAATGGTGGCAGACAGCAGGCTTGGTAATTGATTAGACAAGTTACCCGCAGGGACAACGGAGATGCATTTTAAACCGTTTAGTAGCGCCATTTGGGAAATTCATTATTTTGTTCAGGGGTTTGGACGCGTTCCGACGCGTTCGGCGAATTTCTGCTTGTCCTGAACGCTGAACTGAACCTGAGCCCTGGACCTGAACTTAGCGTTCAGTCCGGTTCGGGTTCCAACTGATTTCCCGAACCAGACTGACAACATTACTTCATCACTCTTCACTTCACTTCACTCTACTTATAAAATTATGTTTCTCCTTCTGTCCGAAGCCTTTTAAACTCCGCTGATGCTTATCTGTGCCGCGTTGATATTCAACTGCCAGGCTTGATCTGCACCTGTGCTAGACAACCAGCTGAACCATTCCGTACCATTGCCGCCCACCGCCGTTCACGCGAGCTTGCCGTCACCTCTGACAACAATCAGACAGGCACTGCCCTGGCGCCGCAATCGCGTATTTCTCTCCACCTATCAAGGCAAACAAAGGGCTTGCTCCCACCGGTCGTAATAAAATAAATTTTGGTATGAATAAATTGCATGGAAGGGAATGGGAGGCCGCGAAGCGGCCGACCAGTCCCTTGTCCTCTTTATCAAATTACGTGTGTCTGTCTGTCTGTCCGAAGCCTTTTTAAACTCCGTAAGCTCCGCTCCTCGGATTCCTTGCCGATATTCCTTCCCCGATGTATTCTTAAAGTTGTAACTGTTAGCTTACTCTTTAGGCTACTTTGAATCTCCAGTGACTCTGTCACTCCCTTTATCCGGTCCTCTGTTGCTCTGAATTCAATTTTCGGACAAGCCGGCTGCCATCGGGTCACCTTCGGCACTCAGCCGCACAATCACCTCCTTCAAACAAACTCCTGTAATGAGACAAACGTTTGCCGCGGCAAAGCTCCTAATCGAAGTGGTGGGGCGCTTCGCACCCACCGCGCTCTTGTACTTCTAATCACCGAATATCAAATGGCATCATGCATGATGACCGACCTCGACGGACATCAGCCAAGCATTACACATGTACTTGGTCTATAAGTTAACTTCTTTCAGATCACCGATGAGCAGCAGTCACCACCGTCCTCCATGCCGCCCTTGAGTCGCCAGGACACTCGCCAGAGCATACTTAGTTGGTGGTCGGACAGCAACCCCGGACTGCATGGCGCCACGATCAACCTTCATGCGGTGACGAAGCCGCTGTTAAAGGCTATGTATCACCGTCAAGCGCTGAGCTTTATCAAACAAAGTCGCGGCGTACCACTTT
>JARHKZ010000067.1:0-232994 GCA_029204075.1 Mycena capillaripes | reverse complement strand
ACTACGGAAGTTACCGCTCCTCCCAGATTTCGAGCGTTTCTTCCGATATTTCTTCTTCTTGTTACGCCTCTTGGATTGTGTCGGAGTTGCCACATCCAAGGAAAACACCGTGAAGGTTTTATCTTCACTGTCCTTTGTCTTTGGCTCGAACTGCGATGCATAATCTTTGCAACAATTGCATTGCTGGTTCGTCTCCTTTCATGGCTTCCTGCTGAGCAACAAATACGCTGTTTTCAGTTCTGTCTCTGAAAATCCGGACTTGTCTCGGGACTCCATATATCCTTCAACTTGCACTTCCCCAGCCTCATCGAAACCGAACTTTACACAGATCTCTCCTCCTTCAGGGATATCTCCCGTTAAGTCCTTGAAGATTTCTGAAAATCCGCTTCGAGTTGAACTGCCTCCGGCACGTTGTCCTTGTTTTCCCTTTGTTCTCATTGTTTTCCTTGTTTCCGTTGTTTCTGTTGTTTTCTTTCTCGGAGACAGGCTCGATCTTCGGACGCATTACCGGAGTAAACGTTCCGCGAGAATGAGTTGGTAGAGTTATGCGCTTCCCAGTGTTAGGATCACGAATTGTGAGAGTTTGTGTACCATCTCTGAAGTTTTGAGTGATCGACTCAGTCAAAACATCGAAAGGTCTCCCCAGCAACACATGATACGCAGGTTGGTCGATGATATGGACTTGTAGATACACCAGAATGTCTCCAAATTCAAATGGAACATTCCGGGCAAGCCCTGCAGATTTCTTCAGCTGGCCATTTGCGCTTTGCATGTAGATTTGAATATCAGGATCCCAAGAAAGATCAAGACGTTCAGCAACTGCTTGTGCCATTGAAACTATTTGCGACCCCAGTGTCCGTTACGCTTTCTATGAGTTCACGACCCGCTACTTGAGGGAATAATACCCGCAACGAAGCTGAATCCATGGCTACGTAGACCTGTTTCGGTGCTTCGTTATCAGGGATCGTTGCAAGATACTGCAAAACAGCATCGGTACACACGATACTCCCAGGAACCAGTCCTTCATCCGTTTCCGAGGATATAAAGAATGAATCCACCGGTGGCAGACTATCCAAGGCGATCGCATCCGTTCCTAATTTAACAGGCATGTCCACGTCCATGAATGGAAGCTCCGATCCAGTACCCACCGCTCCGAATAGGAAGTTACTATTCACAGGAACACGAGTTTTGAATGTAGTGTCTCTCAATTTCTTTGCATAATCTGGACTCATGGCCATCATCATCTCAACTGTAACTCCTTCGAGGATTTTATGCTTTGTTTGGTCAACCAGATTCTGTATCATTTCTGGATCGTTGAATTTGGGTACCAACTTATAGGCCTTTTGATTTGATGCTAGTTTCGCCGTCTTATTTTGGTTTTGACGACGAAACCCAGCATCCTTTATCGAGTTCGTCGGTGCCAACGGTATCGGAGGTATCCCTTCATCTTCGGAATCATCATCCAATACAATTCTACGCTCCGCTCGAATTTTAGGGGGTCGAGGAGTTGAATCCTCGACTTCGTTTCATCTTGCTCTTCTTCAGGTTCAACAAACGTCACTTCTTCTCATTTTCCTTTCGTTTTCTCCAATTTTCACTAGTATCGGCGGCAGCAACAGGGTTCTCAGGAGGTTTGGCCACTCGAGGAGGTTTGACTTTGGTTTTAACCTCAACCTCCTTCCTCGAACTGCCTAAAAACTCGGTCCTTGGGGAGGATCCGTTCTGGATCCACCTCTAGTTGTGACCAGTTGCTCCTGTATCGGTGTCCCCGACTTCCCATCGCTTCGAACAAGATTCAATAATTGAATTACTTGGTTCAAATCGACACCAGTGTTGTTTGGAACGTTCGGAACAAGTCCTTGTGAGTGACTACTTTGTTGGAATTGTGGTACAATATGAGCCATGTTTGCACTCATAGTCGTACCTGGGTTTTGCGCATGATACGATACATTCGGAACGTTAGAAACGTGGTTTGAAGGTCCCGGTGCATAATAATTCTGGTTCATGCTTCGCAGCCTAACCATTTGTTGAACTTTAGCAGACCGAATCTCATCATCCAAAGTATCATATAAGTGATCAACCCTCCCGTATTCGTAAGGATTCTCAGAATTCCAGGATCCATGGTTTCCATCATGATAGTAGCTCGAGATCATGTTAGCTTGCTTGACAGGAAGCGAGTTCGCACGTTTACGATAATGCTCCTCGACTTTCTGGGCTTTGCTAAGATGATCCGGATACCTAGGTATCCAGCTCCCATCTCCCATTTTCAGTGATCCATTCTCGACCTTAAGCCAACCGGAATCTATGTAGTCTGCTTTTATTTTGCAGTCGTTTTCATAGTGTTGACCACGACAAAAGAAGCATCCCGAATGTCCTGCAGTACCATGATCATGATTATGATTATGGCCATGAGTGTTTTCATGGTTTCCGCCGGAACGATTCGATTGTATTTGGACAGGTTGATCCATATGAGGAGGTCTAGGCCTTTGCGCAGCCTGTGCTTGACTGAATTGCTTCAAGGTGTTCTCAATCGATGATTCTACCCGTTTCATACCCTCCTCGATACGTTTCTCTCGTATCGCCGCGGTATCTTTCATAGCTGCGAGATCTATCGCGAACGTTTCCAGTTTCTCGGTGACCTCTTGTTTCACTTTCGCAGCTTCCGTCGTAACAGCTGGACCAGCTGAGACAACTGAACCTACAGGTGAAACAAAGCGTGCTGCACCTCCAACTAGCGTTCTCGATGATCTCCCAACCCAATTATTCGCTATCAAGTCTGCGATTTTCAGAACTTGAGCGTAGGGTAATCGATCTCCTCTCCTATTCGCAATTGGAAGAGCCGGATTGGCTCCTTGCACAGTTGGGAAGGTAATCGCGGTTACAGCTGCTTGATTCATAGCGTTTTCGAGTTCCGTTGCAAACGTATCCTCAAGAACCCCAAGAATCAAATCAACCAAACTCAAGTTTACAACCAGTGCGCTCCCAGTTGTCAGTTTCTCAGCCTCGTTGGTGAATGCAGCTGCGAAACGACGCAATTTCCCGAGTTCGTGGCGGGCAATTGCTCGATTCTCATTACATATGGCCACCAACTTATGCAAAGAACCTTGAGCCATATCCTCGATTTCAGGATACAGATCAAGGATTGCATCTCTCCACTTATCAAAAGTATGTGGAGCAGGATAAGTATCTAACTTCTTCCATTGCTCTCGCAAATCCACATGATCCAAGTATTCCAACAATTTGTCCTTCTTTGCCTGCTCATCCGTTATTCCACCTGATGTGAAAACCGTTTCACAGTTGCTAATAAAGATTCGCAAGCTGTTTGCCTTTTCCCCATCGAACTTGGGTCGATTCTGATCCCAAGCCGCGGGTATTTTAAACCCTGCTGTTCCAGCATTTCCAGCCATTGTGCTATCTGGTACAATTTCTGAATGCTCTTGTGGCGGAGGATCTTCTTCTGGTGGTGAGCCTGTTGTTACAGTAGTTCCCGACGTTCCAGCGGTCTGAGCGTTCCTTCTAGTCGATGAACCTTTTGGGTTCCTCGGTTTCGTGTGACGAAACGTATCAAGCGGCGGTACCAAAGTATCCCTCGCTTGTTGCGATGTCGCAGTTTGTCTGCGTGATACAGGCGCTGTAGAGCGTAGTGTACCAGTTCTCAGAGACCCTTCACCTCGTAAAAGAGATGGAAAATCCCCCGGAGTTGTAGTTTCTTCACGATCCCTCCTCGGAGGAATAGTGGAAACCGGAGTTTTTGTAGTCCGGAACGAATTCCAGACCAGAAACACAGAGTTTTTCGTGTATCAACGAAAAGAACAATCAACCCTCCCTCGCGGTGGGCTCCAGATGATTTGTGAGCTCGGAACCTAGTATGGAAACACACAAAACAACCAAAACCAAAACAACAAAACTAATATTGGACGAGATAGATCGAGTCTATCCACAACCAACACCAGAAACGATGTATGATGGGTGCTTTGATCACTTCCAAGGTAGCCGACGAGTGTCAGTCCCTAGTTTCAGAGCCTTTGAAAGGTTGAAAGAGAAAGTTAACTGTTCAAGAGTATATGTTGTACGAAGTACTGTGTTTATGATACGAACGAAACCGAAGATCCAGAGGATACAACTGCTTCGAACAACCTCGATGTGTTTTATGATAACCAAGTTCGTGAAACGAAAGAAACAATGATGTTTCTACGGTTTCACTGCGTATCCCGAAGATCCGCGTCGATAGAGTTGTTGCAAAAGGTGCGTAGCGTGTGTTTCGTCGGTTTCCCAACCAGTCCAAGTCAAGTCTCAAGTCCCAATCCTTCCAGTATCAATCCAAATCCTGTATCCCAGTCCCAATATCCGATATCCAATCCAATCCTAATCCCAGTCCCTTTCCCAATCCTTATCACACAATGTTTCCGAGTCCAAAACCAGATTCAATTCAATCACAAACTTCCAAAACTTCTATTCCTTCCTAGTGATACGATATTCGCCCTTCACAAGTATCTAAGACTTGCAAAACTCGAATAACGTGAGGTGCTTCCCTGGGGAAACTTCGCTACTGTCTCTCAAACTACTCTGGCTATTTATACAAACAATGATATGACTATGACAATAAAGAAATGTGTAAAAGAGTCCGTTTATCCGTCCCGTTTCCCGTGTATCCGAGTAAAAGTACAAAATATAAGGCATCCCATTGGTTGCAGAGGTCGGATTCGTCATTCCGGGTATATTCCGACCGGTTCTTGGCAATGTTGTGCATATGGAGACGTGATGGGCGCTTTAATCAGCAACCCCTGAGTGTTTCTTGAGTTGGGGAACTCTCGTTCCAGAGGTATCCCTTGGATCGGTATGACCGGACTGTGTAGCCCTGGTTTATAGCTTCCAAACGATACCCCACTTTGTTGAGACCATAAAATGAGACCGACGAGGATTAGAGTTGACTATCCCCATCGGTATCTGCTATGGTTCTGAGATCGTCGATCACAAGACCCGGCTGCTATTATCCCCTTGAACCCATGTCCGACATAGCCGCGTCTCGGAAACAAGCGGAACGGTAATCCCGCTGTCACATGCAATTATGCTTGACATGATTTCCCACTGATCCACGCTCTGATACACCCGATACGTCAGAAACCACTCAAACCGTTGTAAGAAACGGAAGAAACTGGCGATACAATTGATAGGTTGAGTTGGGCTACACCTTCTCCTACATGTTTCGGAGCGAGCACATGCCAGAGATGCATCTGATTCCTCAGGAGCACCATCTCGTTACTCAGATGATAATGGCCTCTTATGGGAAGCCAGTTGATACTTCTGATACATGATATACAGGATATTGCACATAAGAAAATCGCAAAAACAGGTGATTTCAGTGGTGGTCCAATATCCAGCTTATCAACGTATGCACTGACTTCCGATTATTTGACGTTGTTGAGATAGTCCGTGGTGAGAAGAAGGACACCGTCGGTTTCATCACGGCGGTCAATGAGGGGGGCTCGGTCGATTTTTATCCGGTTAGTCAAAGGTCTCATATTTTCGTTCCAGAGCTAACATCCCCATAGTGTACGATTCCAAAGATGATATCGATCAAGACAGGCAAACTTCCTGAAACTGAAGCTCCCACCCACTCGGCGGATCCGTTCCCCAAGTCGGTGTGTTTGTAGGTCTTTGCGTCCGCTCGCGTACTGACCTTTGCTTTGCTGGTTCAGGTGTATCAGATCCAGGATTGCACCTACTTGGCCGAACAATATTCGGTAAACGTTCAGAGTTCTGGGCGCCAGAGAAACTGAATGTTTGTGCAGTATTGCGTCCCCACCGTCCATCTCAAGTTTGCCCCCATCGATGGCAAAGCCCACGGGTATCGAGTGGAGCAGGAGAGCGCGGTGCTCGGTCAGCCCTCTGGCTACTCAAAGACCGCATTCAAGGCCGTGGAAGACGCGCACTCATTTGACGAAAGGCGCAGGGGATGGGTCCGCGACATCATGAGCACGGGGCGGGGGTACGTCGGGTGTGAGGTCCGAGTGGTGGGCAAGCAAGGGGGCGGTATCGGCGGAGGACAAAAAGGGCTTTATGGTGTCGTCAAAGGCTATTCCTTCCGCCCCGAGTTGACGAATGAACAAAAGAAGGCGCAGGAGGAGGACATGCGAAGGCGAAGGGAAGCAGAGGAGATGGGGAGGACAGTGAAAGGTTGTGTCGAGCCGAGCTTGGCAGGATGGGACGGCTTGAAGGACGCCGTACTTCAGATCCAATACGAGAATACTCTACAGCAGGAGAACGTCTGGCTCGGGCGGCTGCAGGAGCGCTAGTGCGTCGCATCCCAACTCAAGACTCGCCATTCATTTACGTCTTATCTTAGCTCGGGATTGCCCTTGGCGTACGCGATGTACTTCAAGACAGTGGGGCCGAAGTACACGAAAATCGCACCCGCAAAAATTGCACCTGAGATCGATGTCGGCCCCTTGGTATCAGCGGCTGAGGCTTGGCCTGAGACATGCTCAGTGCCCGAAGCACCTGCCCACCCATTTGGCCCCGCGCCGGAGTTCGGTACGTCGATATCGTTGTGATGAACCAGATATTAATGTTGAGAAATAGGCGAATTGTTGGGACACTGGTTTGCAGGACCAAAATTCGTGAACAAGCAGTTGGACGTCAAGGTCGAGAGAGTCGGTGCCTGCATAGTGAAATACGGGTCCAAGATCAACCCTAGAATGCTCGGGCACGAAGGCTCACACGGGTTCATCACCCCTTTCTCGTCAGCATTCAGCGACTCGCACCTGGATAAAAAATTTGTCGAAATCCGCAAACTGCCGCTGCATCATACAGCCCTCGTTCCACCACCCGCGATCAAGCCCTACAGGCGCACAGAGCCCGACGCCAGTGGAATAGACGGCTGTATCAGTGCAGCTGTAGGGCACGTCGTTGTTATCGGGCCAGACGTCACTGGGGCGGACGATCGTCGGGGTCACTACGCCGAGACAGTGCCAGCGTCTCTGCAGTACGGGACTCCGATAGTCGAGGTGAGATTCCCAATGGAGTCTGGTGGGCGGCCTCCGAATCGGTGCTATCACCTGGAGTGCCTGTGTCGCGCCTTGAATCAGGAGTTGGCACACTGGAAGATTCCCGCGACCGACTTTGATGCGCTGCCGACGTCGAAGTAGATTTTTGTTTGTAGTACATTATAAAGAACTTGTATAGCCTTGCAATGGATATTAATTCTCACATCTCCCCCCCCCAAAAAAAAAAAAACTAAAAAGACAGCGCCCTGGTCACAGTAGGATTCATAGAAAAGAAAAAAGAAAAGGGAAAAGAAAAAGTTTGATATGAAACAGGAAGTGGCTACAGTAGGATTCGAACCTACATACTTCGGATAAAGGGAAGAGCCATTTGCAGGACATTAACCAAAGGTGTTAACCATTCCGCCATGTAGCCGTTGAATACATGTATAATCGAATAGTCAAAGTGACCTTAGACGTGTCATGACTTGAAACCCGTGAGCGTGTCGAGAGGAGTTTGAATTTTGACGGCGGCAGTGGAATGCCGTCTCCGCGCATGCCAAATAGAGAGTTTGCGGTAGCCACCAGGGGCCACCCGGTGGCTGATTGGGCATGCGGTACCAGTGGCTGTGGCTGATCTGGTGGCTGGATGTATGATGATGCACCACTCCACCCTTGTTTCTTTACCACATCAACCAGCATCCCTCTACACTATGCCAGTTTCAATGCATGTGAAATGGCGAAACAAGATGGCTTCATTCCTGTAGAGCCAGCTGGCAGTCAACAACCCCATAGTGGCGATGATTCAGACTCTAACTACAACGAGAATGATAATGATGCTGAGGGCGACAGCGCTGAGAAGGATAGGGATGTCATACATCCAGCCACCAGATCAGCCACAGCCACCGGTACCGCATGCCCAATCAGCCACCAGGTGGCTCCCGGTGGCTACCGCAAACTCTCTAATGTGTCTCTGTTTGCCTTTTGATGTTTTCCCTCCTTTTCTTCATACCACTACCATCTAAATTAAGTAGTTCATATTTGATGTATCATGTATGTAGGATATCCGGTGTAGCATAGTCAAGCAAAACAAAATTTATCAGAGTGCAATTTAATGGTGCCAATGGTAATGACAGGTTGGACGTCAATTGGGACTTTGCCACCGACACCAAAGCGCATCAAGTGTGTTTCCCGATTCGGGTTGCGGGTGGCCTGGAGAACAATGGAATGGTGTGAGTCTTCACGATGTTAAATACTGCTGCTGCTGAACTCACTTCTTCTTTAGCTACTGACTCGATCGAGCCCCAAGCTCCCATTTATTTTATTGGAGAAAATCGTGTTGATCCTCGCCATGGACGAGCCGCCTATCCGAAAACTACGCGCTCGCCCACCTTCAGCCGTGGAACCTGAACCCCCCGGCAGACATAAGGCAAGTTGGCAATATCCATGTACCGGATGGCGGTTAATTTTGTGGGATAGAAGAAAAAGCCGGACCACGCGAAAGAGGCAAACATATTCTGCTCTCATTGTTGGATGCTAGAGCTAACTATCTACGACAGAAACAGCACGGACCCGCTGTGGCGGCAGACAACACCCGAGGAGGCTATACCCTACCGCGCCATGTATGCCTACATTCCACCCAATGGACATGCACTGATATTCTGACCAGACTTGATCTCATGCGGATGCGACGCTACTCCAAGAGGAGCTCCCATTCAAGGCTCGTTCCAAGTCTCAGCCCAAGGTATGTCGGACCTGGTCTGCTGCACCTCTGAAATTGGGACTTAAGTATTCTATTAGGCGCGAGTAGGCAGCGGTACTCCTGCGCCAGCCCATCGGATGTACGTTGAAGTGCCGAATCTGCATGCAGTATGGAAGCGCAAGAAAGATGCAACGGACGACGACACCTCCAGCACGAACACGCAGCGTGTAACCAAGACCAACGGCCAGCGCCGCTCAAACGAGAAACTCGACACACAGCCGCCACCCGCCCATGATGCGCCGCCCGACTCCAGCACGAACGAGCAGCGCGAGACCAAGACCGACGACCAGCGCCGCCCAGACGAGGAACTCGACCATCGCTGGGGGTGATAGATCCTAGCACAGGTCCGGTTAACGCTGGGAGGTTGCTTACAGCTCTTTGCGGTACAACAGGCGCGGACCGTTTTTTCTTCCTTTTTGGGCATTTTGTGATCCCCGCGACTAGGACACTCGTTGTGGCCTCAATTCTCATCCGTTTGCCCTTTCCATAAGCTCATTCGAAGCGCAATTAAAATCCGCACACAATGACCTCCTCAGATTTCCTGTCTTGCACTTACCGCTGCTTCTTGAGCCATGAAATCAGATTTTTGGCGACTTTTCAGAGAATTTCCCACTAGAACAGCTGTTCTGCCCTCAGTTCTTCGCTTTTTTCCTTATCCATAGGCTCATTCGAAGGGCACTCAAAATGAGCACACAATGATAACCTCAGATTTCCCGTCTTGCATTTAGAGCTGCTTCTTGAGCCATGAAATCAGATTTTTCGTGACCTTTCTGAGAATTTCCCACTAGAACAGTTGTTCTGTCCTCAGTTCTTCGCCTTTCCCCCTGAGTATAGGCTCAATCTCTCCGCGTTTCGAATGCAAAGCGAACTGCCACCTCAGATTCGTTCTTCTGACCCCGAATAGGATACCTGGGGACACGATATTCACTTCTGAGTGGCATTCAGTCGAACAGTTGCTGCGATCTCGAATCTTCATCGTTCCCCTCGTCTTTATGCTCATTCTATTTGTGTTTCGATTCCGCAGCGAACTGCCTCTTCAGAATTCTTAATCCCATACTTCATAAAAAAATTTTTTTTTCACACAATTCAGGTGAAGATACATGGAAAATATGAAATAGGATGCATCCGGTCAATATAAGTATACATTACATCCAGGGAAATGGCCTGAGGTGCGATATCTGGACAGATATTAGTTAGTGGGCATCCAAAAAGGTCCTCAAAGCCATTTACTAAAGTGAGCATGGTTTGCAAAGAAAACTTCTGTCAAGCATGGCCTTCGGGTACTTTCTGAGGAATATGAAGATGTGACCTTGTGCGCATTTGTCAGGGGAAGAAAATGAGCCTATGGAAGGAACAATTGAGCGACATTCGAGTCTGCAACGGCCGTTCTACCGACTGCTGATCAAACACGATGATCTGTTGCGGAGTTTCTGTGTCGAGTCGGGGTATTCGGGGTTAGAATAACGAATCTGAGGTGGCATTTCGCTTTGAATTCAAAACGCGGAGAGATTGAGCCTATACTCAGGGGGAAAGGCGAAGAACTGAGGACAGAACAACTGTTCTAGTGGGAAATTCTCAGAAAGGTCACGAAAAATCTGATTTCATGGCTCAAGAAGCAGCTCTAAATGCAAGACGGGAAATCTGAGGTTATCATTGTGTGCTAATTTTGAGTGCGCTTCGAATGAGCCTATGGATAAGGAAAAAAGCGAAGAACTGAGGGCAGAACAACTGTTCTAGTGGGAATTCTCTGAAAAGTCGCCAAAAATCTGATTTCATGGCTCAAGAAGCAGCTTTAAGTGCAAGACAGGAAATCTGAGGAGGTCATTGTGTGCGGATTTTAATTGCGCTTCGAATGAGCTTTTGGAAAGGGCAAACGGATGAGAATTGAGGCCACAACGAGTGTCCTAGTCGCGGAGATCACAAAATGCCCAAAAAGGAAGAAAAAACGGTCCGCGCCTGTTGTACCGCAAAGAGCTGTAACCTAAGCTGTGACTCACGGAATTTATTTTTCTGTTTTTTTTTTTTTTTGTTCGCTACGTGTCTCGTATTACTCGCGAAATCAAACGGCTATAAAACAAGTACACTAAGAAATAAGTACAGTAAGTAAACTACATGGACGAAGTGTCTATTGTCTAAGGCAATATTCTATTATTACTATTTCTACGTAGGATGGTGGTTGTCGGAAGCAAGGAGCAAATAGGCGCTCAGGACAAACAATGCCACACTTGAGTGGCGATCTTCGGAGAAACCGATAAGATTGATAAGGATTTCTCCGAGCGGCCCGGACGATTCTGCCCCCGTGTTCCTCCGTTGTATACGCGTTTGACGCGTCTTATTATGCGCTTGACACGTCTTATTAGGCCTCAAACAGCATAAACATATTATAGACATGCTTCCCCCCCTTATTCGACCATTATTAATTTAACAGACTCGAACTATTTCCTATTAACCGAAACTATTACAAACTATACAAACTTTGTAGTCTCAAAATTAGGCGCATATTGACAAGAACCAAGCACAGATTTACAAAAATACGGTAGTGTCGAAAATGCCGTGCGGTGCCTGTATTCGAATATTTTTGGCCAAGCACAAACTCGACATGTGGAATAAAACAGGCGGCCTGCCCTCCTCCAATTTGACACCAACGACATCGGGACCATACGTGTGCTGGAGGTAGGGGATCGTCTGGGCGTAGTGACCTTTGTGACGCGTGTCGGAGTGGACGTCTGGGCCAAGGACGACTAAACGCTCGGTTATCTCCCACAAGTGTTGCTGGAGGTCATCCTCCCGGTGCGGTTTGATGCACGTCCTGTCGATGGCATGCTTGGTGCCATGTTTCCCCACCCCAAAGACTTCGATTTTCTTGTCGATGATAGATACGGGGGCTGCCAGTAGGAGGTAGCCGTATTTACCTTCGAGGTTGAGCATTGTTTGCGAGACCCTTCCTGAAAGCTTCTCGACGCCAACCACTTGCACATCGATGCGTTTGTGCGCGAGTTTGGGTATGCACATCCATTCTCCCGTAATCTCCCCTGTGCGATCCACTTGAGTGACAATAAATTCAGTTGAAACTGAGCTTACCTTCTGGTTGGGGTGGAGCCCTTGAGTTAAGTAATTGAAGTGGAGGACTAGCCCCTAGCGCGCTCGAGTTGAGTGACAATATTTCGAAATTGAGATTAAAAGAGCTTACTTTCTGGTAGAGGACTCGAAGCCCACAGCGGCTCATCCGAAGGGCCGGGGCATGGAGTGCACGGTCGGGGCGGCGGTGGTTCGACCAAAAAAGCCCCTTGATGCGTGGGCACCTCTCGAGGCAATGCCCTGCCCATAAGTATATTGCGCGGTAAAAACCGCGCCTTCATCAAAGGCAACGCCGTACTGGAAAACATTTGAAAGACATCGAAAATAAAGGCAGAGAAACTTACAATTGATGGTAAACGGTCTCGATGGGAATGTCCTCCACTCTACGATTCGTCGCCTCTTCTCTAATGGTGACGAGAATGCCCTCTTGGTCCCACCACGGGTCCTTACCCTTCCTCCGCGTTTTTTCGAGTCGGGCGGCGTGCGCTGGGCTATCGTGATCCCCCACCACCATGCCGCACAACCTTTGTGCAGGGACTTGCCTCCCACGTGGACTTGAATGTACTCATATCTGAGACCGGTCTTCATCAATGCCAGCTTGGCCTCTGATTCCAGTAGAACAGAGGCTTTCGCAATCAATTTGTTCGCAACTGGTTCGACCACTTGCAGATGGCCAACCGAAGTCGTGGTTGTATACGCACTAGAACCTGCCGTGACTGCGGTCAGGTTGGCAGAATCGAAATCGGGGTCGACGTCTGCAGCGCGCACTTTGAACTGTTGGGTAGTCCTAAGTCAACATATTGCGCCACACAACCGCGAAGCAACATACCATGCCGGCGACTTCGCCTGGTATTTGGTTGTCCAACCCAACTTTGGTTCGGTCGTTCTAAAAATTGCATGATTTTGTCACCTCAAAGAGACAGCGGAAACGTACATACATCGAAAATCTCAAGAATCCCACCCACGCTTAAAGCGACAATGTCACCTTTCCCATCTTTGTGCTTGCCCCACCTCACCCGCACCGAGTCACCAAGGTACCACGCTCGACTGACATGCCCAACTCCAATGGTGAAGAGTTTGGTGTTGGGCAAGACTACGCTGGCGGTAGTTGGGCCCACCACGTCGGAATCGTTGGGTATCGAGATGGTGAGGCGGTCGTCCGCGACATCGACCACATGCCCCGTAGCACCCTTGTACAAAATTCCGGACACAACTTGAACACGGTCATTGACCAGAAATTTGTAAAAAAAGTTGAGCCCGGCGCGTTTGAGATGGGCAAGCTCGACGTAAGCGCCCTCGTCTTCCTTCTTAATCTGGTAGGCGCCGCCGTACCCAGGAGGCACTACCTTGGCGTATTCAATTCTATGGTGCTTTTGCCCGTTCCACATCTCGCGCAACACCGCGATGAAGCCCTTCATTCCTTTGTACTTGCCAGCTACAATGACTACGCAATCTCCCTCAGCAAGAGCCGGAGACGGCCCTTCAAATGTCAGTGCAAGCAAGGCACGATGAAGGCTGGCTGCGAATGGGACAAGTTGGTCGGGAGTGGGTGCGATGGAGGGATAATCCTTTCGTTTCATGAGGGGGCGGGATTTCTCCTTGAATTTCTTGTTGCCGACGACAACGTACAGCTTCGTCGCTGTGAGCACGAATGCTACCTTTCCGCGCGGATTTCCCCTCCGCAGACGAACCCAGGTTCCGGGTTCCACAGGTAGTTCGCCCTCTTCGGTGTCGCTGCAAGCAATGGCGTCTAGAACCTCCGAGCAGGTTATATGCGTGGCCGAGGTGCCTGCTGCTGGCCCACATACTTCCATCTGCGCCTCTCATTGATACTTCCCCGCCGTGCTCTCGTAGTACGCGACCAAGGCCAAATCGTTGTCATGATCACGGTCTTCGGGGAGGGAAGGGGGACGGACAGGGTTGTCATTCTGCGGCTGATCGTCCAAGAACTCTGGGAGATTTATTAGCACATACCTTTGTCTGAGAGGGTCGCCTCGTCGTCCTCGTCCTCCTCCGGCTCTCCATTTTCGTCAGAATTCTCCGCCGCCATGTCGAGCAGTTTTCTGATTCGCCGAGGAATGGACTTGTCGGGGCGAAGGAAGCGGCGACGGAGCGTTTCTTCGTCCTGCTCCTGGTCATTGTCGCCATCATTGTCGCCATCATCGTCGCCATCTCTCTTGTCATCTCCATCCGAATCCGACCCGACACGTCTGCGCTTCCGAGGCGGCTCAAGGGATGTGGGTAGAGATGGCTCGCACATTCGCTGTAGGGTATTAATATAATGGCCAGGGAAGTAAGGAAGAACCAGACTTACGCCCATACCATGCAATATCATTGGGGTGAACTCACGCCCGGAGTAAGGAGTAGGGCCCCGCGATCCTGGCAAAAAGAGCGGTGTCCGCTGCGGCGGAGGCATGTACACAGGGGTAGGCGCACGGGAACCAGATTCCGTGGGTTGCCAGGCAGGTGGCGGCATGTACGCCGGGGTAGGTGCACGGGAATCAGATTCCGAGGGTTGCCAGGCAGGTGGCAGCATGTACGTCGGGGTAGCCGCGCGAGAATCGGATTGCGGGGGGGTTGCCAGGCGGGTATGGGAGTCGGCGCTCGAGAGGGGAGATTGTATTCCAAATCTAGATCTTCTCCACGCAATGGTGTGGCTGCGCCAGACTGCAGGAGCGAAGTGGGAATTCGATATGGCGCAGAGGAGCGCAGCCGGTCCTCGTGCCCGGTTAGGATTTCCGGCATTTGAAAATCGCGCTCGTCGGCTCACTGTATGTGCGCCTCGTATGAGTCTTCATCTTCTTCGCCGCTGCTGTGGTCTGCACCGTGGGCAACGCTAGCGCGGTTGTCGATGTACATTGGGCGTGATCTAAGTGATCGTCGTCGTCAGCGTCGGCAACGAACAGTCCGCAGCAATCTAGTGCATTATTCTCTTTTTATTGCCGCACCCGTGCAACAGCGCCGCCAGGACGACACCGACGACTACCCCTAACACGAGGGGTACTACCGCAAGGACTCGCAGCGCCCACTCCGACGCTCCCACTCCCGCTCCCGCTCCCCTCCCCACACTGAGTCATCGCGCTATTACCGACGCTCCCGCTCCCCGCGCGCTGAGTCGTCGCGCCACTACCGTCCGCGCCACTCACGCTCGCGTTCCCCTACCCGCGCCGGGTCGTCGCGCCAGTACGTGGGCAAGTACCATGACGGTTACTCCTGGGGTACGAACTCACTGCCCTGTGCCAGATCACCCCCACGCGTCCCGCAACGGGCCAAGTCCTCACGGCCCCGCAACGATGACACGCCTCCTCACCCACGCCCCGACAGCCGCGCCAGGTCTTCGCGCCCCCACGCGCAGCCGAAGGTGACGCCGCCCGTCCTGCCCTGCCTCGACCTTTCACGGGTATACACGGTAGCTGCTCGTGTGGGCGCTGCTCATCGCGACGATCGCGCGCAAGGCCCGGACAAGGACCGCGGCGCTAAAAGGAAGGCGCCACACGACGATGGGCTGGAGGTGTCAGACAGGGACTCCAAGCGCCACCGCGGGACAGAGGATGCGCCGCCCCTCCTCAAATGCCGGATCATTGTGGATGACAGGAGGGGGGGCACCTTTTTCGCCACGCATGTGCAACAGGTGGACGAACCCGCCCGCGGCGACGGCTACTTCTTCGTCCACATTCCGGAACGACGTGTTTGGAAGCAGCTCAGGCCCAATGAGGCCCCGGTTCTCGCCACAGAGGAGGACCGCATACGGTACGCAAAGGAGCTTGAAGACTTGGGTCTCTAGACTGAGTAGTACACTCGGACTCTACTTTGTTATCTTTCTATGATTATGTTTCTATGTCATATGTAGCTCCCTACTCCCTACTCTATGGTTTATGCAATAAAGTATGATTATGATTATGAATGACTACGGGCAGGGCGCAAGTCAGGAGATGAGAACATTTTAAGATTTGCCAAAAAGGAAAAAAAAAAAAAAAAAAAAAAAAAATCGATATGAAACAGGACAAATGGCCGTAGCAGGATTCGAACCTACGAGATTTGGTTAATAGGAAGAGCTATCTGTAGGGTATTATCCAAAGGTGTTAACCACTCCGCCATACATCCGTTACACATGGCGATACCAGAGTAGCCACAACCAAGGAATATGACTATATCGGATTAAAGCCGAGCTTTCAAGGCTAAATAAGATTAATTGTAGATAAGCTTGACAAAAATAATGCTGGGTTATCTTCAATAGAAAATAATGATTGATTGTATTGCAGACATAGATTTCTAACTTGTTTTTGGGACGTCCAACTGGAAGACTTGGCCAGACAGTAAACAATGATGAAAAATTCAACATGACCACAGTATGATTCAGCACATGAGTGGTGGGTGCATAGTACGGTACGGTATAACAACAACAAGATGGTAAATGACAGAAATTTGGATAAAAAAACCAGTCACGCTGGGTGCCCAATTGAATTTACACAATTGTAACACTCTCGAACAGTATCATAAACGGTCTGCGTCTAATGTTTAGTGCTTTTTGTTCTCAATCCTTGACGTGCGCCGTGCGCTCCCCTTCAGGTTGTGCACTGCAGCAGCGCACGTCTTCGGATTCCGTTATTCAATGTCCTTTATATACCTACGCTCTGCCGACCCACCTCGTGGGCACAGTGTCATGCATGCCCTTTGGGGCGTCAGCCTCTGACACCAGGAGACCGGAATCAGGGTTAAGGCCCACATTTTTCAAGCCCGAAATCCGGCTCTAGGGAACCACCTTTGTCCTCCAGGGGTATTGGACAACTGAAACACTTACTTTATGAGTAAATTGGCTACCATGTTGAAGCCGTTCAAAAATTCTCAAGTGCAGAGGAGAATAATGTGTCGCATTGAGCAAAACACGTTGAGTCTTAAGTGAGTCCGTGACTCATGTGATGGCATTTGCGTGCCTTCGGCACCAGGCATTCAACATGACCACGGTATGATTCAGCACATGAGTGGTTGGTGCACAGTACAGTATGACAACAACAAGACGGTAAATGACAGGAATTTGGAACATCTCATGTGTATTGGAAGTGGGACAGCCCACAGTTTTTTTAGCTGGTGGGATGTCCCACGCTCATTTGGACTTGTATCGTGGGATATCCCCATAGTTTTTTTTTGAAGGTGTGGGACCACCGGCTCGTCAGCACCACCAATGACCGCCGGCCTTCCGGATGCCATTTCGCTTGTGACCAAGCACGGGACATTTGACGATCACTCCAATCACATGATCCTAGTCAGCAGCTAATTATACCCACGGCTGGCATGGGAATCCTCAGAGTTTCTTCTCTTTGGATCCCCCACACCAGGTACGCTTCTTTGTATATTTAGCTACTTTCAATTAATCTTTGGATCCCCCACGCCAGTCCCTGAGTATCTCAGGCTTCCGCAATTGCCCTTACAGCAGAAGAAACTCTCTAAGGGATCAACCGGCCAAGATTGCTGGCTTTGGTGTGAACGGCTCGGACTCTGACAGTCCTTCAAATCTTGCCCCCTCCTCCCCGCTCTCGATTCCCTCCATGGATGCTGCAAGCGCTGCCACAGCCACTGCACAAGCGGCGGCCGAGCATGCCTCTGCTCACTTGGACAGGCTCGAGGGTCTCATCGAGCGCCTTGTAGAAAAATCGACAAACCCCGTGCCGACTCGCCTGCCCCGTCCCTTGCCGATCCGGCTCTGGACCTGGGTACATCACGAAAATGTGGGAAACTTTTTATGCCCTGTTATGGTTCGCCATGCCGGATGTGGATGCCAAGGCCTTGCAAGGCTTGGCGGAACTTAGGGCGCCAGCTGTTTTTTTTTTTCTTCTTTTTTTTTGTCCGTTTTCAACAATATCATTGGTGTGAGCTCAAATCTCAGCCGATTTGCTTGAAAATATAACCAATCAATTTGCATGGTGAATCCGGAGGGCATCTCGTGCCGGTATTTTTGATAGTATCGTCTAAGTTACCATATATGGAAATTTCGGTGTTTTCATACATAGTGGCTGTAGCGCTGGAGATATGGCCCCAGGAAACTTTGACTTTTGTTTTGAAACACTAATGACCATTCTGGAGGGCATCTCGAAGCCAGAATTTGTTTGTGACTGCCCCATGGCATAAACAATGTGCTTCAATTATATGATGGATTTGACTACCCCTTTTGATTCACTGGAGGGATTAGAAACAAATTCTGGCTTAGAGGTGCCTTCCAGAATGGTCATTAGTGTTTCAAAACAAGGGTTGAAGTTTGCCAGGGCCATATCTCCAGCGCCACTGCCGTTATGTATGAAAACACCGAAATTTCCATATATGGTAACTTAGACGATACTATCAAAAATACCGGCACGAGATGCCCTCCGGATTCACCATGCAAATTGATTGGTTATATTTTCAAGCAAATCGGCTGAGATTTGAGCTCACACCAATGATATTGTTGAAAACGGACAAAAAAAAAGAAAAAAAAAAAAACAGCTGGCGCCCTAAGTTCCGCCAAGGGCTGTAAGCCTATGCCCTTGCCCTTGCCCTTGCCCTTGCTCTCCCCCCTAGTGCTTTCTTCTTTTTCTTCTTCTTCTTCTTCTTCGCCTTCTCATCCCCACCCTCCTGCTCCCCTTCTTCCCCATGTGCCTTCTTCGCTTTCTTCTTCTTCTTCTTCTGTGCACCCTCTTCCTTGCCATCACCCCCGCCCTCCTCCTCCTCCTCTGCGTTATTCTCGCCACGCTTCCGCTTCTTCCCTGACACCTTCTCCTAAGCCTTTGCTGCATCCCGCTGTGGCTTCCACATCTTATCCTAGTTCTTGGCCTGCTTCAGCTACTTCTTCAGCAGGGCGGTGTGTTCATCGGAGGGGACATCTTCCCATTGGCAGGGCTTGTTGTGTATGAGGTCCCATGGGGCGTCAAGCCCGTCAGCGCCACCCGATCCCATCTTTGATGGTGGAAGAAAGGGGACAGACATTGGCCAGCCAACAAGCTCAACCACCATGCCGGCACAGATGTGCGACTCGTACTGCACATACTGCATGTCGACTGGGCCCATCCCAAACATCAAGCCTGTTGACAATTAGTACCAAATCACAAGTAATATATGAATAAACATACCGAGACCTGCTTGGATCATTTCCACGACCTCAGTGCGCTTATCCTGCCCCTTTTCCAGCTTCCCATCGCCTATCAAGCAAGCCCAGCAATTGAATTGGAGTGGGAGAGTACCAGCAGGCATCTTGAGGATCTCCGGAATGAATTGGCAGGAGGTGGGGGAGCCGAGGATGGCAGGGCAAATGCTGTCGTTCACATTTGAGCCCGTGATGACAAGGAATGCACGGTGTGGCAGGGCCAGCGAGCCGGCATGTGGAAATTAAGTATAATTAATTATTTCTCCATAGAGTAGTTTACCCAACTTTGTAGTTACCTACTTAGCTTGGCGTCAACGAATGGAGAAAGGGACTCTTTTCTCTCTCGTACTACCATCGTCTGACCCAATGCAGCCAAGTAGCTAGAGGCAGAGCGGCTCCTCGACCTATACAGTGTTTTTGGTCACTGTGGGCTATTTAGCCATCCCTCGTATCCTTTCGGCATTGTCTATCGCTACCCTCACCACCACACTCTTTTTCACCCTATCAACACACTCTTTTTTGCCACCTTTTTCGTTCCACGGGCCGACACCAATCTCGCATTTTTATTCAACACTTCATACTACGGTTCTCGACCACTAACCCCTCTCATTGAACCTCCCACCGGGAACTTAAGCCTATTTCAACGGGTGCCTGTACGCCTCTCCAGGAGTATCAGCTATTTAATTTTAAAAAAGTGAGTCAGCACTCTTCATGGCTTCCACTCACCTCTTCAAACATACGGTCGCCTGTAAACGTGGCGTCTTTGGCAGCAGCAGCATTGGACATCCGCGTGCCCCACTCTTTTGCGAGCTGGTGGGCCTCAAAGTCCATCTGGAGCTGCTTGAGCTCTTGGGCGGTCCAGGTGTCGGGGGCTCATTGCGGACAATTTCCTGTACCTCTTGAAGACGGAGACATTCACCCGGGCCTTTGCCTATTTGAAATGTCAGTTCCACTCCCTATTTGACCCTGCATCCTTACCGAAATTTAGTTCTGATGTCCGCCACCAAACCTTAGCATTGAACTTGTTATAGGCGTGTTTTTTCTTGAATTTGCTCGCGCTAGCCATCGCAGCGTGCACCTCATCCAATGGGAGGCGGAACTTCTCCACAAACTCTGCCGCCTTCTTATCAACTTCAACATTCCACAGTCCTACCGCCTCCTTCAGTTCGATGCACCTTGTGGAACTGAAGTGTGTTTGTCACCGCAGTCCCCTTCTCCTTCCCATTTTTCTATGGCGGCACCTCTGGCTGCTGAGGCTGATTGGGATTTTGTTTGTGGTGACTGCTCAGATTGTGGAGGACAATCGTGCTGGGATTTTGCTGTGGAAGCGGTGGAGAACCCTCCTTCTCGTCGTCGTCGTCTGAGGTGGGGGAGGATGGCTTCCTGTTTGGCTTGGGGGAAGGGGAGCGTCCAGGTGGTGCGTTTCCCTGTTCGGGGGAGGAGGAGCGTGCAGGGGGTGCATTGTCTTGTTCGGGCGAGGAGGAGCATTGAGGAGCCGTGGAAGAGGAGCGTGCAGGTGGGGCAGTAGGGGGCTTAGATGGCACCTCATGCTGCACAGGCGAGGTTGACTCCTGTTCAAGTGTGGGCATGGGCGTGGGCAGCTTGGGCGGCGCCTTGTCCTGCAGAGGGGAGGGTGACTTGCATGGGGTCGACTCGGGCAACTCCTGCTCGGAGGCGGGTGTGGGCAGCTTGGGGGGTTCATCCTGCACATGGGAGGGCGCCACAGGGGAGGGTGGTTTAGGTGGCGCTGGCACCTCCTGCTCATGGTTGTCATCATCGCTGCTCGCACTATTGGGTGCATCGAGGTCGAAGTCGGCCATGTCAAACATGTCCGAGTTCGCGTTCAGAAGCGCGTCCACATCGAGATTAAGTGCGTCTGTGGCGTCCACCTTGAGGTCCAGCGTGCCGTCCCCAGTGTTGTCGCCGTCAAGTTGATCTTCCTCTCCTGTTGGGATATTGTAAGTATTTTTCTCCCGTATACTGGCTTCACTCACCCTTCTCAGACTCAGACTCAGATTCAGACTCAGCCTCCTCCTTGGCATCATTGGCGCTCGTTCCCACAGATTTTGAGGCTGCACACCTTGCTCCTTCACAGCAATGTTCGGCCTGAAGGTAGTTTTACCACCGCAGATTCCGAGTGGCTGGATGTTCATGGTAGACAAGCGGGTCGTGCGAGTGGCAACCACTGCTGCCGCTGTAGAACGGGTATAAGCAGGATATTGAACCACCCGTGAAATCACTTGTTTTTGCGATTTTAATACTTCCAATGTCCTGTATATTGTGTTTCTACAGTATCAACTGGCTTTCCATAAGAGGCCAGTATCACCTGAGTAACGGGATGATGTTCCTGAGTAATCAGGAGTGTCTCTGGCAAGTGCTCGCTCCAAAACATGTAGGAGAAGGTGTAGCCCAACTAAACATATCAGTTGTATTACTTGTTTCTGCTGTTTCTGCTGTTTCCCAACATCAGATCAAGTGGTTTCCGATGTATCGAGCGTTTCTGTGAGGATAGTTGAGGAAAGCATGCCAAGCATAGTTGTAGGCGACATTGGGACTGCCGTTCCGGCTGTTTCTAGTCAGCGGCTATATTGGACATGAGTTCACAGGGTTAATAGCTGCCGAGTCTTGTGATTGTCGATCTCAGAACCATAGCAGATACCAATGGGGATAGTCAACTCTAATTCTGGTCGGTCTCTTTTCATGGTTTCCTCAAAGTGGGATATCATTTGAAAGCTGTAGACAAGGGCTACAAGGTCCGACTGTACCGATTTGAAGGATACTTCAGGAACGGAAGTTCCACAACTCAAGAAACACTTGGCAGTCACAGTTTCAAGTGCCCATCACGATGCCATGTGCAAAATATTACCAAGAAACAGTCGGAATATACCCGGAATGATGACTTCGAGCTCACCGACCAATGGGACACTTTGTATATTATATTGCTACACGGATACACGGAAAGAGGACGGATAAACGGACACTGTTACATGTTTCTTTTATTGTCATAGTCATATCATTGTTTGTATAAGTAGTCAGAGTAGTTTGGGGTACGAGAGAACAGTTTCCCACGGGAAGCCTCTGAGCGCAATTCGAGTTTCACAAGTCTTAGATACTCGGGAAGGGCAAATTCCGTAGAAACACAAGGAATAGGATTGGATTTCCACTTTCGACTCAACACTTTTACGCGGATACGTGAGGAAATTTGGATACGTGAGGGACTGGAACTGGTTACGTGAGGAATGGCTACGTGAGGGACTGAACTTTGGATTTGGATATTGGATTGGATTGGATTGGATTGGATTGGATTGGATTGGATTGGACTGGACTGGACTGGACTGGACTGGACTGGACTGGACTGGACTGGACTGGACTGGACTGGACTGGACTGGACTGGACTGGACTGGACTGGACTGGACTGGACTGGACTGGACTGGACTGGACTGGACTGGACTGGACTGGACTGGACTGGACTGGACTTGACTTGGACTTGGGATTTGGATCGACAACACGCTTTTGGAATACACTATTGACGCGGATCTTCAGGATACGCACTGGAAACCGTGGAAACATCACTGTTTCTTACGTTTCCTAAAACTTGGTTATCATATATCAGATCATCACCGTTCGAAACAGTTGTATCCTTTGGATCTTCAGTTTCGCTCGTATCGAAACAGAGCATTTCGTACAACATTTACTTTGAACAATTGGCTTTCCCATCAACCTTTCTAAGGCTCTGAAACTAGGGACTGACACTTGTAGGCTACCTTGGAAGTGTACCGAAGCACCAATCTTGCATTGTTTCTGGTGTTGGTTCTGGATAGACTCGACCTATCTCGTCCAATATTGGTTTTGTTGTTTGGCTTTGGTTGTCTTGTGTGTTGTTTCCACACTAGGTTCCGAGCTCGCACATCAACGGGTCTGGCGTTGCATGGCTGATTAAAATATTAGTACCTAAATCCTGGATGCTACTTTTATTGGACACCTACTTGTGGTTTGCAGCTTTTTGGGCACTGTTGTGGAGTTGGTGGAAGAGAAGGCAGTGGCAAACAAGTCAAGATTCTCAGCACGTGGTTAGCATCAACTCGCTTCCACCGCTTCCACTGCTTCCACCAGTTTGCACCTCAAGATGTTTGACTTCAAAATGGCTCTAGATGACTGCGATAAGTGCCATGCTCAATGGGAGTGATGTTCAATAAAACACGTCAAGATGGCATTTTGAATAGATATCATAAATATTTTTACTCACCCACTCGGGCAAACGGTGGCCCAGACTGACAGGTGTTTGGTAGAGTTGCATTAAACTTATTGCGTGCACAATTTGAGTTTGGACTTCAGAAGGCGATTGGATTCATGAGCAAAACCACAAAAAACTTCAGGATATTAGCAGTACAGAAGAACATTGTGAAGACATCCGAGTTTGAACTATCAGGCCCCTCCCCCAACATGGCATCAGAGTGAGAATCCTGGTTGCACATATGGAGCGCGCGGAGTGCAGCACGAAGCTCAGACATACACGCCCTGTGCTTCTCACGGCGTGCTGCATCTGAGAGGAGAGCAGAACCCGGTGAGCTTCCTCCAACCCATGCCTTTAACCCCTCTGCGAGGCGCTCCCCATCAGCCAAAGCTTTAGCCTCGCGTTTGGAATGGCCGGCAGCAAAGTGGATGGCCTGGCGAGTGTCCTCTGTGGTGAGCAAAGCGGTGGGACAAGTGGCTGCAACTTCATCAAATTGCTGGAGGACAGAGCTGAGCAATGTGTGGACGACTCCACTTCCAGAGATGGCATGAAAAGGGCTGCTCAGAGCTGCAGCAGGATGGGGAGCAGGGTCCAGGTGTCGGGGTGTGGTGGGAGCAAAATGGTGCTGACGATGACGGGGGGTCTGTGGGGCAAGAGCGGGGGAATGTCACAAACCCCAGCAGTTTTTTGATGAGGGATTGCACAGATTCGGTGTGCAATCTGAGGCCCCGCTGTGATGGCAGGATTGGGTGGATGGTCATGCTCCCCCGCATCACAGCCTTCATGCCATGCAGGGAGGCACTCATTGTAGCACTCATACTTGATGCCGCCGCCATGGGGAATGCCCTCTGCGACACGCTGGACGCTCTCCCTTGTGAACTCGGTCAGCATCTGAGAAAGATCAAGTAGCTGATACACACCTTGTCTTGAGGTTTTGGCAGCAGGGCTTGTGACGAGGTAGCAGGGCTTGTTGCGGGCACCGGAGGCCTCGTTGTGGAAGGGTGGGTTACAGTAGAATTGTGATTGTGATGACATGGTGGAAGGAGAAAGGATCAACCACGAAGTTGAGTCATGTGCCTAAGGCCAAAGGGGAAATTCTTCCACCGGTTCCACTGCTCCACCTGGCCTCAAATTACTGGCCTGTTTCCATTGCTTCCACACAAAAAGTGACAAGAAGCAGAGCTTCCACCGCTTCCATCTGGCAGCTCCTGATGGCATAATCCTAATTTAGTCACAAGACTAGGAAATATATCCAATGGAGCTGTCTGCACAAACGATGCAGACTTCGTGGGGCCCAGGGATGTACATGACTTCTGCAACCCTCTCCATGAATTTCTCCTTCTTTCTCTCCTGGTAAACTGCCCACTCCAGCTCGTAATCTCGAGGACCTTCCAGCTTCTTTTCCTCTGCAGCCTTTCTCTTAGCCCTCATTTTGACAAATTCTGCCATAAGTAGCCTGTCATCACACTGTTGTTGCCTCTTCTACGGGCGAAAGTGATGATTCCTGAATGTGAGGGTAATGAGAATTTGTACAGGGAAAGATCACCACATACTTCGACTCATACTTGGACACAGCTTCATGTCCAGCCTCGGTATGCTTTGCAGAGGTAATGGGGTTATTCTTGATTCTTGCGCAATGCCTAGAAACAATCCAGAGGTGGAAGTTACAAGATATAGGCCATGTAATACCTTGCCATCCTAATATGTGCTTTCTCCCATAGTTCCTCCTTGTTTCTGCAATAACTAGCATTTAGAATGAAGGCTTAGACATATATGACCCACCGGTTCCTATATTCTGCACAGGCCTTCCGTCTAGCAGCAGAGGTATGTGAGGGCGTACTAGGGGCTATTGCCAGCGCAGCGAGCAGCTTGAGCAAGTTGGGTGCCATGCTCCTTGGAGCCTCACCCGTGAACCCGCACAGCACCACGCGCAAGATTGAATGCTCGTGCATGCGGATTATGTGTGCCTGCAGCTGCTGCAGCATCTCAGGCAAGATCGGCACGTTGTGATAAGGACTGCGGTGCTGCTATCGGAAATTTTGTGTGATCACAATAACAGTGCGTCTGTCCTCTATGGATTTATTAGAGAGGGGAGCAGTGGGATATGAGCGTGGAGGTAATCCGCTGTCGAGAGGCAGATGTGTGTGTGCACAGTGCACGTGGGTGCAGTGTGTGCAGTGTATAGGTGGTGGTGTTGAACTTGGTCCTGTAATTTCCTGGGTAATCACTGCTGATTCACTCGGTAGGTGTCTGTGGGTAGGAGAGTCCCTCTACAATGTCCGTTTCCCGCTCCCTTTTATACTGTTTCCCTCCTCCGTTGAGTTACCGCCTTCTTGCCCCTTGAAACCATGGTAACACATGCTCGAGGTGCCGGTTGAGGGTGTGAGCTCCGTGCTCAAGAGTGAAAAGGGTAGCTGGGTCTGTGTTAGGCATTTCATAGGCATGTAAATGGTGTTGGTCTGTCGGCTGAAGGTGCTTGGGTGCGACTCGGACAGCCATACCAGATTCGAGCAGTTGTTCTGGGTGAGCAAGGCGCACCCACGATGTGTGCACACGGGTCTGAGCTGTGATCCTTGGTGAGCAAGGTGCATATTCGGGCCATGAGTACGGACGCGAGGGGTTGCAAGGGCCAATGTGCCACATGGTCGAGGTCATGATGATGAACCGGGCAGGACGGTGAAACGGTGCACTTGGGTGCAGCTGTGAAATCAAATGGACTGGATCCAGCGGGAGGAGCGAGCCTAAACTCAACACAACACCAACACTAAATACAAACCAAATCTCAATCACAAAGACCGCAAGCCGCAAGATGTTCTCGTATGTTTTGTTCGGGGGAAGTAGGGTACGTATCACCCGTCCAGGATCACTGTATACAATTCAAAGGTAGCACCGGGGGAACTAAATATAGCTTTCAGCGGGTCCACCGGGGCAAGTCTTTAGTCTTTTTATCTCCGTCTGACCCAGCAGACCGAGCCGCAGGTGAGTATCTCGTAGACCGGGAGCTAATCATTCCAGAGAATGAGAAAGTTACGATGCCGGCAGCTTCCCTAGCAGCGGCCAGACCCACGGGACGAGGCGTCTTCGACTCCAAAACCTCCCGGGGGACTCTTCCTAGAGCCAGCGGGGAGGGTCGAACTGCTGGCAGGAGCAGCTGGCTACAAGGCTGGCCGGCCGAGCTCTTATGCTGTCCGCGGCGTGGTTCACATCGGCTGCTTCTCAACTTCCTTGTCTTCTCGTATATCAAAATCTATCTAGTCCGACTGAACAATACTGAAGACTGAATGCCAAACAACCACGCTGGTGGGATCTGATCTTCGCCGGGGCTTAGAGGACCAGCGGGAAGACTCTTTGGGGCGACCTTGACTCAGACCCAGACCTCTGGGAGGTCGGATTAGAACGGCGGGCGGACGGCTGGCCACTCAAAAGGGGCACTTACACCGCTGGCGGCTTGGTTCTCATCAAGTTCTCATCGAAATCTTAACATCTATCTTAACCATTCACTTCAAAATCTCTTTCTTATTCTGTCTACGAGTACTACCTACAGTCACCGGGAGGTGGGAGAGGATTCACTCCCAAATCTAAACTACTGTACAACTTATATAGATTTCCCGGGGCATACAAACGGAGATATAATAGTCAGCGGGGAAACATCTGATTGAGCGGGCCAGAGCTCAACATCCAATAAGATTGAATGTATTTTCAGCTATGGGTATAATGGTCTCCCGGTAGAGATAAACCATATGATTCTGCATCTCACATCATTATTGCGTGCTCATTGCCAAGTCACCCGGGGGAAGTAAAATCTTGCTGGGGGACGTCTCATCTCACATTCATGGCGTAGAACTCCCCCACTGGCTTTGGGGAGCTGGCGGGAGCTTCATACAACAATAATTCCTCTTGTCTTATATTCACAATTCCAGAGACCAACGGGAGCTCCCAAAGTTCAGCGGGGAAATTTAAATCAACCGCTGATGATCTCCAGGTGAATCAGTTCCCGACCCATTGCCAAGTCTGCCGGGGAGTAAAACTCCACCGGGGTATTATATAATCGACCTCTTTGTCCCCGGTGGTCAGTTGAGGTCTCCCGGGGGCTAATCAAACCTCCCGGGGGACAACTGCTTTCCCCCTGCTGGACAAATATTTCTAATTCTAAATTACTAGCCTTTCCCAGGGATCCAAAGAACTTGGTGGGAAGAAGTTAATATCTCTCGTCTAAACTGTTCTCCCGGGGGTAGATTACTCTTCCACCAGTCAAACTATGGTTGTGTATAAGGTTCTCTTGACTTCAATGGGGCTCCGCACAATTAGCAGCCAGCTCTATTTATTTTTTGGTGGTACGATGTCAGGGTAGCGCAATTAACAATGGGTTAACTCGCTAAGCTGCGTAAGTTCTGAGGAAACTCGACCTCTGAAAGGAGAAATAAGGGGTCCACCCCAAGGAAATGCATTTACGCACACGGCAGCAGCCGTAGTGTGGGACTATTATGTAGTTCCTCTTGTTCACCTCCGGCACTCAAGGACTCAGCTATCAACTGATCCCCGGGGCCCAACGGTAAGGTCAACTAGTAGAACATTGAACTTGTTAGAGTTAAATGTTGAACCGCTAACTCATGTTTGCCCACTGGCTTTCAGCCATCAATGGTGTAGTACACCACTCCGAGGAGAGTGTACACCCTGTTCCCAAGCCTCACATTCCCCCGATGGTGTGTTTTAAAAAGAATAAAAACAGGGTTTTTGATGCGTGCCCCAGCACGCACCCTATCAATGGTGGGCCGATAGAGCAAGCTGAGGGCTCTGGTGCGATCAAGGCGAGAAGTTGGTGTCGGTGTCGAAGGTCAATCCGATTCCGGTATTGTGGTTTCCCGATTAGGTAGTGCGTGGTCGTAAGTCGCCGTGTGAGAATTGCGAGTGCATGCCACGGAGGGGACCTGAGGCGGTGAGAGGTGCGTAGCATGATCACCAGCCTCACTCTTCCTCTGTAGTTTTGATACTGACCGTCCCTGGTCAGGGAAACACCATAAAAGGGCAACCCTTCCATGGACGCTACCCTTCGTCGCTTTATTGAGACCAATGTGGAGTGGCCGGGAGCCAACCACTTCTATATTCCTGCTGGAGGTCTGCTGTCTTTCCTTCAGGCCAATCTTCGATTGAAGGTGGTCCTTGTCACCATGCCGATATTCGATGATGTGTACACTGCAGGCACAGTGAAATACTTGACGACACCTCAATGGAATCAGCTCCAGCACCGTGTCCTGGATATTGTTCAGCATACGGTGAGTCAGACATGTCGTACTGGGGGCTCAGTCTCAATCCTTCCAGTATTTTGCAGTGCAGATCCGCCAAAACAAATTCCAAACAAATTCCGCATCGAGTATACGCTGCCCGCCGTGCCCGCAGAGGCTGCCTGGATGTTCCACGTAATTTTGGTGCACCTAGTGGTCATAGGGTTCGAGTGGGAGAACACCTGTTGCCAATTTGCCTGGACCGCTGTTCATGACCAAGGGACAGGTAGCACAGGTGCAGGTGTTGTTTCTCCTTGATGGAGTCGCTTGTTGTCCTTTCTTTCCGATTTTCCTTCGCATATTTGTCATTCTAAGGCATGGGGCATGTCTTCTGTGATGCATATTTCTTCGTCCTTTCTTTCCAATTTGTCTTTGCATATTCATCGTCCTTGGGCATGGGGCATATATGGTGTGTATTTTCTTGTTTCGAGGTCTTGAGTGCATAGCTCAGTCAAGTTCTGGGCCATGAGTTTTCCTGGTAGGATGCCATCTGACCGCTATCACCATTCGGAGGGTTCAGCTGAGGGGGTCCATGTTGTTGGGGAAGAGGTGGAGAAGGAAAATGTTCCAATGTGAGGTTCTGAAGGAGGGTTTCGGGAGTAGTGGTACCGTATCACTTGTCGTTAACTTGGCCTGATAATGACAGGGCGAGTCGCAGGCTTGGAGGCACGTGACCGTGATTCGTGGTTCAGATAAGGGTGGAGGAACCCACATAAAGGCGGAGGAACCCCCTTGAGTAGGTTCTACTGCCGCCTCTTCTTCCATAGTGCTGCCTGTGTCTCAGGCATCCACTGTTGTGTCTTTTCCTTTAGTGTCACTGTGTTCGCTCTGAAGGGAACCCACGAGCCGGTCTGGCGGCTGATATCAAGTCAGTGATTTCCATGGAACGCAGCGGACTTTGCTGATGAATGCAGTCCCAATCGCGGCTCCAGTGTCCCCACTCGGTCAGCTTCTCCAGCAGCTCGATGGAATCTGCCCGATGGTCCAATTTCTTTGTCAAACTTTCTCTGGTTCCCCTATTCCACAGGATTCGCATCTATTCCTCTGTATTTTCCTTGCATAAGCCATAGTTTGTGTCAGGGGTGATCAGGCCCATTCTGCTAGCGTTGGATCCGGTTTTGAGGGCAGGACCGGCTGCCTATCTCCCCCAGCGCTCTGATTTTGCACGCTCAATGTCAATTTCCGAATTCTGTGGGTCTCTCTCCTTCAAGTTCGTGGGGTCTCTCTCCTTCGAGTTTTGTGGGTCTCTCTCCTTCGATGAGATGGTCCAAGGAAAACAAGGGCCAATATCTTGCATTTTTGCAACTTTTTGCAACTAGTTACATGGTCCGAGGAGCCTACAAAAGCATCCTGGCGTCTGAATGGCAGAGCTAGGAACCCTGTTTGGTGGTAGGTACAAAGGAGGGTCAGAGTGAGCTTTGAGCTGCTTACTATAGTATTACAAGCTACACAAGTTAAACACTCAGTGTAGCTGAATACACACAATAAGAAGGTATATTCAAAAGCCCAGAGGTTCTGAGGAGGTAGAGTCAGTACTAGAGGTACCAAACACTGCACAGGAGAGGTCCGCGGAGTGGACTAGTCTTGTCTAGAGACTCGACTATTGCCAGACAGATGCACCGAGGATTGTCATGGCTTCTATTCGGTACAGAGACATAGGACAACTTGGACAACAAGGTCCGAGGAGGCCTCTCTAGCATATAAGGAAGGGTTCCAGTAGGTCTCGAAGGGTTATCGGAGCTAGAACAATACGATGGGGTTGCTCAGAGAGCCAAATGAGGAAGTATATGCTATGGGGATCGAACCCACGCGAAATAGAGTAACACATGAATCTCCACGGAAGACTCCAAGGAACATAACAGAGACGAGCAAACACCGATCGCGATTGATCAGGACTGTTTTAGGAAGCGCCGATGCATAGGTGTTGACGTGGCATGGTGGTGATGAGCAGTGCAGCTCGTTGATCGCCGAATCTGTCAAAACCGGTGCGTTTTCTTCCGTGACGCTACGTTCACGTGATCTCCGGCATTCCCGCTTTCAACCCCGAGACAACCGTCTGGCATGCAGAAGGTTTAATTTATCGCACAGCCCATTACTCCCGTAGCATTACTTCTGGCTTCGGTGTACAGATGTTTTGAGTGTTGTGATATTTCCTTTTTCATAAATATTACTTACACTATAAGTACTTTCATGTACTTTACTTTAAACAAGTCATTGTATCGCTTTTGCCTCAGATTCCTCATGCCGTCTCGCCATGTTCTTCCTCGTCCACTTCGCATTATTTGTGCTTTCTCTCCTCGTTGTCCCCGTTGAAACGCTGACTATGTGGCTGCTCATGAAATGCGAAATGAATATAGCTCTAGTGTGAGCAGCAAAACCACACCAAAACACACCAACAACACTACAATCTACGTGCGAGGTTCGGGGTTCCAGCCACAGTATATGGCTGCTGCAATTTAACTCATTTCTTTGAAGTGGGCTTTATAGCTAAAGGACCGTTGAGAATTTGTCTGAACTGTCTTAGTCGCTTTACGCGTCCTGAGAGGCTCGGAAAGTGTTTTAACACAAAATTGTATTGTTTTGGATACTCTTAGGTCGCTGATGCGATATACTACCAAGTTCTGTTTCGCTTTTCCAGTCACAACACATTTTAGCTAATAGTATGACTTCTCGTCAAAACTATGTCCCCAAGTGGTGTGCCCAAAATCCATATATCCACGCATTCAGTATGTGATTCTCTTATAGTTCACGCATCGAAATTCCAAACTTTAGCCAACCAAACTTTTATATTGTAACCAGAACAACAAAAGAAACTAATAGCTTCTAGAGGTGCTCCTAATGGATTCCAGTCTTTCTAAGGTGACACCAAGCAATAGCCTAGGTCTAGTAGAGAAAGGGTAGGGGTCCACTCTGGAGTACCACACGAAACCTACATCCTTATATATGTTTTCAAGAACCCTAATAAGGAAATACAAACATAAATATACTGTTAGTCAAACGGATAAACAGAAGTCGGCGGTTAATAAGCCCCGACATGATTCGTACAAATGGAGACAAAAGAGACGATAAGGAGAGGGTACAGGGTATATTTTGTGAAGAGATCAAGAAATTTGCCTCCGTTGATGGAGACGAAACCCTCGATAAGAGCAAAATTAGAAAACCCCCTGCTTAGCCGTGTCCTCCTGACTCACGACCGCATGGCTGCCTCAGTCAGCCAGATAAACATGCTTTAGTTATTAATCAAGCCCGGTCCAAGCGACTTGTATCGTCTAAATTGGACATCTCGGCTTAACCCGAAACTGATCCTCATTCCGTGATTGCCTCGGTATTTCTCATGCTGGGTTCACTCGGCTTTGTTCGGGATTCGAACTCGGTATGGTCAGACTGATCAATTTAACTGCCTGCCACATGGATAGTAGTTATACCCTTGATAAGACTGCAGCAGAAGCCCCAATCTTGCTAAGAGATGGTTGAGCAACACCTTTAGTTATAGGTCCTCTAATCCAGAAGAACGCAAAGCCTAGACGGCCTCTTGTGTAATCAGACTCGTGAATCCTTCACAGACATAATAAGTCCATAGCTAACTGCTCGGGTCACGCAATAGCTCCTGTTGAGTGACGCCAAGTACATAGCTAACTTGTAGCTAATGTATTGCAAATGTTCGTAAAATTTTTCACGGGTGTTCAAATGCCAGGCTTATCACCGTCCTCGCTCACCACTCTGCAGCCAACACCTCCCATGCCCCCTTTCCTCCCTGTACCTCGCATCCGAGTCCTGGGCTTGGTTTGACCCACTCGCACATTTATAGTCTTACGGTTTCCCTAGGAGTTGCTTGTTTGATTTATTCAGCTCGTGCTCTTGGACGTGCCATCAGCGTATCAGTGGCCCGTTGGAGAACAGACCTATGAGAGCAGAATTACCTGAAAGGACTGGATTATCAACCAGGCCGGCAGGCTTTGTTGACCTCGGGTGCAGACGGCATTCGAAACTGACATCATTATACCCAAATAAAGGTTCTTGGAGGTCATACAAGCTGACTTTGACGGAAATCCATCATGACAAACACCTTGGCCGTCATTTCCTTGGCGGCCCATGACTCAAAATTCGGACCATTTATCATATCAGTTTTCACCCTCTTTATAAAATTAAGCATTCTGTCTGTCTGAAGCCTTTTCAGACTCCGCTTGATTAGCGCTTCGATCTATGCCTAACACCCTGATTTAATATTACCTCTTTTGTTGATCTGGGACCTTTCACTGCCTGCACGGCTTCCGCATGATTAGCGCATTCGAATTAGCGCCCCGATCTGTGCCTAGCGCCCGCCCTGAATTAATGTTGATCTGGACGGCTTCGAATTGGCGCCCCGATCTCTGCCTAGCGCTCTGATTTAATTTTGCCTCTTTTGTTGATCTGGGACCTTTGCTGCCTGTACGGCTTCCAGGGCCATGGATGCCGACAGCTTCTTTCCCGACGCAATGACTCTCTTCTTAGGTGCTGTTTCTGTGGTTCCCACGAACACAAAGGCTTCAGACTCCGCCTGATTAGCGCCTTCGAATTAGCGCCCCGATCTCTGCCTAGCGCCCTGATTTAATATCACTCTCTTTAATATTACCTTTTTTGTTGATCATAGACCTTTTACTGCCTGCACGGCTTCCAGGGCCATGGATGCCGATAGCTTATTTTCAGACGCAGTGATCTCTGCCTCATTTCTCAGAGGCTATTTCTGCGGTTCCCACAAACATTTTCTTTGACAGACCCTCGATCCAAACTGTCAAGCCACTAGCCTTCTTTCAAACTGGGGCGGCTTCTATATTTCGCCGCGGCTATTTCTCCCACAAATATTTTCTTTGACAGACCTCGATCCAAAACTGTCAAGCCACTAGCCTTCTTTCAAACTGGGGTGGCTTCTATATTTCGCCGCGAGCGCTCGGCGTCAGAAAGCCCTGAAAATGGTAAAATGAACCTTGGTCTCTTTCTTCCCAGATCCCCCACCTGTTCAGATCCTCAAGACAAACTCTAACTCTGCCTTTCCATCCCTTAACAGTTTTGCCAGCCCAAGGCTGAGTTCCTAGCACGAATTCAAGCCCCCAATTTCAGCGACAGAATGGATGAATTGACCCCAGAGGCAGAGACAGATGCCGAACGGCAACGTCGCCTTCGACGCGAAGCACAGAGACAACGCCGAAATCACGAGGACAATTATAATCGTGAACACAGAAGGAGACAGGACATGGCTGCACACAGAATTTCGCGTTCCCTCTTATCTGACACCCAAAAGACAGATATTCGTCAGCGCGATACTCAATCCCGCGCTGTGCACCGGAGCATACTCGACAACAGTCGGCAGGCAGAGATTCGCCAGAATGATTTGGCTGCCCATCACAGTCGCTTTCAAGCACCTTCCACTGGCCAATGGTGGGATCGTGTTGCTATCCTTAACACCTCTCAAGCTCCGCAACCTCTCCGTCTTCAGTGGAATAGGGAATGTAATATATGCGGTATCAAGGTGTGCTATGAATTCCTTCATTGTTATACATGCACCTTCCCAACACATATCATAAGGGATTGACCGGGGAACGGTTACATGACCGCTGCTTCGTTTGTGGTCCCAAAGGTGTTCATTATCAGCCACCACTTCCTCCATATCCTGAGGAGTGGGATTACTTCATCAATGACCGCAAAACTGCTGGCCTCTCTCGGAAGTTGAACAACCTCTTTTCTCTCACAGCACTTGGAGTGTATGATGGCGATTTCATGAAATTTCCAGATGGAATTGCAGCTGTAACTTTGGCGGGTGGGCGTACTTATCACAGGCTCTTACCTGCGCACGAAGGTCAACATGCGATTCGGTGGTTCATTCACGATCCATGGGCTATGTTCGTCAAAGGGGACGAGTTGAAAATTCCATATTCATGGATCAACAGTGCACTGGCTGGTTTGGAGTGAGTCAACCCATTCATTGAGAAGCTTGAGAACCTGAATGTCTACAATGATGATGAAGACATCGCTTTACATGTCTCTCTCTTTATAAAATTACGGGTGTCCGTCCGAAGCCTTTTACGCTCCTTTTATGGACCTTTTATCCCGAAACTGTGTGTGCTCACACGCCACCGGGTGACCGGAACTGTACGGCACCAAAACCCTGGATACTCTCACGGTAAGCGCTCTTGCCGCCTTCGGCCCCACAACAGGCGCTAATCCCTTGCCGCATTTCGTCCATTATGCAGCCATCTCTCAGATAAACTCGAACCTCCAGATTCACTCCACACCGTAAAGCGCTACTTATTTCCTAATGTCCTTGAGGACCTAATGGGTTTTCGAGCTCTGATGTATTTCATTGCGATCGAGATGCCAAGCTAAACCCAGCGCTAATCCTTGCCGCGTTCGGCATTGCATTGCTTTCTTGATCCCCCAACCTAGGAGCATTTCCTACCGTAGGCTCGGCATTCTCAGCGTCTACCCAGCGCTGATCCTCGCCACATTCCACATTCCACATTGCACTGGCTTATTAAGTCTCAAGTTCCAACTATTCTGTCTCCTGCCTTAATCCTCTTTACAAAAAATTCATGCCACGGATCGGCTTCAACCAATAATAATAATTGCAGGAGTCTGAGGTTGGGGCAGATGGCTAGACTGCAACCAGGGAACATAGTAGAGTCAGGTAACATTTCTGCTCTCCTTGCAGACCGACCATGTCGTCCAAAATCCACCCCTTTATGTGGCCTTGGACCTGTTTTTATTCAATGAGGGACATTGCCCGATCAAATACTAAAAGAAATTGGCATTGATTGGCATACTTGAGGTGAGAATAAATGAGAGTGATGTGCCATCAAGACAGCAGTGTACATGCAGGCAATACCGATGCCCGGAAAGCAAAGTTTCTCCTTCAATGGTTACAGGTCTACCTGTCCAATCCATGGGGACCTGTCTTCTATATGACCAATTATACTCTGCGATAACCCGAATACCAGATGCAGACAATATCTTGAGCAAAAGTTTCTCCTTCAATGGTTATAGGTCTACCTGTCGATCCATGCAGACCTGTCTTCTATATGACCAATCATACTCTGCGATAACCCAAATACCAGATGCAGACAATATCTTTATTTTGAAGTATGAAGGTGATTCTTCACAGGGTACTGATGTCATTTGGAAGGGGCTTCTGTTGTAATCACAATATACTAATATCAGTCTTAATTAATGACTTTAACACATGGAAAAGAGGGGATGATGACCTGCGGAGCGGGTGTTAAACAATAAATTGCACAAAAGGGGATGGGAGGCCGCGAAGCGGCCGACCAGCCCCTTGTTGAACACACAGATTGCATCAGCAATGAAATCGCTGCTGTTATTTCCCTTGCCCCATCTTCTCAACCTACCCGCAGAAAAATTGTGATTCAACGGAAAGGGAGCGGCAAACCAATTTTCCTGGACATTCTTTCGCCCTTTGTAGAACCCTTGCACTATTTGCTACTCCTTCCACACGGTACCATGGGCTGGTCTCCCTCACGTCAAACCCGAGATGGAAAGAAATTTAGCCAGGCACGCTGGTATAGGACATGGCTTTACATGAATGCCGCACAGATGTCCAAGTTTTCTAGATTAACTGGTATGTTCCATTTCAACTCCTTCAATTTATTTCTGAACCAATGGTAATATAGGAGAATATTTGGTTGATGCCTGGAGCGCCATTGAAGAGGCCCGACTAACCTATATCCGAATGAATCAACACGAGTCTGAGCCAGATGAAGAAGAATTCATTGGACCAGGTGGAGAGGAGCCGGTTGACGATGTTCGGCTGCCATCTACCCTTGTTCATTCGCCCGCTTGGGCTGCTGCCAACATATCTGACTGTCTGGCTCTGCGGAAAGCTCTAGGGCCAGTCACCCTGTTCATTACTTTCACTACTAGCCCACGCTGGCCAGAAATTACATCACAATTACTCCCTGGCCAGTCCGCAAATGACCGGCCCGATCTCATTGTGAGAGTGTTTCAGCAATACCTTTCTGCATTCATGAAAGATATTCGCACTGTGTTCGGGCCAGTCCTGTATCATATAGTTCCAGAAACGGGGCCTTCCCCACGAACATATGGCTGTTGCTCTCAAAAATGTCCCAAAAACTCCAGCAGAGATTGACAAATTCCTCAGTGCTGAACTTCCCCGTGAATCTGGCCCTCTACGTGATGCTGTTAAATGACATATGACGCACACTCATGATCCATCGAAGTCTTATCATCGATGTGGATGGCCCAAAAAGTGTCAGTATGGTTATCATAAGCCCATCATTCCTGATTCTGCATTCAATGAACGTGGTAAGGCACAATTACCTCTGCATTTCTTGGTTTGACCATTTCCAGAATATTTTGAACATTGTCGTCGCGACCCAGAAGACGCATTTATTGTATCTCATATTCCGTGGCTCATTTTAAAATATGACTGCCATATCAACGTGGAATTCTCTACAACAGTCGCACTATTCCAATATCTGTTCAAGTACTTTTTTTGCAAACCGCCAGACCAGGCAAATTGGTAGGTCCAGAAACAGCCATCATCGACAGGCGAGATTGAGCCAAGGACTCTTGGTCGCAAACCAGTGGATGAAGTACGTGACTACGAAAGAGGGCGGTACCTGTCATCCATCGAAGCGGCAACACGCCTGGCTTCATTCCACATTTCCGAGAAGCATCCAGCTGTAAAGCGTCTCCCAATTCATTTACCGGGACGGCAATATGGCCAAATGGCACGTAAAAATGGTTCAGAGTCTGATGCGACTCTGTTAGTTCGATACCTATCGCGCCCACGCCATCCTCTACTCGACAATCTGACCTATGTGGAATTTGGATCACAGTGCAGACTCGAAAAGCACGATCCCAACGTGGAGATGCATCCATTACAAATTCTTGAAGATGAATATCCAAATCGACCCAGGATGAGGATCCGATTCTACAAGCCTGGCCATGTTGGAGTCTGTCGCATTCAGATGGTGTATCCTCGGCATGGGGATGTATTTTATCTGCGTGCACTTCTGCTGCATCGAAGTGCCCATGATTGGGTGGACATTCGAACGATTGATGGTGTTGTCTATGGAACGTATCAGGAGGCGGCACGAGCTATGGGACTGTTCGATAACCGTGACGAAGGAATAATGGCATTCGAAGAATTACTCAATTTTGGTGCCCCACCTTCTCAGCTTCGTTGGATATTCGCAGTTCTGGCAACTGAGGGCAGTCCAGCATTGACTATAAGGGAAGCCCATAAAGAATCCCTTGGTGCAGACATTCGAGATCGTATGTTACGAACAACGGCTTCACCACAGCCAGATTTAATCATCAATGAACTTTTGCTGGCGCTGCAAAGCTTACTACATGGTCTGGGAAAATCCCTCGCAGAGATCGGACTTCCGGAGCCGACAGAAAGACAACAAGAGGTTGAAACCGAGCGCCTTCGGTGGTCTGGCGATCCAACCAATCTCTGTGCTTTCAAGGACGAACTCACAGCTGAGCAGGTCTGTTGATTATTTTTGTTTCGTGTCTTCTCCTCTGATCCTGTGGTAGCGAGCTATTTACGATCGTATTATGCTTATTTCAACCCTGGAAAAACCACCCCCCTTGCATATTGATGGTCGCGCTGGACGTGGAAAGACATTTGTTCTTTATCCGGTCATAAAAGCACTACGCAAATTGGATCAAATCATTTTGCTCTCTGCATCTTCTGCATTCGCAGAGAAAAACTATCCTGGAGGACGAACAACGCACTATCTTTATGGAATTCCAGTCGATGAATATAACCCACATCTCAGGTCTTCTGTTGGACCTAGAAGTGACCGGGCTAAACTTCTCCTAACAGCCAAATGCCATGTCATTGATGAAATTGGTGGCCTCCACTTCAAAGCTTTCGATTGCGCCGACCGTCTCATGCGCTCATTGACAGGATTCTCAGACAAGGTATGGGGAGGCCGGATGTTGATTACAGTTGGAGATTTTCGCCAGGTATGTGTTGGATACTCAAGAAAACATCCCATTCTCACTGGCCCATGGTTGCACCTGTTGTCAGATTTGGAGGACGAACTGCAATATGCAACGCATCACTACGCACACAATCGGTTTTTCGCCACTTTGAAATTCTGAAGCTCGAAATATCAATGCGACAACGCCACGACTTGGTGTTCTCATCTTTTCTTGATAGCATTGGCGATGACTATCTTCATGATTCAGTTGACCTGGGGTGTTTGCAGCACACACGGTCACCCCAAGAACTAATCAACTTTATATTCCCTCCAATTGTTCTCTCTGACCCGGTCATCTGTATTTCCCGAGCCATTCTGAGCCCATTTAACATATTTGTAGATGAATTCAACACTATCATTCTCCGTGATGTGCCTGGGACTGCACACTGCTATATCAGCAGTGACTCGGTGGAAGATGATGTCAACAACTCAAACGAGGCAGTCTTCGCTGATCCCGAGTTCCTCAACTCACTCAAAGAGCCCGGAATACCACCACACGAATTGTTTCTCAAGGTTGGCGCTATCTGCCGACTTACTCGGAATTTTGATGCGTCCCGAGGTCTCACAAAAAATACTCGGGTAATTGTGCGCAATTTACTGCGATACACTGTTGAGGTAGAGACGATTTCTTCCATCGTGGCTGGCCAACCTGTCGACTCGGTATGTGACCTGCTTTAGGTTTTAAAGTCCTTCAATATGTCTCTAGATCCGACTTCATATCCCACGTATCGACTGCCATTTTCAACCTCATGGATTCAATTTCACCATCCACAGAAAGCAGATACCACTCGCTCTCTGTTATGCCACCACATTTAATGGCTGTCAAGGCTTAACCGTTCAAAAGTTGGGTATTGACTTGCGACGACCTGTGTTCTCGCATGGCCAGTTGTATTCCGCAATGACCCGGGTCCCAGACTCAGAAAACGTCCTGATTTTGAAATATGAAGATGATTTATCCACATGTACCAGTAATATTGTTTGGGATGAACTCCTTCTGTAATATTCATGTAGCTTTGAATCCACTTCGATGTCATTCTTCTATGTTCAAAAAGGGGATGGCGGCCCACGAAGCGGGCCGTCAGCCACTTGTACATCATCAGTTTTATTCAAGTAGTATAAAAGGAGGAGGAAAAACCCCGCAAGGGCGAGCTCATTGCATCCCCACAGATTCAGCCTCACTGATAATCTCTGTTTGGTGTTGGTGTGTTTGGGTCAGTCTCGCGAAGATATAAAAACATAGTCTCTGTTTGTGATTGTTCAGTAACTCAATAAATAAAGAAGTTTGTTCTAGAAAGGTCGAGTGCGAGAAGTAAGGATTTAAGTTTCGAGTTGTTCGTCTGCGGAGGCAGACGTCCACGTATAAAATTCAAGTGTTCAACGTTGGTCCAAGCGTGTGGTGTTGAAAGTGCTATTAGCCTTTGAACAATTAGTTCATCTGCCTATTAGAATTAAGCAATACATCTGTCTTTGGCATCGGAAGGCGGTTAGTTCTAGGCATTTGACGAAGGGGCTTCCATTGCTAGTGCTCTTCGAAGTAGCTGAGTGAGTTGGCGACCGTCCATCTGCCCTGTAGTAATCATCTGAACACAAGCTTAACAAAGTTGTGTCATTTTTGAGGCTAGTGTTCGGGGATAATTCTATTTGGCACCTCCCGGTGCCAAGGTGCCAGCGGTGCTAATTGGAAAGATTCTAATTGGCACCACCCACATGACATCTTTTCGGACCGGTAAGCGAGCCATCAATCGTGATCGGTTTCAGCTTCGGGCGATCCTCTGTAAAATTGTGTAAATGCTTGCTTTTGGATCGGTCGGAAGGTGCCGTGTGTCCATTTCACAGAGATGTTTGCATAATCGTTCAGGATACAATACACGGCCTAGCAAAAGCATTTTTAGACGTTGAAGTCCATTTTGTTTCTGTAGGTTGAAACCTTAATGTTTGATGTCATCATATTGGGAGAAAAAACCCGTGCTACCGTCCTTCTGCTTTCTGCTGCCATGTCCTTTGCTGCATACACCCACCCTCACCCACAGACACATTTCTCTGTGGAATATTTCGCTGGTCTAACAGTTGCCAATGCCACTTATCTTGTCGAGAACGATCAGCTACCCCGCATTCTGCCAAAAGACAGCGTCAAAAAATGGGTTTTTGACCAAACAGTGCCAACTTCCATCTCTGAGATCATCCTGGGCATAGACGAAGAGATTCCGTGTTTGGATGATATATTACCGATCACCCAGGCTGTGGAACAGGCATTTTGCCAGGAGGGTGCTCGCTCGGTCTGTGTCCAAATCGGTCAAAGAATTGTGCGCTACCATCTTTCAAAAGTATGTGGCCTACCAAATAGAAATGAATGAATCTAACTATCAATCTAGATCCACCTCATCTTGGGTGTAAACAACCAAACGTACAACCTCGAGGCTGCTGCCAGTATCTTGCAGAAAGTGACATCGGGCTCGCAGGGCGCACTCCTGCTCCCCGAGCTTATAGAACAGCTCAAGCTCAACAAATATGCAGAGCCTCTCGCTGGCTTTCATGTCACTCAAACCCCCTTGTATACGCTTGGCTGTCTGCTTAATGAACAGTGGGCGATGGAGGACGTTCTCAATGCACGGGCCGAATTCATATATTTTCGCCGAGCTGCCATGGACCTCGGCGCCGAACCATCCTTCCTTTTCCTCCCAACCTCCTTCATGAATGACTGTCGGAAGCTTGTCGCGCTACCTCACGCACCATATAGTTCCGAAATCATTCGGTTGCGGGGACGCATCCGCAGCGGCAATGTGAGCGAAATTGGGTTTGTGCCCTGGACTGGAGATCATTATGGGGCCATTTACAAGTTGAAGCTCGTGGATCTCGAGAATGGTGATTCTTTACACCTTCCTGCTGCACAGGATACTCTACCTATCTTGCGGTGGGCATTCGCAGGACTTGGAGATTTCGAGCCGCCTCCTTCTCAGTCTTACATCCAGCCAGGGCTTATGGATCGCCAATCTACGATGGCCGGCGGTGGGAGCTGTGGGATTGCTTCAACAAATTTTGTGGAATTCCGTCTCGGTCTGGACAGTCCGCGATGGCGCGCATCTCAATCGGCCGACTTCCGTGATCTGTTCTTGCAGGAGATCATTCTCTACCATCTACTTGCTCGGCGAAAGACTACAGTACGTACTTCTCTGATATCACAGCTCTCCTCGTAATTTTATTAACGTGTTATATAGGCGTACACGGACTGGGTTATTCCGTGTACTCTCGTCGAGAATGGAGAAGTTCCCATGCTTATCGGCAACGCTGCAGTCGGTTACAGGGATTATAATCTGCATATGCTGTCTCATACTGTACGTTGCCTCTTTCTTCTGGCGAAAATATCTCTGTAATGCTTACACCGACTGTTAAAAGTTCGAACATCCCATCTTTGATTGGTGTGGCGCCATTGGGGAACAACCAGCCATTTTTGAAAAGGAAACACTTTCCGTTTCTAATCCTTCCACCAGCCTACCCAGTGCTACATGTGGCAAACCCACCGTTTCGGCCTCAGCTGGCCTCTCAAATCATTCTGGCGGCCAACCACCGTCTTTGACTGCGGCGTTCGAACTTGGGGCACGTACAACTGTTCCGCCGATCAGCGAACTCAAAGAAATAAGTCTTGACTCAGGCTTTCACATTTATTCGAACTTCAGCACGCCATCTGCCCACAACCTCCAAAATCCACCCCCTTCCTCTGCATCAAAAAACGATGCCGCCATCATCATCTTTCCCGATACCCCTCCGCCGCGTGCCGCTGTTGTGGTAAATTTGGCAGACTCGCCCTTACCTAAAACACCGCCGCGACTGGTCAAGCAGGAATTGATTGATATCTGCAGTCCGGACGTCATCGATCTCTGTACTCCACCTCGTCTTGCCACTAAAAAGGAAATCACGGATCTCATGAGCCCGTTCCGTCCCAGCGTCAAACGAAAACATGTGCTTCCGAGCTCAGAGAAGCCCGTTATTGACCTCACTGTCTCAAGGCCGCCACACCGGAAACCAAAAATCGAGTCTGCTCTGAGCGAGTTCAAAACCAAGTCCACTTCCCTTTCCCTACCCAATGCCAGTGCCAACCAGGCAAGACAATTTGTGGTGGCGTTTGGACCTATTAAAGTCGGCAACATCTATCCTTCCTTTCACGCTGGAATGGCAGCCGTCTTGGAGGCACAGGCAGCTCTCGGACACAAGTTTATAAAGGGACAATCCATCAAGGACGACAACGGTGTCCTGAGAAGGCAAACCCTGCGTTGCAACCGCTATCGCAATCCTAAAGAAACTCACCGCAGTGATATTGATCCTTCGGACTATCGAAAGGGGAAGTCTGGGCGGACAGACTGCCACGCGCACGTTAACCTCGTTCGAGTACTCGGCCCGCAAGTCTTTTGGCATATCAGTGTCGTTGATGCGTCACACAACCATGCTCCCCACGTCCCCCCTGGTGGTCCAATACAGCGACCGCCCACTGCAGCACAACGATCAGTGGTTGCAGAATTTGCAGAAGATTTTTCCCGGGCACAGCTCAAGAAGGTGCTCAAGTCTCAGTTCCCCGGTAACAAACTCGAGAACCGCCAGATCTCCAACATGGCGAATGGTGCCCGTGCTGAAGGACGTTAGAGTCCCTGTTCAAGCCCATTCTCGACCTGCTGAACCTTTATACTGCGGCGTTTGCCATACAAACCTGTTTCAAACAGATGGAGCTCGCGATGTTCTATGATGCAGCTGCGTTGCAGCGCCCGGAGGGTGTGCGTAACTGGGTGAGCCTTATTGCTCAAAATTTATTTCGTTTGGACTAATTGCTATATAGTCGGAATATGCGATTGCAGCGAATGATTCGGAGCCTGGATTTCAGTGGCAAAATAACGAAGAGCAGGTGAGTACTGTTTTGTTTCGACAAAGCCTTCTCATAGTACTCTACCAGCGCCGCAACCACTTCTCAAACGATAGAGCCTATATTGGCACGAGGTTTCTGCTTCGGCTTGTGCAGGAACAGGGACTTGTTCCTTCTCATTTGCTCAAGATAACACACACCGAGACTCGGGCAACTCATCTTCTTGCCCTGTTTCCGGATGGGCGATACCTCTGTGACTGCTGCATGGGAAGTAATGTAGGCATTCCATGCCGCCATTATTTTGTAGCTTGGGTGAAGATATCGGGCCTTCCTTTTAACATTTCGTTAATCAGACCTCGGTGCGCTCCTACTTTATCGTGAAATGCTGGCGAACTAATTATGATTTCCTAAAAGTTGGTATCTGGATCCGGCTCTGAACGTCAAAGAAACCGAAACCGTCGCCCTTAAGAAGCAAACCAGTCACATCATTCACTTTACTGCGACATCCCTGCCCAGCCCACTTATTGTAAACCCAGTTTCGTCTAGAGCACTCATTGCAAGGAACGCTACCCCACCACCACCCACGCGAACTATCTCTGAGCGCGCCGTCTACGCTGCTGTCACGGCAGATGTTCGCTCCATGATAACCGGAGTTCAGACAGAGGAGCAACTCAATAATCTTCTCGAGAGGCTGGATGCAGCTGGGTATGTGTTGGGATTTATTTCGCATTCTGTTGCTAAATATGTATGAAACCCAGACGCGCACCCCAAGAGGAAGCCATGAGAGATTCCATTTGCGATCCACCGACGGTGGTGCGCAAAGGAAGGCCTCTGAGCCAGAGGATGACCAGCTCGACAGAAGGCAGAGCCCGGGGAGGAGGAGCAAGGATTCCGCTTCTAATCAGTTCCAGTCTCATGCCCAGGGAACCGCAGCTCCCAGACGCCAAAATCGTTGTTCAAAATGCCACAGCGTCGGCCACAACTCCACACGCTGTCATTTGTACTAATTTAGGATACTCTTTCAGTTACTCTGTTTGTAACCTATGTTCAATTTGATAGGGCCATTGAATGAAGTATTGAAAGAAAGAATGCATTTCTAACTAAGATGTCAAAGTTCTGGCCTGATGGGACTGTGTTCTATCTCCGAAGAATATATTCTAAACCGATTTTTTGTTGTGCTTTGTATGTCTCACAGTCCGGCCGAGTTTGGGCCACAGTGCCTTTGGGCTGTTAATTAACACTTGATGGGACGTAGGATTCATTTAGGAGTTGAAAAGGGAGGACTTGGCCTGATAGGTTTGTGTGCCATCTCCGAAAAATATAATCTAGACCGATGTTTTGTTGTGCTTTGTAGTATGTCTCCTACTAGTAGTCCGGCCAAATTTGGGCTGTTGAATGAACACGGAATGGGACCGAGAATCCATTCAAGAGGTGAAAAGGAAGAACTTAGCCTGATAGGATTGTGTGCCATCTTAGAGCAATAGATATTAAACCGACGTTGTGAACCGTGGGAAGACTTCATCGTGAACCGATGAAGTCTTCCCATGGTTGCGCAAAGTCGAGCCTCTGTACATCATGGAAGATCTGGGTACCAGTCATGGAAGATCTGGGTACCAAGCGCAACATACTCAATGCAACCGCCCGATCCAGTCTCCGGGATCTACACCGACCACCGCTTAACCCACTTCTATCACCTGTGACAGCCATGCTTCAAATCGGGCATCCAGATTGGGAACATCATTTTTGGTTTTCGGCAATCACGGAGGTGCCAAATAGAACATTTGCTGGCACCTGCGGTGCTTTTGGCACCGGGAGGTGCCGAATAGAATTATCCAGTGTTCGGTCCTCAGATCTATAAAAAACCTCCAATCTATACCTATAAAACCCAAAAACCCTAGTTCACTAGGTCCTCAAAAATGTATCTCAGTCAGTTCAGACTACTGAAGTTCGTATAAGACTCTATTGAGGCTTTCGTGGAGGAGACTACTCAGTGTTTAAGAAGTGAAAGTTCCATTCCAGCTGGCCGCATACTACGGACCAGACCCAAATTCAACTGAGCAGCGCATTATAGCTGAGGGTAATGTGTGTAAGGGCAACCCTGGCGGCCCGAAATATCTCAAGAGTCCTGGCAGGGGGGATCCGAAGTCAATTGAAGTACACTACTACAGGAAGAAGCGCACCTGGCAGGGGGGATCCGAAGAGGAGAAAGTCTAAGGATTCCCCGGCCAGGTGCGTGCCTATATACCAGCTAGGGCTAACTACGGGTTGCGCATGGTTTGTTGATGGCGTAGTGAACGGCAGTGATCCCGGGCACGATCACATGCGGAGTGCCATGCGGAGTGCGGGGATCCGTCCAGATGGGGTTTGGCTCGGCGGGGGGAACGTCGGAGGATAGCGGAGGTCTGACCGGAGGTCGGATCGGAGGATCCGGGGGTCGGATCGGAGGATCGGGGGTTGGAAACGGGGGTTCCCCTGACAATGTGTGTGTGTGTGTGATTTGTTGAGTGTGTTCTCAGGCCTACCTCAAGCGCACCGTTTCATCGAGTTTTGTGGTTCTCTCTCCTTCGAGTTTGTGGGTCAAGAATCCTCGCCGGTCGGGCTTCGATTGTCTTGTTCCTGCCTGTACCCTTTCTGTGGGCCAGCCTGTAGTCGCGTCTGGTGCTATTCGGTGGTCGTTTTCCTCGTGTTGATGTCATTAAGTGCATATGTCTGAAAGATGGAACCCGTCAATTCCATTGTTCATGGTAAGCAAAGGTCTGAGCTCTGACCTCGGTCCCAGCTGGGGACTCGCTGATGGGCTGCGAGGATTCCGGAATCCGATTGTCCGGTTCAAATGGGATAGATAAATCAGCTGAGTCGAATCCATGCGTCACCCGTATTTCCTTGCCCTCTTGTAATTCTAATCACTTCCTTTCATCGCACTTGTCTTCTTCTGCCAGTTTTAAGGAGTGTAGGGGGGAGTGGATCGTTCCTTCTCCCATGGTCCAGTCCGCCTCAGTACATTTTCTGTTTTTGCTGGTGTTCAGCGTTCAAAAGAGAGGGCATTATGATCTCAGGCTGTAAACCGGTTATGGACATATCGTTATTGGTTTGTTTTTCTTCTTCCGTAGTTTTACAGCTAATAACAGTACCAAAGGCGCGAGCACACTTTTTTTCTGTTTCGGGATGTTTTCAAATAATTCCCGGTATCTCAATGAGTTCTTGATCAATCTGGGTGAAACCTAGCTAGAAATTTCGGGTTAATTCATGCGGAATTAGTGATAGAGAGAAAGTTGTAAAACAGGTGCCGCTTTCCGGCACGACAGACCGTCTGGGGTGTGCCTCACTCCTGGCGTATGTTTGAGTTCAAAGTCGAAAAGGACGATAGCCATGATCCGATGGTTTATAGTTGTGTTGGGTTGAATGTCCGGATTATTCAACATCCCCTTGATGTACTTCGCGTCGACACGTATGAGGAGGTTTTTTACACCCCCGATGTATAGTCGGTACGCCTTCAGCGCGCAAAACAACCTGTACAGGTCCAGCTTCACCTGCGAGTACCGAGCTTCGCGCTCATTCCACGTGATCGAGCTGAATCTTGACGGGTACTCGATTCTGTCTTCGGCAATCTAGAAAAAAATAAACCCGACACCGTGGAACGAGGAGTCGACAGCCATTAGGATCCAGTGCACGGTGTTGTAGTCGATCTGGCGGAGTGCTGGTGACTTTATTAGCAGCTCCTTCAGGATATTCATCGACTGCAATTCGTCTGCACCGAATATGAATGGGGCATCCTTCCGTAGTAGTCGGGTGAGGGGTATCGCGTGGTCGGCAAAGTTCCTGATGAAAATCCGCATGAGGCCCAGCATCTCAAGGAAGGCCCTGACATGGGTCAGATCTTCACACGGAAGCCAGTCTCTGATCTTCTGGACTTTTGTCTCATCGGATGTTCTGCCCTCGTAGCTGCAAACATGTCCAACAACTTTTATTTTTGGTGCGGCAATGAACGATTTCTTGGCGTTGAAGGTCCCTCCCGCATGTCTGATCTGTTGGAGGATGTGGTTGATGTTGAGAAGATCTTCCCAGACGAACCGTCGAATACCGGGGTTCTCCTTTATGGTCTTGTAATCCCCGTTCTCCAGGCGGTAGTAGGTGGTGGGTCCCCTGACCGGTGTGTCGTCCACGAATGGCTGAGTGATTTTCGGAATCTCGTCCTGTAGAATGAAGTTGATATCGCCCTGTTGTATCTGAACCGAGTTGGTGTATCCCTGGGGTAAACGGGTCAACCGGAGAGTTCCGAAGGGTCCCTGGAAAGTTGTGAAGTCCCGAGACGCCACGTCGAGGAGCCGGTGAACGAAGCAAGCCAACGAATAATTCGAACATGCCGTATATGGCACACCTGCCAAAGGACTCGGCGTAAACCTCAACCACTGGTGGAAGGCCGGCGTCTTTGACAACAACCACATTTAGTGGCTGGAGGTTGTGGACAAGTCTGAGCGCTCCATTTGATTTCGGTACGACAAACCAGTTCGTTCTGGTATGACGAGCTCGATGGTTCATACACCCAGGTCTTCATCTTCCCACGTATGATCTCGACGACTTTGTTCCTGATGCCGGGTGGGATCGGGATGTCATGTTCCTGCCATGGGGTGTGAGCTAGGACGGGTATTTTCATGGGCTCAAAGTAGTTCTCCCGAAAGTGTCCCCGCTCTGTTTCACCTGTATGGCCCCAGCAACCCCTCTAGTTAGAAGGGGAGACTATACGGGTCTCCCCTTCTAACTAGAGGGTGTTTGGGTTGCAACGGCATGAACCCAATAATTACCTGATAATTCCTTCTAATGGCCTTCTCATTTAGGGGCGTACCTTAATTTTCTCGCTAATTTATTGTCATTTTTTGAGGCCAGAGCGCGTGAGTTCGGTGCGCGGGGCGGCACCTTTGATCGGGTTGATGGCGAACGTCGGGGAAGGCGCGAGGCGACATCGCCGCCCATGTTTGATGGCAGCAACGACGCAGTGATGAGAGCCCGGTGCATTGATGGGAGAGCCGTTGTTCGCTAGCGACACTTGGCGCTACGTGCCGTAGTGCTTAGAAGCCCATTAGAAGGAATTATCAGGTAATTATTGGGTTCATGCCGTTGCAACCCAAACACCCTCTAGTTAGAAGGGGAGACCCGTATAGTCTCCCCTTCTAACTAGAGGGGTTGCTGGGGCCATACAGGTGCTCCATTTCATCCCAGGCGAAAGCCAGTCATGATTCAGATGAATTTGTGGACCAACTTCTCTTCTCTTCTTCTGACCAAACGAACCCATCTAGGTTGACCATCATCTCACCGGCCCGTTGCCTCGTATACCCTTCTCCTTCCAGGAACTCGCCAGGATGCGGGTTTAGCGGCGACATCCCTTCTTGCGGGTCAGACAGAAAGTGCTGCACGATCCGGAACTCCTCAGGTAAGGTCGCTGAAACGGAGTGGACCCTGTCGGCCACCGGTTTGTATTTCTTTTTCTTCAGCTTCTTGTTCTTCGTGGGTGCGGCTGCCGTGTTTATCCATACATGCATGGTTTCATCATAGTTGTATGCCTGTGAGAGACAATATGCGAGGTATTGAGGCGATATCTCCCACTGGATCGTCTGGTCGTGAATGTAGATTGGCTGGCAATCTGTCGTGTTTGTGCCTTCCAGGGCATATACAGTCACGGCGAAAATTGTTGCCCATACCAAATTGGGAAATTTTGTGATGGCTCGCAAGAAATAGGTGGTGGACCTACTATTAGATAGTTTTTGGGTAGAAAGTTGTATATATGGTCTATATGAGTCAAAATACCTGTGGTTTGGCTGTATAAAATGCCGGAAATTGCTGCCCTGGTGTGATTTGGTGATACCCTGATAGCCCATTTAATTATGCATGCAAGGCCAAGTCCATGCCAAAGTAACATTCTTTTCGAATCATATGTAGCAGCAGAAGTTTTCTCTGGCCGGGGATTGGCTAGTATTGGGCCTACCACCTATTTATTGCAAGCCATCACAAAATTTCCAAATTTGGTACGGGCAACAATTTTCGCCGTGACTGTAATACCATTGGTGCTTGAAATTGTTAAAAGGAGAATCCCGGAATCTCCCATGGCTTGTCGATGATTTGCGAGCTCAGAACTTGGTGTGGAAACACAAGAAACAAGGTGATAATGGCCTCGGTTGGGAAGCCAGTTGAAACTGTAGATACATGATATACAAGATATTGCACATAACAAAACCGCAAAAATGCGTGATTTCACAGGTGTGTCAGTATCCTGCTTATCATCGAGTTTGAGGCTTGGCCCTCGAGCTCAGAACTCGCTGCAAAATCCACCAGAAATATGTTGCTACCGTGAATGTCGTCGGAGGCCTGGACGTTTTGCCCTCCCTCATGCAAAATCTAGCGAAATGAGCTCGATCATTGCTGGTTCTTTGTCCACCACTTCCATGATCTGATTGCTCACTATCTCATCCTGAAAGGGGGATTGCCTAGGTGGTTTCATCTTTGTCGCTATGGTCTGTATCTTCCCCATGTTGGGCAAGTGAGAGTGAGCTCCTGTGGTCCATCGGCGTAGTACTTCATGTGGCATTCCGTGAATCGAAAGAATGATCTGCTGACTAGAATGTTGAATGGTGCGCCATCGACAACGTGAACCTGTAGGAAAAGTTCCATATCTCTGACCGTGAACTTCAGGTTCTCCACCACTCCGGGCGTGATCGACTGGTTGGAGTCCGCCGATTCCATAGTTAGGACCTTCTCTGGTGAAAGGGGCACCCCAATCATCTTCCAGATGTTCCGGTTCATAGCGACGATCTCTGAGCCCTGGTCCAGTGCGCACATAACTCGGTGGGTGTTGTTCACAAGCATCTCGATACCGTGGAGGGAGTCAATGGGTGAGGCCGTTAGGAGGAATGTGCTGGTCATAGCACCGTAGGACATCATGAGCGCCTCTTTGTGCTCCTGGAACGCCGTGGTTTCAACCGTGGGAATCCTTCGGTTGATCGTACTCTCCCGGTAATATTTCCGGAACTCGGCCGAGATGGCACATAGTTTCTCCGGCGAGACCGAAATTTCCGATTTCAGAGACCGCTCGATTACCTGCTTGCCGGGTTCTCAATTGGCGCCTGATATTTGAGCGCAGGGAGCTGAGGCAGAGCAGGAACGGTGTTCTTGGCAGTCGATTTTATGTTGAGCGGGCCAGTCGGAGGTTTGATCGTTGGGCGCGCTGGCGCAGCGGAGACGGTTTTAGCGGCAGCCAGTGGCTGGGTTGCCGCTGCGGTTCCCGCTGTCTGCCTAGGTTGTCCCGTTCTCTCGATGACAACCTCTGGGACCGGCCTGGACCCAGATCCGGCCTTCCGCGTCCTCAATTTCTTCGGCTTCCGGCTTCAGCATCATGCCAAATGACATGGTCTGTGCCACTTTGCTGGTGGTAGTGTAAGAAATTGCGGCCACTGGATGCAGGGGTTGGGCCCACTCCAAGACTTGCTGATGCTGCTGGGGATTCGGCTGTGTCTGTGCCGGCAGTGGGTTCTGGGCAATCCACCGGTCGATCCGTTTGGCCAAATTTCTTCCGACCACCACCCTCGGAATGTACTGTCCATTCGGCAACACGATCCTTCTGTTGGCATTTTGGAAGCACTTTCCTGCATGCTCATAATCTTGAACCACGGGGCACTCCCGCATGAAATGGCCGGTGTCTGAGCAGAAACCGCACTCCCCGGGTGGAAACATGGTCCCAAGCCGACTTTCTCGAGCCGGCCACGGTTTGCGTGGGGGGTACCGGCTGTCCCATTGGGCATATGCGTCCTGAGGCAGGTAGTCATCGCGCCTATAATTATCGCGTGGTGCATAACCGTTGTCGCGCCCGCCGTATGGTCCCACATAGGGTCCAGGCTGGGAGCTCGGCTATGGATATTGCTGAGGAGGTGGATGGGTTTCGAGTGCTGTGGCCGTGTACATCGGGAACGTCTGGTGCGGTGGCAGCTGAGCCGTCCTGTTCAGTGCCTGAGTCAGTGACTAGAGGTTGACATGGTACTGCTGGCCCATTTTGGCCAGTGATTCCCGGAGGTCGAGAATTTCCTGCTTAATAGCCACCGAGTCCGCAGCTTCTCCAGCCATGGCGTGTGGTCCTTCCAAAATGTATTGGCCTGCGTCGACCATATCCTTCACTTTGTACAGGGTATCCGACGGGTGATCGGGCCGCGTGATCCGCAGTGGGCGGTAGACTCGGTTCCTGAACTCATCGTCCATTCCTTTGGGAAAATCCCGTCGAGTCTCTAACTCGGTGATCTTCCCTTCAGCGATCGAATGGTTGGGGATTGTTCTGAACTTCCGGTGGTAGGTGGAAAGATGATCCTTCAATTCGATTTTCATCCCTGCCCTCACAGAAATGAAGGACTCGAGGTCGCTGGCAGTGAAGATCTTGTGTCCATCGGCCCCTGGGTACAGCTTCTCGACTTCTTTCTTGTATGCTGTCCACGAGATAGGGGTACCATCTTTGGGTAGGTACCCCTTCCAGAGGAGTTCGTCTTCGCGGTCGATGTATCGGGAGGTAACTGTTATTTTGTTGTCGTCCGTTGTTTTCCCGCAGGCTTCGATAACCTCCTCTACGTCCTCCCAATACTACTTTAGGCTCAATGCCTTCCAATCAAACTCTGGCGCTCCGCGGGCCGTACGTCCGGGCAACATTTTCGACATCCACTTTGGGATAGGGGCTGGTTGAACTTCGGGTGGTTCCGAGTTCGTGAGGTAGGATTCGGTGAAGAGTGTCTGGGACTCGGGGAAACACAGCCGACCCAGGATGTGCCCATATTGGGAAGTCACGTGAAGCTCGGCCATCGAGCGGCGAACTTGCGGCAAATATTCCGTAGCCTATTGTTCTCCTCCATTGTCCTTCCTCTTCGCTTATGCGCTCGTTTCGAATATTTCTAAGCCACTGTACCAAAGAGGAGAGAGAGAAAAAATATTAAATGCAAGTTTTATTTCTACAGTACGCGAGGTAAGTACATTAGAGTACATTGCAACAAAATTAGTGAAACGGGTAAGAATGATGCCACTCCTGTGTGCTCAGGAGATGGGGCCTGTAGTGTTATGTTAGCCACTCTGCCATTTTGCTGGCGGTTTGTCCTTCTGTGTTGCTTGGACAGGGCTTAACCTGCAGGAGAATCCCCGCCATCGTTGGCAGTGGCATGCATTCGATACATTTCTTCCAATTGGTGGAGCTGCGCCGATGAAACCAATAATTTCTAGAGAAGAAAAATCAGACAGCAAGCTGCACTGCTTAAAACGTGCCTTAGACTTCCTTGAGACCGTCTGGGACATAGTGGTGGCCCAGATAAAATTTCCTTGGGTGCTGAGGGTGGCCGATGGGGTCTGAGAGGTGTTGATGGGCTCGGAAGGGACAAAGGTGAAGTTCTTTGAGATTGTAATAAAAAGAGGTGCGATAGTAGGTGGTGGTAGTGTGTAAAGACATGATTTGACGCGTAGAAACACGTCCATTGTGGCACAGAATGAGCCCAAATGCAAGCCACCGAACGAATACCTTTCTGGGATACGAAATGCCGCGCGATGGCCGAGCTTCACGTGACGTCCCGATTTGGGCACATCCTGGCAAGAGGTGCTTGAGATCTGGATCTTGCAATATGATTAAGTAAGCTGATGATCAATTGGCGATCGCCGAAAGGTCATCCAACATATTCGCACTCGCTGCTCGAGGTTCCAGATGCGTGATCTTCATTCTACAGTAGTTACAAACAATGTTATGTATGGCTACTGCACACTTTGAGCTCGCAATGAGCATGAACATTGAAAAGTGGAAAGTGATGCCCTGATGAGAACTGATCCCAACTGATGAAATTCCCTTTTCTGGGGGGGGGTCGTGGGAAGCTTATCTAATCGTATTGGCTGATCCAGGAATCAAGCACCTCTTGCATCCTGGGTCGGCTTACATTCCGGGACTCGGTGGGTCCCTCCATTCACTGACTTGACAATCGTTAGCGGTCAGCTCTAACATTAGTTGTGTTCTTTGGGCAGCGACAACCTCTCTTCTCTTGCACCACTTGGGGATTCACAAGTTCTGTTCCAATAGTGGATCTGTAGGCCGCCGGGGGCAGTCCGTAATAGAAAAATGTCCGAAAAGTTTCAAGTCCTCGGCGAGGGTTCCACTCCCTCCAGATCCATGGTTTGTCAATGAGATCAGATATTTTTTTCGGGTGCTGGCAATGCCTGGTGGGTTCTTTTCTTTCTTTCTTTCTTTCGCCTTGGTGTTTGTATTTTCACTTCATCTCCATTCAAATGTCTGAACTCTCATCAAGATATCATTTTGCTCGACAGATTCCTGGTTTCCAAGGGTGATGGCAAATGTGTGATCCGCCTGGCACACTTACTCCTTCTATCTTAAACTTCCATGCCGCTGTCCCTGGCCTGCGCTTAACACATGGTTCCTTTGCCACCGTCTACAGACCAACTCCTCCCTCAGCTCAGTCTGCTGGCCAGACTACCGTACCATTTCGTTCAGATCGACAGGGGTGGGACGCGTGACCCTTTCAACCAATTCAACAAATCGACAGTGCCGAAACTTTTGCGTGACACCCCAAAACTTTCGACTTTCGTGACGCAAAATTTCGAAAATTTGGCCTTTTTTGCATCTCCGGGGCGATTTTGGGATCTTGGTCATGCTCGGGACATTCGACGACAAACACCTGCGTGACGCGTGAATTCGACATCGACAGGGTGGTGCGTGATGCGTGACTGTCGTCGGTCGATTTGAACGAAATGGTACGGTATCAAGTTATTCTCCCAAGGTCACATGCCCACGTCGCCACCAGGCCCCGGGAAGCTCCACCAAAGGCTTGTCCGAAAGTTAAGGTCTTTCAGAGCAAATTTCCTTGTCCAAAATTAAGGTTTTTGCGGCCAAAAATCGGTCAGCCTTGTCCAAAGTTAAGGTTTTTGAGCCCAGATTCGGCGAAAATTTCCAAAAAAGATCCAATGGAGCAGCCATCTGTTGAGTCATGGCAAGCTGAACGCAGAGGTCGAGAAACTCGGAAGGCAGAAGGATACCCAGTACTTTCCTCATACCTACAACAGCCGAAAAATGCGAAATCATTTTTATTTTTATTTTTAATTACGCGAATTTTGCCTTACACGTGACGACCCCTGTCCGATTTAAGGTTTTTGAGGACCCAGACCCTCTTCGATGTAAGGTTTTTGAGGCCAAAATCCCGGAAATTTTCGGACAAGCCTTTGGTGGAGCTTCCCGGGGCCTTCGCCACCGCATGGCATGCATGATACCGGACACCTAATACCGAATCCGCGGCCGATTATAAGCTCCCCGCCTTCATATGCTCTCTGATCTTCTGTCACGATTCGTCCGTCAACACGCTCGCCTCGGATGCGATAATTAAACCGCAGAATTTGCAGTTTTCCGAACATTGGACACAGTCCACCGGATTTCCGCAACTGCCCGCACCTGCAGTACAAGCCCGCAGCCGTCTTCTTACTTGCCAACAGTCTTCACATGAAATACAGCGGTATTTTCTAACCCCCGACCTCGTCATTGAACTCATCTCGGAGGAGGATCTCCCGTGATGTACGCTTTTGGCGACAACCCGTCTTATTAAGTGCTATCATTTGCGTTGCCTCTGTCTGATAAAGGTGGTGGTTGTCTTCCAGCTCACTCAGGATTCAAGCCTCCTCCTTCACAACAATATTCTCAATCCACTCTCATTTACAATGCCCCCTCGAGCCACCTCCTTTGCCATCCTCACTGCCGTTGCCCAGTTCCCACTCCTCTCGCTTGCAAACTGGGAGCCATGAAAAGCGACCCAATTCAACTTCTTTACGGACGTTCCATGTTCGCAGTACAACGGTGAAGTGGCAGCGTGGTGGACCATGATGCCCTTTGTCGGCGGCCCCGTATTGCAGGCGGACTGCATCCCCTTGAACACCATGCCCGGTAACTCGCAGAGCATCGGCACTACCGACGTGTGGGAACCTAGCACCGCGAGCACAACGATGGCGCCTCCCCATGCGAATGGATCGTGCACTTTCTGGGACGAGTCCAGCTGCTCGGGCAACTCAGATTCGTCCGAATACACCTTGGGAACGGAGCCTGCCTCTCTGCACGCAGCAAGGATGGAGTTCTGTGGCAGAGTGCTAAATGTTGGACTGATCTGACGAGTTTCCAGTCGTGTCGCTGACCGAAAGGAAATTTCCAGGCTTCTTCTTCCAGTCAACCCAGAGTACAAGCTTTCTCTCGCCCGTGTTGTTCTCAATGATTACCCTCTCGTTAATTATCCTGAACAGAACGAAAACCGATCCCCCAGCGACGTCATCCAGTGCATCTCTCTCGAGTTCATCACCGCTTCAGTGAGTGTTTGCTGTGAACTCTCGCAATGAATTGTCCTCATAAATACGCTGAGCATATGCACAGAAAGACTTCAACTTCCCGCACATCATCATCGGACACATCTCACTCAGCCCCGTCGCTCCTATGAGTGTGAATTTGAATTTTGTCTGAGACGCTCAAAATTAAATATGTATTGTCGCCCCCCCTACAAAGGAAACCGTCGATCTCATCATCCAGTATCTCCACCAACCCATCTTCCTCAACCTCACTGGTCAGCACATTATCCTTCATCTCTACCAGCCCATCCGCTCCAACGCAATCAGCTGTTCGCACAATAAGGTATGAATGTCTCTAGCGATGCGCTTGATGTTGAAAAATCTTTGCACTCCAGAAAGACCTTGTCTGCCCGGAAGATCGCGGGGCTCGCAGCTGGTACTGTGTCCGCCATAGTTTTGATTACCACGGCTACTCTTTGTATCTGGCGAGCACGAAGGAAACGCGAGATGCGTACGGTCCTTCCAGCTCAAGGATACTTTCCTCCGCCAGACGGGCAACGCAGACCACCGGGGCGCCAAAAGCCCGGAGCAGGCGCGACAGTCACCATTCGAGAGCCCCGCAGCCAAGGCACAGACTCGGAGTTCGGGATGAACAATGGCGCCAATGGGGACGGGAGCAGGAATCTCGAGCTGGCTATACGGCAAAATAACATACTAGAGGCACGTATCAGTGCCTTGGAGCGGGAGTTGCGACCACAACCGTCGGACTATTCACCCCCTGGATACCTGGATTAAGTCTCTGGTGACACAACGCCACGAACGATCATTCGAGTACATGCCGTTTTCATTCCTCAGGTTGTGAGAGCACAATTAGGACATGTCTCCCATTTTAAGATTGCATCTGCCCAAGTCCAACACTGACGTGAAGATGTTTCAACTCGTTATTTGTTGAGTTTGTTGCCAATTTTGATTCCTCCGACAAAGGCTTGTCGAGATAGGAAGAACTTGAAAAACTGTTAGAACAGAACAGAAATACCGCAGACCGGAAATAGAACAACGCTCGGGCAGCCAGTGAAAAAGAACAGCAATGACAGCGAGTGGATTGAGCAGTCAGTAGCCTCCACTTGATGCAAAAATGTGGCAGCGCTCGAGAGCTTGGAGGAGTGTTGAATTCCAAGGGCGGGTAAAAGTATGCGGGGGAGCAGATAGGATTCAGCGAGCAAGAACGATATAATGTATCAGCTTTATACCAGAAAGCGGGCCTACTTATATGTGTGTTGCATGCGTAGTTCATCTGCTGGACCGGTGCGGAGATTTGTTACACGTGAGATTATCCTTGTTTTCTTTTTGGTGCTGGGTACCCAAAATATGTGTTGACCTTCCAAAGATATGAATCTATGTCTCGATCGCCTGTACTTACGAAGAGTCAAACAATAATTTGTGCTCATTAATCTGCAACTTCCTGCCTAAGAACAATTCAAACTTCCAGTTTCAACTGAGTTGGGTGAGTGAATGATAAATATTGATGCAGGCCATCACTAGGAGGACTAATCACCAGGCCCGTCCTGTTGTAATACTAAGCTTAACCCCTGAAATGTGTTTTTGCATTTATGTTCGACGCAGCTGCCACCTCGGATGTCTCCGAATGCAGTGCAGAGGGATCAACGGGGATCAAGGGATCAACGAGGATCAGTGCGGGTGCAGTGTGTAGCCGAGACCTACGCATGGCCTTAAAAGTTTTAAGCGTTTTGGTACTATTACGCCCAATGGGTCTGAATTTGCACAATGGGTCTGAATTTCGCACTTTTCTCCTTCATTTCTTGCTCTTTTCCCTCGGAGTTTTTTTCCATAGTTACCTGCACTAGTTGACTAAAGTTGTATGAAAAATCTATGGGATACGGCGAGAGGAAGGTATTGAGAACGGGTGCCTGAACCATCAAAGTCGGTGATGTTTTGGAAGTTACTTATGCTCTGGCCTTCCGGGTTACTCTGAGCCTCCGGAAAATTTTGAGAGGTATAATATAGTTGATAGTGAACCTTCTGTCTCTTCAGATATTTTTTCCGGGAAGCGGTTGTTGCGTTATGGAGGGAACGGTCTCGAAGGTCACAACATGTCACGTCATTTGTTTAGCGAGCGGAGTTTTAATTCGTCACGCTCCTCCACTAGAACGCAACGCCTCCGCTCCGGAGAAACATTCTGAGGAGGTAGAAAAGTTGGTATATTGTATCTTATACCTCTCAATTTTTCCCGGATGCTGGGGGCGAGCTGGGAAGCCAGAACATCGTCATCTTCCAAAATGTCGCTGAGTTTGATGGTTCAGGAACCCGTTCGCAATACCTTCCTCTTGCCGTATCCCATAGATTTTTCATACAACTGTAGTAAACTAGTACAGGCAACTATGGAAAAAAACTCCGAGGGAAAAGAGCAAGAAATGAAAGAGAAAACTGCGAAATTCAGACCCATTGTGCAAATTCAGACCCATTGGGCGTAATAGTAGGCGTCTGTGTTGCACAACAATCAAAATGTCAAAAACCTGCATAGGCAGGACCACTGCAGGACCCCAGACGTACCCCGCACCAAGCCGTATTTGTTTGACGCGTCGCCCCACCAAAAACACGTCCTATTCTCATGCCCTCCCGCTGAGAATGCTCAATGTCCTCAGTCGTGAAATCTGATTCGCGCGGGCTAAGTTGACCGTCGGCGCTTCCGTAATCCACGTGGCAATGGCGATCAACAACATAAAATTTTGATCCTTCCCACATCCACGTAGTTTGTCTCTTTCCTCTTCCCCCCATCCGTGAGGCTGAGTGCCTGCAGCCCGGATACCACGCTCATTCCAACACACTCTCTTTAAAACGCAAACACAATGCTTTCCGCCACCACCCTTGTCCTTGCTCTCTCGGTGGCTGCTGTCGCCAGCGCCCACCAGAACCAGGCTCGCGCCCACCGAGCCGCGGTGACAAAGCGCAGTGAGAGCTCCGTCGAAAGACGGGATCAGTTCAGCAATGTACCCATGACGTGGTACCCCACCAACACTGGCCCGTGCGTGGCGGTCACTCGATTTTTCTTGATTTTAGCTGATTATTTGGCTTTCAGCGATGCATGCACAGGAAACTCCCACTCTGACAATGATTGGGTGCGTAGTCTTCCCCTTTTTACGTCGCGGTTACCTCCTCCATCGACTCCCATTTTCATCTCATGTCGACAAAGAGGCTAATTTTGTATATCAGTTTGTAGCCATGGCCAGCGAGGTACGATCCTCGTCTCGCTATTTGTATCCGCTGATTTAGATCTCATTTCCTTTCTCCACAGCACTTTGCTGGTGGCTCCGGCTGCTGTGGCAAAAAGATCCAGATAGACTACAACGGCAAATCTACCGTGGCCACTTGTGTCGACGAGGTACCCTCCTTTTATTCTTCTAAATAAACCAATGCCTGATCATCCCTCCGCGCGTCCATCTCAGTGCCCCAGCTGCGTCGACGGCCGCCAGCTCGACATGACGCGTGGCCTCATGACCTGGTTCGCAGGTGCCAGCACCGACGAGATCTCCGCTTCCTGGTCGTACGCCGGCGACGGAAGCTCTCCGCCTCCGCCACCGCCGCCTCCGCCCCCGCCTCCGCCTCCGCCTCCGCCTCCGCCGCCGCCCCCACCTCCCCCGCCGCCGCCTCCCCCGCCGCCCCCGCCCCCGCCGCCTCCGCCTCCTCCGCCCCCGAAAACGACCAAGTCCGCCCCCCCACCCCCACCAAAGACGACGTCCTCTGCGAAGGCCCAGCCCTCCTCGTCCTCAGTGAAACCTTCCTCTTCCTCAGCGAAGCCCTCCTCGTCGTCCTCGGTCGTTAAGCCCTCGTCGTTGTCCTCGGCACCCATCCCCAGCGCTAGCCCGTCCGCCCCCGCGGGCGGTGCAGGCGGTGTCGGCAATGCCGGCTCAGACTCGGGCAGCTCGAACGCGGGTGCCGGTGGCTCTGGCTCCGCGAACGCTGGCTCGGATCCTGGAAGTCCCGTGGACGGATCGACCAGCAGCGATGACGACGACCCCACGGGGATCTCGGGCGCGCTGACGGGCACGAGCGGAGCTCTTTCGGTCGCGGTCTCTGCCAAGCCGGTCTTCACCGCGGCCCTAGCGGGTGCGATCCTGCTTGCGGGCGTGTTCTGATCATGGTTGTGCCGTCTGTTGGTGCTCTTCATCTGGCCTTAGCACTTTGGACTTCCGTACTTATACCTATTCGTCGACTATAATGGACTGTCCTATATACCCGCATCCCGCTTGCTTTTACCTGCATCTCTTATCGAATTCCTTCCACACATCGGCAAACTCTGATTTTTTTTCCTGTAGTGGTTTGTAGCGCTACGTACCACTATAGAGCGCCTGGTAGCAAGGTCCTGATTCAATGCTGATGCAGTTGCTTATGCTTCGGGGTACCTGTTGCTAGACCTCTCTATCGCTTCGTGCTAGAGGTTAGAACTTTAGAGCTTTCGTGCTAGGCTGGAGAATCGGCTCGTTCAACACCTTTTCTGATCTTTTCTGCAAATGGTGTTTGGCTACGAACGACCTGGCGTCGTTTTGCCCGCAGTCTGTCTTTCTCTCTTCCCACAAATGCATTTTCTAAAAGTCTCTCCAGCCCTCGACACTGACTCTTCGCAGCATGGCCGACCTTTGCTCGACCTGTGGAGCGCGAGTGGCGCTCGCAGAACTCCTGGCGCCGGGTCTTCACCGAATTTGACCCATCTGCTTACAACCAACGACCTTGCGCAAGAGTTCGAGATTCCATTCATTCACGATATTCTATCCGAAGGGCAAATTAGTGTTGGAGATTTGGTTGGGCAGATCGATGCTTTGAACGCACAGATCTATGATTTGTCCGCCACCCCCGCGCAGTTTGTACAAAGACACGAAGGTGGAGTTGCAGACTGGTCGCATACTTATTGAACGCATGCGCCGGGGATATAACGACATTATGGGCCACACCGGAAGTTCAGCAAGCTGAGAGACCGCAACATATACTTCAGAACCACTTTGGATCGTGAGCCTTTCCTTCATCCGCTCCATAGACTACAGTTTTAAACCAGGAAGCGCAACACAACGTAGAAGCGCAACAGCGGTTGTTCCGCTAATTCTGGGCGCCAGATAAGTCCAAAAATTGACATGAACATAATAGGGTATCGAATAATGAGGTCCGCAAAAAAGATTTGGTCAAAACGACCCTCTCGAGAATTGGTTGTGTTGGTGTCGACTATAAACGGCGCTTGATGAAGGCAATCACATCAAAATAGATATTAGGGAATCGCACCGTACGTACCGTATACGGTACGGACCAAAATACGTGAGTACGGACGCAAATACGGATACGTACGGCGACTGGAACGGGGGCTCCATGGCAGCACGGAACAGGACGGACAAAATACGGAGGTGGATTAAATAAAAGGGGGGAAATTCAGATGCAATATAACATACCAGGAATACAATGAATATCCCGCGCCATTTTGTACAGGAAATGCCGCACGATTGGCATACCACCAACCGAGAAGGTCGGTGGTTTCAAACGTAAGGGGGATGGAAGTCATCTGGAAGTAACGTTTCAGCTCGCCTTCAGGGTTTGAAGATGCGTGGGAGCCCCGGAAGCGACTGAGGAAACTCTTCTTCTTCGGTGAGTCGTCTGTTGCTCGGGTTGGGATATGGGCGGTGGACGACTCGGCCGGCTGAGGCGCAATGTCGGCAATATATTTGCTGTTGAATTCGACCTCCAGTGCATTTTTGGATGAATCCAAGTCCACAAGCAAGTCAAAGTCGTCTTTGAACACTTCTTTGAGGGTGGCATAGCCGATGCGAGGGTCCAAAACTGGTACTCAGATCAGAAACATCCAAGTTCAAGCATGAATTGACTTACGCGACGCCCATAGATAATACGGGGAGGCATCGAAGGTGAAGTAATAGTCACTCAGCTTTTTGTGCGCAGCGACCATCCCCTCCCTGAGTTCAGGAGCGACGTCGTTTGGCAGCGCAGAGAGCTCCTCTTTAAGACTTGCCTGGAGTTCGCAAAAACACGAGGTGCGTCTGCGAAAGCATAGGCTTACTCGTGGTGGACATCTCCGTAGTTGCGCGACGAAAATTACTGAGCCACGGATTCGGATTCGAAATCATCCTAGAATGTATCAAATACGGCCCTCAAATGATTAGAGCTTCAAACACATACAACGTTGACAGGAGAGTCAGCAGTTGCGCCTTGCGTCTTTGACTTCTTTGCCGGCTTTCCGTATACGGCCGTATACGGGTATACGGTACGTGATGATACGGACACAGACCGTATACGTACGAGGCAGCCGGGGGCATCTCGGGGGCTCACCGTACGGACACCGTACGTATGACCGTAACCCATACGTACGGTGCGATTCCCTAATAGATATGCCGCTTATTTGTTGGCAAAACATTGTCTGAGTTCGTACTGGGGTTTTATGGCCTCTGAAAACCACTATGTAAATGACACAGTATCACCAGTATGCAGGGCATTGATTCTTCAGGGTACAGGGTCTGTGGGCCACCGAGCACGTCCCATGGTATGAATGCATACGCCACTAACTGTACTCGGCGAGGGTTCGAATCCCTCGAGACCCACTCTGCAGAATCGAGGAGTCCTTCAAGTTTTTTCATCATAGGTCTAGCAAGTTCATCCCTCCTCGCATATATCAGTAACACGCCCATAAATTTGCCGTCTAGGAAAGGTCCACGGTCTGCTCACTCTTTCGCTATGCGGCTTGGTTACTGACTACACCTGTGAGTCTCAGGGTTACGACTTATCCTCAAATGAGTCTTCATCTTTTTCCGGGGTTGTACTAGGATGTCCGATACTGTTTTGGGGTATTCCGCCGAACAGTCGAATACGAAGTCAGGCGAATGGATTGGTTATTCAGCGTGTCCGCCTCAAGAGGATTTGACCTGGGCTCCTGATATATAGAAAGTAAAACAAAAGTAGCCGAAATTTTCTTGGTTTGAGATTTAACCAAATAATTCAGTGAGGTGGAACTATCATAATAACCACCAGGAAGATCTCCACCCATCCCTCAACCTTCCAGGTAAACTGCGTGTGGACATCTCTTAACTACTTTCCCGTTGCACCACTCATCCTCACCAGAACGAACCTCGTTGAGCATTTGACTGAACCGCAGCTGCTTCTCGTCGTTGTAAGCATCTTTATCGGGAAACATTATGTAAATTGAGATCAATCGCCGCTTAAATAACACACACCATTGAGCAGGCGGACGAAGGTTGGATCGCAGGACTCGAGAAGCGGCAAGCCCAACGCGTTAGCAGCAGCGTTTGTCGAAGGATCGAAACCCCACTTCTCTAGGACGCTCTTCGCCACATCGTAGTGATGGTGTTTCCACTTTACAACAGTAATGATCGGTCTCCAGCTGAGGCGTATCTGGAAGATCCCGGACGGAATTCGTGAAGTGTCCTTCTGTTCAGGATCCGTAGACCAATATATCCGAGGCTCGGGAATCTGACCGCAGTCTAGAATTGGCACGTGAATGAAGACATGAAGGTCCGGCAAGGTCTCCAGCAGAGCGAGTGAGTCCGCAGTTTCTTCGGATAACACCATTTCCCATGTCAACTCAAGAGTAGTTTGAATCGCTGTAAACCGGATATGAAGATGATTCTTTAAACGAAAGGATTGACAGAGGCGTAAACTCACGGACTTCGGCCTGGGAAAGTATGTACGCATCGGTGCTGAACGACCACGATTGTGCCATCCACGCGAGACCCACGTTTGGGACATTGACCCCACACTCCACCTTCGCGGTGAGGAAATACCCACAGCAATGTTCACGGACTAAAAGCGAGTTCCAGTTGTTGCCCTTCTTCATGAGGGGGAGGACAAAGCTGTGGGTTTGTATGGTCAGTGAACGAAGGGACGGATGAAATGTACTATTACTGAGTCCATCCACTGTCTGTTTGTGGATCCGTATGGGGGAAGTAATCCCTGGGAGGTACCTCATCACCGCTCCACCATGTCTGAACAACCTGCCAAGCAGTGTCAACAGCCGGCTTACAGTCGCAGAATCTCGCGAATATGTTTCCGGCGAGAAAATGATAAACGCCGCCCGGAGATGTAAAAGTCTCGTAAAAGCTGTGGTTTATATAGTTGAAACCCATACTGGTCGTCCGCATCAGTTGTGTCAACTTGAGGAGCTCGGCCTCGAGTGACGTGCAGGAGGCAGAACTTCGTAGGATTCGGGAACCAACAGAGTCGGAGGTGTTGAACCATTCCAGAAATGGTTCGCGATCAAACTGCCGGGTCTCTCGTGAGTGTACGAATTTTGCGCTGTGGGCTGGCGTACAGGGTATCTAACTGTCTTATTGGGCGAAGTTTCAAGATATGTTATCATCAATTTGCCGTTTCGAGCATCCACGAGTGCGAAGTTTCTTGCGTCGTAGAGATTGTAGAGGCCTCGTTGGCAGTAAAATTCGTCGAGGTCCTCGTAGTCCGAACACTGCAGGAGGTTAATAGTTTTCATGACGTAATCATCGTTCATGGTACCAGTGTCACTTCCCAAGCTACAATCTCATGAGAGGACAGAAGACATGCAGCATACTCATCAAGAGTTTTGAACTCTATCAAAGTAATTAAGATAGAGTTTCAATCAAGACATTGAACTGACCGCCGTGGAAGACCAAGGCGCGAAATCTTGGAGAACTGCAAAATCCGAATAGTTGCGGGAGACCAGGTGACCTGAAAAGCTGTCGGTATGCAGAGGACACGAGAAGACTGTGGAACATTACGGCCAGTGTTCCGCCAAAAAAGATAGGACCTCTTTCCACGACTGGGCGTTCGGGGCCATTTATCAGTCTCGGAGAATTGGGAATGAAGAAGGCTCTGACCTCGGACGCATCTGACCCTCGATACACTCGTATTGTATGTGGCGACCCTCTGACATGGCCCTTATAGTCCGTCCACCCGATCTGCACTCTTGCGCGGGTACGGACGTCCTCCAATTTATAGTCCGATGTGCGGGCTGTCTGGAATTCCAGGTGTATGTCTCCCATTTTCAGGGCATGAAACTGAATAGATTGGATGAGCGACGGGAGAGGATACGATGAAATGAGAGGGATTGACATTTTCCTCGAAGCGGACGAGATCTTGACTGCGGTCCGTCGTCGCAGGTGAACTTATGGCAGCGAGCTCGGTTTGAATTTGTGAAACACCCGATTTGACCGTCGAGATGGCGTTCGCTACTTCCGCCAGATCCATCCGAGTTCCAGTTGCAGCAATGAGCTTCAAAAAGGCGTCATTGTGAGTGATTGTATTTCCAGTACAGGGAAAGCTCACCGTGGCATCGGCGCGTAGATCAGACACCCGGCGAGTGAATTGGGCGATCTCATCCCTTACGCAGTTAACTTTTATATATTTCTTGAATTTGGATGCTGACCAATCCTTAGACATTGACTCGATATCTTTGGATAGCCGGGTCAAGTGGCTACGACGATGAGTCGAACGTCTGAGAGACAGGAGTGCCCAGACGCACAGATTGAACTCGATGCACACTTTGAGAAATTTGGCATCCGGGGGGCTAGAGTGAGCCTCCATTTCTTCTCTCAGCAGCTTCATTATCGTTACAATCGATTCGGCAAGATATTTCAGGTCATCAGTCGTTTTGCCAACAGTCTGGCCTCAGATAAGCTCCAGACAGGGACATTCAATTGATCTACCCACCTGAATGAGCTCCAGAAGTGCTACTCCCGCCGATAATGCGGTATTCACGTATGGGAAGGGAGTGCAATTTCCCACCGATACTAGGCCGCGCGACACCGTGATGAGAGGAGAGATCCACTCATTTGAGGGAGATGAATTAAAGAGTCGATGAAATGGCATCCAGAATACAGCCCGAGAGGAAACAAGTGCTGGAACGAAGCTAAAGAGAGAAAGCTGTTCAGAGGCGCTGTTGGGCGCCTATCTGTCACACTGCCACCATGATGGCGCAAAGTGGAGTAGGTAAGGTTGCTCCGCGTCGGCTAAGGACGACCACTTCAGTTTTTTTCGCCGACCGATGGGCAGACGCGGCCAGAAGAAAGTGATATAGTGGTATATGGGTATGCGATGGGTATGCGCAAAAGAAAAGCTCCGGCTCAGCTGATCCGTGCCCGATCGCCGGTTTGCTGTTCCGCGAAATCACTGCTGCGCATTGATCCCAAGTTTACCATCAGATGGCCCTTTTGGCTCCTGCCACGGCCCACCAACGTCTTCGAGTCGTTCAAGGTCGAACCGTTCGCTGGCTTGTCTCATGTTTTTCCTGCCATCACATACACTTCACCTTTCTCTTGCGTTTCTCTCTGTGTCGGGGCGAGTCGCTACTACTAGGAGCCAACTGGTGCGACTTCGTACTAACCCTTCTTCAGATGAACCCGTCCCAAACAACATCGATAAAATATCGGGGCCTTCTCAAACTACCCCGCTCGTTTTCTGAAATTTTGCACCATGGATTTGAAGAAATGGATAGTTCTCCTTCAGGCAAGTGCGTTTACCCGTTACAACGAAAGATTTATCCGTATAAATAGTCCCTATTTATAGAGTTTCCTGCAATGGCGCGCATCAAGTGGGAAGCGGCCGTTGACTCTTAAATCAGAGAGTTGCAATCGTCCGTCGTCCTTCCTTGTCTTGCAGCTATCCATCCGCCCTGATGTCTGCCCAAGCCGATGCGCCCACACCTCCCAATTCTTCCGACCACACATTGGGTGATGAAAAGGTGGCCATAGCAAGGACACCGACCGCAGAATCAGATACGATTCTGACGGGTGGAAAGCTCGCCGTTGCCTTTATTGCCATGTAAGACTTTTTTCTGGCTCCTGACTTTTCTAATCTCTGTGGAAGGATGCTCTCACTTTTTCTCATCGCATTGGACCAAATGATTCTGTCTACGGCGTTACCTCGCATAGCATCCGCACGTTTAGCTTTCTGATCGCTATATATCGAGTCCTACTAAATGCATCTATTAGGACTTTGAATCGTTTTCTTTGCAGGGTTGGGTATGTCAGCTAAGTGATAAGCCACTCCACGTCTCATTCGCCCTTCCTCTGCTGTAGGTGTCATCTTCGTTCGTTCTGGCTCAAACCGTCTTTCTGCTATTTTACGGCCAGCTCCTTCGAATATTCCCGGCAAAGTGGGTTCCATCGGTGCAATCATCCCCTTCGAGATCGGCAGCTTGGTTTGTGGCGTCTCCCATAATGTCCAGCAGCTCATTGCTGGGCGGACGGTCTCGGGTGTAGGAGCTGCAGGAATATGTACGTCTATCCCCAAATAAATCCGATTTGCTGAACATTTCCTTCAGACGTCGCCCCTATCCAAATCATCTCGCAGAGCACACGGCTCGAAGACCGCGCGCGCTTATTTGTTTTTTTTGGCGCCGTCTTCGCTATCGCCTCTGTGATCGGACCGCTCATTGGGGGCGCGTTCACCGACCATGTCACCTGGGTGCGTTGATTTACTTCCTAATAAGTTGCCGCAGCCTCTTTGACGCGTGTCGTATCCAGAGATGGTAAGTCTACCTCTTTCCGAAACTTCAACGGCATCTCTGACATTCATAGGGTTTTCTTTCTCAACCTACCGCTGAGTGGCGTGTCCCTATGCGGTGTGGTCTTCCTGTTGAAGGCATTGCCTCCGTTGGGCTCAGATCCTAGTATGCAATCGAAGCGTGAGATCCTCGAGCAGGTCCTTCGACTCGACGTTGTGGGCGAGATCCTCGTCGCGGCTTTCGTCGCTTGCCTTTTACTTCCGCTGCAATGGGGAGGGAATACGAAGCCGTGGGGTGATAAGGCTGTCATTATCGTGAGTCCTCCTTGGCTGCCTTGTATTTATCACCATAGTGACCCAACATTTCAGTGTTTCGTCTTTGCCGGTGTTCTTGCCGTGGCATATATCTGTTGGGAAATTTACATGGGTGAAGGAGCCATGACGCCGACAGCGATCTTCAACTCTCGTTCGGTGTAAATATTGCTGCATCATCCGCAGCTTTGGGCTAACTACGGATATCAGATGGGCCATACTCGCATACTGTTTCTTAGCGCGGTTTTCACTCCTGCTCTTCTCGTACTACATCGCTATTTTCTATCAGGCCGTGCAGAATCACAGCGCCACCCATTCTGGCATCGACCTCTTTCCCTTCATGCTCAGCGTCGTTCTCACCGTTATCTCCTCTGGACAACTCATCGGGAGGTTCGGCCACTAGTAGGTTTTCTCCCTCCTCTTGGTGACACGTTCCATCCTCACGTCTCTTCAGTTGGCCCTTCCTCGTCGTGGCACCGTTCTTCGCCGCCGTGGGTTCCGGCCTCCTCTACACGCTCAACAGCTCTTCCCCCGCCGCACCGATCATAGGCTTCCAGATTCTCGCGGGCACCGGTGTCGGCATGGGGATGCAGAACGCGCTGCTCGCTATGCAGGTCGAGTTCCGCCACGCGCCGCGCCTCCTGGGGCAGGCGACATCCATGGGGTCCTTCGCACAATGCCTCGGCGGCACCCTCGGCCTCGGCGTTGCGGAGCCCGTCTTTGCCTCCCAGCTGGCGAAGAATCTACTGCTACGTGCCGGAGGCCCCTGCGCAGATTGTCAAGGAGAGCCCGACAGCGATATACACGGCGCTGCCGGCGGAGATGATCCCTGGCGTAGTAAGGAGCTATGCGGAGGCTCTGCGCGTCGTGTTTGTGCTTGGCGTGCCGGTGGCCGGTCTCGCATTGTTGTCGGTGGGTTTCATCCAGAGGTTGCGGATCGAAAAAACGGGACGACCGCCAGCCCTGACGAAACCGGATACGGAGATTGGCGCGGAGACGTAGAGAGGGGACACAGAGCACACGATGACTACACACACACACATATATAACCTCAGCATCGATACATCAGCTTCTGCTTATTCTAGTAATTACCCCCACTCAAAATCAATAAGTAGTCAAATCTATCAGGAAATCCCAATATAGATACTCATAGACATTTCCTATGGCGTCTACAGCGTCTATGTGAGTCGATGCAGGTCTATACAACTGCTCATAGCAATTTGGAATTTTCCTAATGTCGTGGATCACACTTTACTGGACGCGGTACCGCTTTACAACCGTACAACACAGTAGCCTCGAAGATTTTTGGACTGCTCCACATGTAATCAGGAACCTTTAAGCGCAGATACACTCGACTCGAGAGCCAATTCTGTTCCCGTGACAGTTCTGCCGAAGTTCTACGCTCCATGTTGAAACTCTGCATGGACACGCACATCGGCACGATTATGCCAGGACAGGAGCTCTCCGAATTCTACATCGGCAGAGCGGAGATTAGCCGCCCGGTATCGTTTAATTGAAGAACAGATTTCGGCGGTCTCTGCAGAGGGTCTCCGATAGCAATGCTCCTTTCTTCCAACTACTCAAAGCTCTTCGGCGCTTTCTTATTCCCCCTACACCGGAATATATAGCTTGCTGACAAGTGGATCTTTCTCAACCACTTTAGCCCTCCATTTTCCCTCAATTTCCCCCGAAATCCCAGTTTGCAGATACGTATCTGTGGGAAAAGTAAGGACATCCATCATAGAGAGGGTGTCAGGCGAAGCAGGGACTCACCTAACGATAAGCCAGTCGGCGTTTCCGCCCGTTAAATACAGCATTGCTGCCGCCGGAAGTGCCACGGAATCTGTCGGTGGATCGTCTGCCTTCGTACCGGATCTCATCTCTGTTGGTATGAATCCGGGATAAAGAATGAATATCCGGATCTCGGGGTACTCTAGAGACGATATCAATTGTTATCCGGCTTAGAGGGCGTGCAAATACCAGGATGAACTTGTTCTACAGATCGTCCTAGAGCGTGTTTCGACACGGCATAATCACTCCCGTCTGGGATTCGGATTCGGGCTCCCATCGAGCTGACGAAGATTGCATATTTATCCGTTTTCAACAGGTGCGGAATGCTGAAGCTATTCATATTGTGAACTCCCACAGTTTTCGCCACTAGATGGCACTCATTAAACGGTGTTGAAAACACCGCGAATATTTACTTCCACAACAGACCACCACTCATCCGGATCTTTCTTGAGCAGCGCCGCAGACTTCATCAGATATTATGGTACAGAAACAGGCCAACAAGACACTCAAGCTTAGTCCACTCTCCCGCCTTTCCAGACCACGATGTCGAGCCTTCCAAGGTGATATACGGTTTCGGAAATTGCGCGTTCGACTTCACGAGTGTTTGCGACATCGACAGCGATGTTCAAAACATTCGCATCAGGTCGGTTCGCCAGTATGAGGGACTTGACACCCTCTAGCATCTCTAAGAAGCGAGCCGCAAGGGTGACCGAAGCCCCAGCTCGAGCGTATTGGAGGGCGGTCTCCGCACCAATACTGCGACACCCCCTGGTAACGAAGACCACCTTCCCGGCGTACGTTTGGCTTTCGTAGTGAGCGGTGGGATTGATTAAATCATATACCCTACTCATTTCAGAGCAAGCGGGGTAGGTTGTTTGGAAGGACGCACTCTTTGTGATATATAGCCCGTGGAAAATCCTCATCCATGCCAGGAAGGACATAGGAAGCCATACGAGACTGTGGTAGGTAGGTGAGATTACATAGCATGGTCCTGTCGATTTCCAGGACTTATCCCGAAGGAATTAGTTAAGAGAGCGGGGAGCGCATGCCTTGTCAGAAATTTATCTCTAAAGTTAGATAATTTGTCTCTAAAACTAGGTACTTGTGTTATCTACTTCTTCCGCTATACCCATGCCCAAGATCGCCCTCCCATGTTAGATTATCCGGCCTCCCGGTGGCTGCCGCAATCTCCTGGTCGCGAAGTTTCCTCACCCTGATTTTCATAGAGTCCTTGTGAGCGACATTGCAACATTGTTCGGCAGCCCAAAATCTACCCAACGCGGCGTAGCAATTCTTCCGTAAATTCCGAGAAAAATCAGAGAAGCAGGTCTGCGATCCGGAATTGATCCAGAAATATGACTGAAATCCTCAACTCGAGATAGTAGCGCACTTGATACCTTTAGTATGCCGGAGGCACCCGCATCGTCTGGAATTCTCACACCCAAGCGATGATTAATTCAATTGAATTTAGAAGCTACTTCGTTGCGTTTCATCCGACATTCTTTTGAAACTCACGGTACAAAATTTCTTCAAATATTACACTCGAGTCTCGATTCTTATCCGTCGGTTGACCAACTGTTAGGTCGCATTTTTATGGTACTCCTGCCTATTCAGATGAGTTTCCAGCTCACCCACGTTGCAGGATGTTGGATACCGTGGACACCGTCATGATACTGTAGAATTACATTCAATTCGGCAGGGGGTGTGACGCGTGACATCTTGAACATATTCGTCAATTCGTCAACGGCCGAAATCAAATGTGACATGCGGGAAATTTCGGCGACCTCAGAAACGGCTGCAGGGTAATATAGGCTGTTGAAAAATTCAATTGGAGCAGCTTTTGACATTCAGTTGCCTTTCAGCTGAAGACATGGTTTAAACGAACTTTTCCTGCATGATTCCAGTCAATTTTAGCTCAAAACTAATGTTCTACCCTTTAACCATGCAAAAAACATGTGTTGCAACTGGATTTTTAACCCTTCTCTCACAGGAATATTCTCGTCAATTCTTCTACAGTTTTTGAGAGGTTTTTTGACTTCAGTGTGACACCCGACATATTCGTCAACCGCCGCCGTGATGCGTGACACCGCCCAAAGTTCGGCGCCGTCAACCCCCTCCGTGACGCGTGACTGCCGAATTGAATGTACAGTAGGTAGGCTCATAATGCATAAGGTCGGTTCCCTGCCAAATTTTGGAGGATTTGCCCAAAGTCTATGGATTATGACCATTTATGCATTATGACCTTGTTTCTACAGTGGTAAAATGCATTTTGGTGGATCCAAAATCTGATGCATTATGAGAAATTTTGGCAGGTATGCATTATGAGCTTATGCATTATGAACCATCCTACTGTAATTCTACAGTAGCCCTTTTAGTCTACCGGGTGGATATAGCTAATTCTGAGGCGGCTTTGACCGGTGGAATATATTGATGCGATATACATATCTCTTTCTCATCAACCATGGTGTTGCCGACCGGAGTCCTGGAGCATTTTTCGTAAGTCCTTGCAGTTGCTTCAAGTTGCCCGAGTGAGTTGCCATTCCTCGTGAGGGGAGAAGCTGACTGTCGGTTCAACGGTTGCAGTATTTAACCTCTGTAAGTGGTCATTTATTTTTCCTCAATTAATCAACCTAACATCCGTTCACCTAGGACTTTCCACCGCTGGGTTCATCAGACATTACCTGTGTGATGCGTTACCACAGTACAGGTTCAGTGGGCCCGGGAACGATTGCATACATCTGATTATGACGTTCATCTGCCCGATATCAAACTTTCCGAAAGCGGTTCACCCTTGGCAGGCTCCTCATCCACAGCTAAAACAGTCCCAATTCAAGTTGGGAATTCACTGCGTTCAACCGGGTCCTAGAACAAGCAAGTTCTAGACCCGTCAAGCCGATGGCTATGCATGTCTATCTCCGTTGAGGCGTCTAAACTTAGGTAGCCATCCCTTATTGGGGCCGGCTATAAACAGCACAGCCGAGGCTCGTCGATGTCCTTTCTAAGTGCACTGAACTTTGGGAGTTTAGGCGGATCGGCAGGCCTCAACAGGGTTGTGCTTGGCTCCGGCGAGACATGCCAAGGCGTCTCGATGTGCCTAGACTCCCGCGGGCCCAAGTGAAAACGGTTGCACGCATTTGGATATATTTCTACGGCTGTTCAACTGCTACGACTTTGGGAGGTTAGGCGGATCGACAGGCCTCAACAGGGTTGTACTTCGTCCCGGCGAGACATGCCAAGGCGTCGCGATGTGCCTAGACTCTCGCGGGCCCAAGTGAGAACGCTCTAGGGCTGTTCAACAGCTGTTCGAGCCAGCTGCTGCGAGGAGCGAGGAGATGACGAGAGAGGAATGGACGAGGATAAGCCTCATGGGGATGAGCTCAAAGAGACACAAACAAAAAGCGGTCATTTCGTTAAAACACGGTAGATAGATACCCATCGCTCGTCAGACCAAACTACCATGTCCATCCTGAACCTCAAGCTCTCCTCTGCACTCGAATCCCGAGAACGGCAGGGAATTTTGATCAAACTTCCGCCGCCCTCGAATCCAGCTGACCCCGGGTATCTCGACTTCGCTTCCAACGACTACCTCTCTCTGTCCCGCTCGGCTGAGCTCAGGGAACTATTCCTTGAACTTCTCAAGGCCGCGCCATCGGTGTTGGGCTCGGGGGGCTCGCGTGTCCTAGTAAACTGTGAAGAACACGTCGCACTGGAGGCGCGTTTCGCACGGTTTTTCAATTCCCCGGCTGCACTACTGGCCACCTCGGGCTACGATGCGAATGTCGCATTTTTCAGGCACATACCACAGCCTGGTGACATTATCCTGCACGACGAATACGTCCATGCATCCATCCACGACGGGATGCGCTCTGGCAAAGCTCGCCTTGTGCCATTCCCGCACAACGACTTCCCGAGATTTTTAGACACGCTGAGAAAGCTGGCACACGAAGATTCCGGAGTCATGGAAGGAAAAGCCAGCGTATTTCTCGCGGTCGAGAGCGTCTACAGCATGGATGGATCTTTCGCGCCATTGAAGCTGATGGTGAAGGCGTTGGAAGAAATATTGCCGAAAGGAAATGGGTATCTCGTTGTTGACGAGGCCCACGCGACTGGCGTCTACGGCCCGCAGGGACGCGGGATGGTATCCATGTGTGGCCTAGAAGATAAATGTCTTGCCCGCCTCCATACATTCAGCAAGAGCATGACATCTACCGGAGGTGCGTCAGTCCACAAGCATCACTCACCATTTCTTAACTCCTGAACAACCACAGCTGTTCTTCTCACAAGCCAACTCATTTGCGACTATCTGGTCAATCACGGCCGCGCATTATTTTTCACGGCGGCCCCGAGCCACGCAGCCGTCATCAGTGTGGGCTGCTGCTTGGACATATTGGAAAGCGGCAGGGGAGAGCGTCTGGCCTCTCACCTTCTTGAAACCTGCGCTTACTTTATCCATCGACTCCGTTCGAACTTGGACGGCATTCCGAAAGACATCATATGCCTGCTTCCACATTTCTACCGACCACTTTCAAATGACGTGGATTCGCTCCCCACTACCACACTCCCGACTGCCATTATTCCTCTGGTGACCCCGTACGCTCTGGAACTGTCTGCGCACCTACGCGAAGCAGGGATACATGCGCAGTCCGTTGTTTTTCCTGCGGTTCCCATGGGTAAACAGAGAGTAAGGGTCTCCGTGAGTGCAGACAAGACAAGAGAAGATGTCGACAGGTTTATCAAGGCCACGATGGAGTGGGCGAGGAAGAAAAAGACGAGCTGTGGGAGGGAACAAGCTGTTGAGAATCTCGGTGTTACGAGAGCGCGACTATAAAGGCGTGTGTGCTGTGGTTCTTTCTTGTTTTCCTCGGATGTTGCTCTGTAGTATACTGTACTATAACGACCAAAGGTTCACGGGGTATCACCCGTCACCTCAAATGTTCACTGAACTCCCTCCTCTCTCGTGTGCCCTGAGGAAGGTTGGCTCCGATTTGGCCTCTTCGCCACTTGACGTCCCCACCGAAGACGGAAGGCGTGGGAGGCCGACCTAGTAGGATCTTCTAGCGCATCCGGATCTATCCGGATCCCATCATCGCTTATGCAGCAGACGCTGAGCGATCTCGACTAGCCATGGCAGCGTCACCCACCAACCCTGCTGCAGATCTTCCCGAGGCCTTCACCGTCGATTCCGCTGAACTGCGGGCTCAAGTCTCTGCGCGCACGCCAATCCGCTTCACCACCACCAATGAGCCGTACATTCCTCTCCCAGCGCCACTTGAACGCTTCTATCTCGGTGCTGCGCGCCAGTCCGACGTCCCACACGACGTCGCCATGATGGTGTGTTGTTTCCCCTGCTTTCGCTTCCTCCTCGATTCGATGTGTTTACTTTCGATGGAACCAGAGCGACGTACGCGTCGCACGCACGCTCGTGGGCCCGCCGTTCCCAATGCCGCTCGCCAACACGCTGCGCTCGCTGGCACGCGAGCGCGCCGCTGTCACAGCGCTCTTTGCCGCGTACGCGGAAGGTACATTCCGCCCTGCCGCAGCGGCGCCATTCTGCATCCTCCGGGAGCGGCAGGGGGACGGTTCGGATGCGTACGTGGGACAGATAACAATGTTCTACTGCGGTGATGAAGAGAAGCGGCAGACGCCTGTGAACGACGCGTGGGAGGAGTGGCGTACGCGCACGAAGGTGTGGGAGATTGGAGGTACGCTTATACCGGATTCTTCATCCTTGGGCGCTAGTAGTAAATGCTAATTGCTTCCTTCCCTTCAGCGGCGCTACGCCCGGAATACCACGGGAAGGGCCTGGCCTCGGCCGCGGTCAACATTATGCTGAATGAATGGGCCGTCCCGCAGATGGGCTGCACCGAAATCCGTGCGCAGTGTTTCATGTCGAACCTCGGGTCCGTCAAGCTTTGGGAGAAGCATGGCTTCGTTGAAGAGCCGGCGCTGCGTGGTGTGTTTCTTTCTCGCCTCTCCTCATCTGAAATTCGCATCCGGAAAATCTTTACTTCATTTCGGCACAAGCTCACTCACTCGTTATCCAGGTGTAGTTCACGTGAGCGAGGCCAAGGGCGGTGGGGTTGAACCGGACTGCGTCTTGATATGGCATTTGAAGTAGAATCTATTTCTTGTCGACCTCCCATGTTCAAATTCTTCTGGCTCCATTACCTGCGAATACCGGTTTCGGGGCAAATACTTCTTGACGCCAACATTATCAGATTCCTGGCTGTAATCTGCGACGGACCTAGTGCAAAGGTGCGTTACATGGCTCGCAGCTCAGTTTATTCCGGCAAGTTTCTCCACATTCTCGCCGTAAGCTTCGCTCTGTTCCCTTTGATTTCAATTTTCCGCCAAGTGCTATCAGCGGACCGCAATTTATCTAGACTGCGCCACACGTCACCGAATTTATTAGTAGCCGGCCTACGCTCCATATCCCACTCCTCTTCTCGGCAGGTGGGACATGTCCGTATGCGATCCCTGGCATTTCCTTTTTTTTTTGAACCCAATTTTGAACTAATGAACGAATCGGACAGTCGGCTCCGAACCTGGTTCCCATTGGCCCATACTATTTGATGCCACCATTCGGCTGCACGGATGTGGCCATTGATTCAAGAAACCTCAATCTGTCAATTCATCGTTCTTGATTTGCGGCTCGGCTCGTATCTCTCGGCGGACGGAGCGGTCAGAAAATAGGTCGACCGCTTGTTGCTGCGCCGCCAGCGAATTCCGAAATCACCCGACTCTACAGCAGTGTGGAATTTCATTGGCGGAATGGTGCGTTATTACTGCTACTTGGTAGACCCCTGCTGCGCATACCATGCGTGAAGTGAGACTTTTTGGCGCCTCCGAGTATAATATTTTTGAAGATACAATGAAGATTGTGGTCTCATTCTGACAGATTCTGTGGCGTCCACCTGGCGACTCGGATATTCCAAGCCAGTTCGAAAACCACTCATAGTGGTGCAGCTGAAGCGTAAAATCGATCGCTTCTCTTACTCTCTACAGCTTTGGGTTCATGAAGCTGCGGACGCTGCGGAGAACGGAGCTGCGGAGAACGACAACTGCTGTCAAACTTTTTCAAGGCCCGTGATTCCTATCATTCCTTTTTGGGTATAAAAACATGGACTCTATGTTTGGGCAGCGTGTTTTTAAAAAGCCATCCGCCTGCCAGCGACTCGACTAGCAAGTCCATAATGTCGAAGTTTAACGGCGAAGCCGGTGCCGGGCTCGTGTTTTTGATTTTGGTGTGTGCCCTCGCTTCTTCAACAACAATAAAGCCTCTAACGATATTTTGGTTAACTGCACAATAGTATTTCGTGGTCTTCGCGTGGCTGCTCTTCGCATACTCGACCCACCGCATCAAATGGCGCTCCCGTTGGTCCATGCTGTTTTTCCACGTCGTCGTCCGCCTCGCCTCGCAGGGGTGCGGGATTGGTTTCGCCATCCTTGGGTTCAGCAACACCAACATGTTCCTTGCGTTCCTCATTTTGGGTGCCGAGGTAGTCTATCTTGACAGACGCTGTATTGTGGGTTCTAACTCGTGTCTCGTTAGGGTTATTTTACATTGGTCTCATTCCCGATCTCCTCCCTCTTCTAAAATTACTAAATCAACTTCCCACCCAGGTTCTCTGCGCCTTCAGGTTCGTCATCTCCTGGCACCAACACAATATCCCCGGCGGCGTCTCCTGGCTCGAGCCGCGGCGCGGCGCGGGGCCCACCCTCGACCGAGGCGCGCGCACCCAGCGCACACTCGCGTTCCTCTTCCTCGGGCCCTTCGCGCTCCTAATCTACCGCGACAACATCATGGCGGCGTTCCACATCCTCCTCATCCTCGCCAACACCACGATCATCGTCGGCGGCTCCTTCCTCGCGAACGCGGACTTTTCGCAGTTCGACTCGCCTGAGACGCAGAGGAAGCTGCGGACGTCGCGTATTGCGCGCACGGCGGGGCAGAGCGTGTTCCTCGCGTGTAACGCGCTGCTGCTCGTCATCCTGCTTATCACGGCACGCAACGACCGCCGCTTGAACGCGAGGAAGGGCGGGGTGCACCCGACGCTCGTGCTGCTGCTGCTTGCGTGGATCCCGCTCATTGTGCGCGGCTCGTTTGGGGTGATTCAGTCTGCCGACTTTGAGGTGTGTTAATGCCGCCTTGCTTGATGTATCGGCGCTGAGATCCTGACTGTTCCACAGCTTTCGTATTATAATCGTTCGTCCCAAATGAATTCTTCATAGAGCGCACTGTTGACCATTCCCATGTGCAGCGAACAGCTACGGCCCAAATGGATTCACGGCGCACTACACTCTGGTGGAATATCTGATGGGCGTCACCACCGAGTGGCTCGCGTTCGTCTCCTCTCTTTCATTTCAACTCGGTTTTTTAATCAGCTGAATATCTGTTCTGTGAATTTAGATGTGTGCTCCTGAGCTGCACGTATTTGACATCGAAGAGTGACCCGCCCAAAACCGAGATCAGGCCCCAAGGAGTGGAGTTGCAAGAACGGGATCAGATGTAGCCAGAGATCTCTTTGACCGCCTCGACTTGTTATGCGTGATGCCGCAACTACTTACGTATATACCCTTGTCCCCCAAATTGATTCCAAGTTGGTTTTCGCCTGTTCCTTATGAATATATTCTGGCCAAACGACCCAAAGTCGTGTGGCCGCCGATAGGTTTACTAAAATTGGATAAACTGCATTCGGTGGGTATTCGTCAAGTGCATACATAGATGGCCATTCAATTTTTATGCTCGAAATTCTCCCCCTCCACCTCGTCGCGTGGGGACACAACACCGAATACCAAACTGTTCTGCCGCCCGCTCGGTGGCCGATTACCGAACCTCAACCGCACGCGGTGCGCGGGTACACCGTGGATGGGTCTCCCCTCGACGGCCTCGGCTACCGCGTCCAACTCAGGATTCCGAAGAGCAACGAGCAGCCTCGAAAACTTGTTGGAGCTAGGCTCGCCGTTCATTACCATCGAGAACATGCCCACGCCGCTCATGAGGATGAGCAGGAAGAAGGCGACGGCATAGGTTGCGATGAGCGTGGTGCGGTGGTAAACATATACAGTATCCGTGGGTTTGACTGTGGCGTCCGTAGGGATGGATCCAGTGTTGAGATTGAGGAAGCCTACGGAATTCTGAGACGTAGCGCGAAGGTTGGAATTATCACTTACCCAGCGTCGCATTCGCAACCATGTCCTGGAGGGCTGGGGGGTGTCGTCGTGAGTCGTACGCCGACGGAACAATTAAGAGGATTCACCTTGTGAGACATTGGTGACATGGGCGGTGGTGTTAATGCCAAGAACTCGAACCCCCGCATCCGCTGCACGTAAAGCTGCGACGTTGTAGGGTTCGAATATGTTGGTTTCGAGCATGAATGTCGTCGTGTTCAGATCGCCATGAAAGCCGTCGATAATGACACTTCCCTGCAGACGTTGAGAGAGTGAATCCGCCATGGCCAATAGATGAACATGGGTTCCAATCCCAGGGGAAAACAGGATGTCCGGCTGTGACGAATTCGCAAGCAAACTGGTGGGGCCGATCACGGGACTGGGGCCGAAGTCAAGGTGGCGGTACATCGTGTTCAAGGGGTCGTGGAACTCCACCACGGCGACGTGGCTCTCCTGCGTGCCGTTGAAGTAGTGGGTTGACGCGATGTGGGTAGCGTTATAGAAAGTGCACGCCGAGCCCGCCGCATTGATCAACGCGCCCTGGTTGCCGTTCGATGCCAGATATGGAACGTAAGCCAAGGTCCAATTGTACAGCGTTGAAGTGAGGGTAGCGACATTCTGCACCGTGAAATTCAGCGCCGACATCTGCTCATTCACCGACGCCGACAATCCATCGTATCCCAGAAGATATGCGCTAGGCGGGTCATCGAAAAGACGGGAGACGAACCTCTCTGAGTCCAGAATGCCATCAGCAATTTGATTGGGCTGCAGGTCGGAGCAGCGGAGCGCCGGGGCTGCATAGGTGATATGGTAATCACATTCTGGAGCACAACCCTCAGGCATCGTCCAACCCACTGGATCGTCCGACAACAACGCAACAAGCGCGGTTTTATCCCACGTTTCTGTGACGGAACCATACTGATCAGTTTGGCTGCATGAATACTGTTAATGACGAAACATATTTGACAGGAAGAGGAGCGCACCGAAGGTAAATATCATTCAAAATTGCATCTGTCGTTGTATTTAGGGTCGGAACGTTGAGAGTGCGTGAAACTGCAGAAACTTGTTGGGTATTCAGGGACGGTGCAAGAATTGTGATAACCGGAGACGCTAGGATGATGATCGTCATGATAATGACGAGGGGCATCTTGATGAATAGGTTGCGCTGAGACAGAGTCATCAACGATGGTTCTCCGACCAGTGCGTCGATGTCTGGCACTATTTTGAAAGTAATCAAATATTCGCTGGACGCAAAACGCAAGAACGCACATGCAACAGGCTGACGGCGTAGAGAATACCAGACCTGCAGGGATAAAATAAGTGAACTGCTGAGTCCGAGCCAGTTTGGTCACACACTAGTTGACAGAGGCTAACGCCGGCAGAAAAGCAAAAGACGATTCTGAAGGCCGTGGCAAGGAAGATTTCTATGCGGCTAGTCTTGGTCTGTGTCCAGAGGCCTGATACTGGATGTGCATCGAGATGGTTGTCGAGAAGATGGTGGGCGACACCTATAAGGCCGGCCAGCAGAGTCCCTCCGATGAGCGTCACCGATACCCATACTCCAGCCCAATCAACACTCTTTTCCCTGTCATCCTTGAAGACTGGATCCGGAGCGTAAGTACTGTAATGGTGAGGCATGTCGCCGCCGACGGCGAGGGGGGAGTGATCAGGAGAATCGACGTTCATGCAGGGCGAATGAGCGACTATAATGGCGCGTCTTCTTCGACCAATATAAGGAGAGCTGTGAAACAGGCGCCTGAGTCCAAGTCAATGTTGACTTAACCCTGACTTGTCCCTGACTCACTTTGTTTCAGGGGCCAGTACAAAAACATCATCCCAGCGAGGAAATTAATTACGGCGCAGGTAGCCGCATTTAGAGACGCCTGCTGTCGACGTTGTTGGCGACCAAGACGGTGGTGGAAAGGGCGCACGCAGATGACATGCGCGTGCAATTGGAGTGGTTGCTCCAAACATTGGAGATCGTTGCATCCAAGAACGTGGAGCGGTTAGGAACCATCGCGCAACGTCCAAAACACTGCGAACCAAGGAGAATAGAATGTGCTCGGACTGGGGTTATTAAAATGTAGGGAGCAGGGCTGGTGGTTCCAGATAGAATGCGAAGATCGTAAGAAGTGAATAACGGCGCCTAAGGATATAGGAGCAGAACCTTGACAGATTGACGTTGAAGGTTGAGGTGAACCCGAGGGAAGGGCGGTGTGTCTCCAGAACCACCAATGTATTAAGGCCAAATTAAGACCGGAAGGAAGGAAGTCGGCTGGCAGTTCCAGTTTTCATGCACGTGGGAGGAGCTAGACTCTCGGACGAACCCGGTCCGATCATCCGTCACAATCAAGTCACAATCACGTTCGTAGTTTGATCTCGACCACCGTGACCAGTCCGACTCGTCCAGGTCATGGCCGATTTTCCTGGGGAGCTGGTGGACTCGGTCATAGACCACCTCTCAACGGATACATCTTCCCTTTTGGCTTGCGGTCTTGTGTCCAAGCAATGGCTGCCGCGAAGCAGAAATTATCGATTTTCGTCAGTCGACCTCTTCATCGGCGGGGAGTGGAAGGGCCCTAGACGGGTTCATGCCTTCCTTTCCCTTACCAAATCTTCCCTCGTCACTTTCGTCCCGTGCGTCGTCGAGGTCCACCTCTCGCATCGACGAGAGCAGCACAAAGGGAGTGGCCAGGTCATCTCCCCCGACGCAATTCTCGTCCGGCTCAGTGCTTGTGGCATTCGACCAAAGCGCCTCTTTTTGAATTGTCTCCTATATTTCTCGCATCCATTGTCCGGCCTCCCTGCATTTGCATCGTCGCTCGTGCACCTCGACTTGCAGCTGGAGGACAACCACATCAACCTGCGCAGTGTGGTCGATTACATATGTGCTTTCCCCCTCCTCGAGTCGCTCAAGATTTGGGGAATACCGGATGTTATCACTCCGAAACTACCAAAATCCCTGGCGCTTCCGCCTCAGTTACAGACGATGCACGCTGGACATCCGTTGGTCGCAGATTGGCTCCTCACCCTCGGGGATTCAATCCCGAGACAGCTCACGAAGCTAGAACTGGTCAATTTCGGTCGCTCCACGTTTAGATGGTCCCATATCAACAGATACCTCGGCAGCTCGGCCGTAGAGCACCTCGAAGCATTAACTGTTTCCGGGACCAAGCCTGGTACGTGCTCTGTCGTCGGTATAAAGTCAAATTTTACGAGATCTTTGATTCTATAGGATACGAGCTCCATATCACTGAGGAACCCGGGCCCAATTTGCAGCATCTTCGATGTCTGAAGCACTTGACGATCAAAGAATCGCACAGCTTTGCTCCACGCACCCTGCTAGATATTCTAAGGTCCCTTCGATTGTCGCCAGCATCCGGCACTCTCGAAGAAATCACGATCTCGCTCAATTTCATGACGGTTACCCGGTACACTGCTGTAGATTGGATGGCGGTGGATGCTGTTTTGGCTGACGCTACAGCGTGGCCGCAGCTACGCAGCCTGACTCTAGCCATGGAAGAAAACCGCGTCGACGGGCAAGAGTATAAGAGTCACGACATTCGGTATTCGCTTGGGGTCCTCGCCCTTGATACCGGTCTCGATTTGCCGATTGCGATCGCCCTGCGACAACATCTTTCGCGATGCGACGAGCGCGGGGTTCTCGATATCGTCAATATTCCCGTCGTCGAGCCTGGCAGCTAGAACCGAACGGACGAATGAGACGTGTTCTACTTGGGAGCAGAATCACTTTTCGTCTGTCGATCCACATTCATGTCAATAGCTTACATCTATATAAACCCATTACTTAACAGTGCAGTTATCCAACGAGAATGAATTTCCACCATCTATATCTAATTTGAATGGGACCCACACGCTACATCCTCTATAGTCATTGCGTCTACTTGTCACTCCATCCGTCGAAATCAGTCGTCAGACTGCAGGCTCCCGTCAGGCATCAGCATCTATAAGGCATTAGCATTCCCACTTCATAAACTGGAGACTGGCTTACCTCCCGAACGCGCGGCTCGCTCGCCGGCCCTCGCGCGCGATTAAACGAAGTCAATCTCGAACGCGGGATCCACTGCACGCAGTTGTCCTCCCCGCACGGCGACTCGCCGTTGTATGCCGTGACGTATCCCGGCGCATGCATGCATGCGTAGCTTGCCGCTGGGGTAAACATCACCCACCATGTTGTGCACAGAGATTGAAAGCACTCACTGAAGTCGGCCGTGCCACGTCCGCACCAGGAGGCGTCGCCACCGAGGATGACCAGGTACTCGATTGGGTCCGCGCGCTGAATCGCGTCCATGAACACAGCCTGCTCGGCGCCGGGCGCGTAGAATAACGTCGGGTTAGTGAACTTCCGGAGGCGCTTGAGCTGTGGATCGATTTCATTCATCAGCGAACATTTATTGGTGAAAGTAGAAGAATGTATGTACCCCGGGATCGCCCCTGCGCAGCGCGCGCACGCCGAGTGTGGCGAGGAGTACGACGTCAACTATCGAGTAGCACGGGTCGTACGCAACCAGGTGGCCCGCGGGGAACTATTAAAAATAGAATGGGCTTATATTGTGAGTTTATTATAAGCGAGGCTGAGGTGTACCTGGAAAATGCGCCCAAGAGCGACAAAGTATGCGATTTGATAGCTGCTGCGAAGCTCCCAATCATCTTGCGAATGGTCTTTCGTGTAATAATATCCCGCGCGATCCCGCCCGCGCTCGTCGAGACGGTCGAAGCCGCTGAATCCTGCTCCAAAGGCGCTTGTTGGGTAGGCCGGACGGTCGGGATGGGCGGAACGAAAGACGGCATTCACGAAGTCTTCGACAGAGGAATAGTTCCCCGAATAAAAAAGAAGTAGGGGACAACGTAACTTACCGGCAGTTGTTTTATCAAAGAAACCGGCGGCGTCCATGGCGGAGTAATATTCGCCGATCTGATGGAGATGCTTTCCGACGAGAGCGGCTGAAAACGTCAGGAAGAGAGAGAGATAATTCGAAGTTACAAGTCGGACTTACTTTGCGTGGGATTGAGCAGATGCGCGAGCGCCGGATGCAAGGAAAATTTTGGAGGGGATTCCCAGTATGCATCCCACTGTTTGGAGCCGTGGAAGTAGGCGATTTCATCAAAGATCGTGAGTTCGACGACGGCCGAAGTTGAATCTGGGAGATCCTCAGCACCCTTTGGCATTTTGGGTGAGAAAGAGGCTGATTTTAATGATGATCGCAAATACCTGAAAGAGGCCACACAAATCATCGCACTGATGAGAATCGAGAAAGTTACCAGCAGGAGTTCCCATTTGGCACCTGAAGATACTGGTCTCAGACGAGATTTTTGTAAAGAAAAAAAAACCCTACATATCAACAAGATCGTGCGTCCACACAGGATGTACATCGCGTTCATCGGCGGTCCAGGTCTCAGCAACATGGTGAAGTACCAAGGACGAAGAATCAGGACAGCTGGGACCGTGGGCAGAGCAAACAGGAGCAAAAATCCGCGACGTGGGGTGGAGTCTGAGCCTCCAGGCGGGATTTCTTGGGTGAACGAGTATGTCGCGCGGCATGGTTGCGGTCAACGACGGGTTGCGGAATTACGAAATCAGGTCCAAACAAGCGCAAATAGGCGCCTATCACCACTCATTACCGAACTCTTCATCCAGCCGTCATCGAACGAGGTAGGAGCTGCCATGAAGTCTAATGAACGAGCCTAATTCTTTGATAGCAATCCATTGGAATGTTGACACTTCCAGGAGAGCTCATCGATTACATTATCGACTGGAGCCACTGGCAGGCCTCCCCCATGTCCTCATCTTTGCTCGCTACATATGCTCTCGTTAGTAGGCAGTGGCTACCGAGGAGCAGATATCACCACTTTGCGTCAATATATCTTATCCGAGATCGCAGCAGGGATACCCTTAAAACCTTCTTCTATCTGGTCGCGTCACCGCTGGTCACCTTCATCTCCAGCGTACGCGACGTGGAGCTGTATCACAGATCCTCCTATGGCACTCCGGTACTCTCAGCCGGGGACATTATCACATCGCTTTGGAAATTCGGCATACGCCCTACGCATCTCACTCTCAACTGCTACTTCAATCAGATTGGCATACATGGGAGTCAAAATTCTTTCGCATCTTTGACGCACCTCGGGTTGTCACTCATTGGTGACGTGCAGTTGGGAAAGCTATTCAACAACCTCTCCGCCTTTCCGTCGTTGAAATCACTGGAATTCCACCCTTCTTCGTTCCTAGAGCTGGCGCAGATCTCTGTGCAGTCAGAGGATACTCCCACCAATCTGCCGTCAAATCTCCGTGAACTGGTCATACATCTGCCTCATGTTTTGCGATCCCTCGCATTGCTCGACTCATCAGCGCAGTTCACCACGCTCATCCTCCGGCAGATACGACATTTCACCGACGTGACTCAGTACTTTCACAACAAGACAATTTCCGCGTCACTAGTATCACTGACACTGGATCATTGCATACAAGGTATTCCCCTTCTATTTTACCACTAACCGCACCTCCTACAATAACCCATATTTTCAGATAGCGACTTTGATTTGAGCCCCCTCAGCGCGTTACGGCACCTGCGTCTCTGGGAACAACACTTCTATGCAGCCACTGGCTTGCTCCAGGCGCTGGCTAGCATTTGCCGATATTCTCGCTCGCGGCCGTTGGAGACCATTGATGTCATCGTCTACAACTCTGACCTCGACAGCCAACACTCGAATATGACACCTTGGCACGAGCTCGACGCTGTGCTCGCTGGGGATGAGTCACAACTTACTTGGCCGCATCTGCACCGGCTGACTATATCTGCCCATGATTCCTCCGGCGGCCGCCCAAAGAATACATTTCAAACCCTCCGTTGGCCCATGCCGTTGTGCGTAGGTCGAGGGATTTTGGTCATTCTTTGAGCGATGGAATGAACGTCCTGATTCGCACGAATGTGTTTCAAAGTCGCTATCCGCCAAATTTGTTTGCAATCAATCCACCGGGTTCAGGATGCCCGAGAGAAATTCCTTGGTGATCACCGTAACTCGCTATCCCGCAAGTTGCTTTATATGTGTAAATGCGGAATGTTATAGAAATTATCATACAGATGCACCGTTGTACTTTTAATTGAGGCATACTTGCGACTCAGAACATGAACATCTGTCTTTCTAGAAGTGCATTTCCGTAGGATCCAATGCGACTGATTTCCACCCATTCACTTCAATGATTACTGTTGGAAATCAAGACATAAACAAATCAATATACATCGAGCCCAATAAACTGCTTAGAAAATGGCCGTGAAAAACCCCTTTTTGAATCTCCAATGCCTATAAGGCTATTGCTCCAAACGTATTGACAGGGTTGAGTGCTAGCTGCGCTCGTTCATATCCCTACCCAACCTTCGATCAATGTGTTCTACCTGTTTAATCTGTGACGACCGTTCAAGCAGTGGTCTTGCAATTTGCCATAGTTCAACCGCCTTTATGGTGTCACCGCGTCTCTTGTGAATATCTCCGAGGCGGACGATACATTCCCCTCTGTTGCGATGGATATCAAGGTGTGTGAATCCCTCCAAGGCAAGAGTGAACAAAGCAATGGCTGTGTCCTCATTATCCCGTCTGAGAAAAGTGTCTCCAAGGAATTGCAATGCCTTGTAGATTCCTAGCTTCTCTTTCAATTTGAGAGAATAGATGAGATAGGTGGTGGTCCAGCTGGACATTTCCTGTGTAGGACCCCAAAGGTTTACGTTGCCAAGTTCCTCCAAACAATCGGCCAGATGCCCGGAATCTTTTCCCCAGCAGACTACGATTGATTTCTTGAGTAACATTCTTGCACGCAAAATGTCTTGTTCCCGAAGGTAGAGCTGTGCCTGCACGACATCACAGCTCAAGTTCGTGCTCAGGTCTCCAATATCATTCAACATTGATTTGGCCATATCAATGGTCCCTTGAACCTCAGCCTGTGGTACATTAATTTGCACAGCAACTAAGGCAGTGTTTGACACAGCCAGAGCGTGGCGATACGGATCTTGCTCCCTAGGTACTTCCTCGAGAAGTCGTGTATAAATGTTTTGTGCCTCTGCATATTCTGTTTTCGCAAAGTGAACGGCAGCCAGACCAAGCATGGCACTATGATCCAAGGAACCATGAGACATTCCGCACTGAGCCAAGCAAGCTCTTGCTTTGCCAAACAGGGATGCACATTCTCTGTAGCAGGCAAGTTCCCTGCAGCAGTGTGCTTCCATCATAAGTCCCTTTGCTTCATTGAGTAAATCTGCCGAAATCTGGGCCCGCCACTGAGACTCATATGCAAATTTCTGGGCCACAGAATATTCCCCAAGCTGCCAGTTTATCCACGCAATTTGGTATAATGCAACAGACTGTGCCCTGGTGTTACCAGTTGAAGTTGCTAGAGATAGTGCCTTTTGAAAATCATCTGTTGCAGCAGGCATATTTTGAGCGAAGTACAGATCATATATGCCAAGGCTAGTGTAGAAACGACCTGCAAGATGCATCCATGAGTACTGAGAACAGGAATTGTTGATTATACATACACTTGAGAGCAGCATCATCAATTTTTTCTAAGTATTCCAGACCGCGACACCTCAGTATTTCTGGATCTGATATTGGACGGTGCCAGTAGGAATGGAACAGCTCGGCTATAAACTGAACCTCAAGTTCATAGTCGCACGGCTGGGGGAGAACATCAGAAATCTGATTGAGCAGTGAAATTGTCCCCCGGCCAGTGAGCCGGCTGAATGAGTTCATATGAATGGTGCAGTAAATGCTACTCTTCAGATTAGGATGTTCCCGCTGGAGTCCATTGCGGAGAACACTTTGTATGTTTGAATAATTCAGGGATATTCGAGCAGCTGTCTGGTTCGACAGGCCGGGGGGATCATCTATGTATAGATGGAGTAGGTCCTGAAAATATATGAAAAGGGGCCGAAGAAATTTATCACTGGAAGGGTGAGTCCTGCGCATATACTCCTGGATCGGGACTAGCACTTTGAGACGTTTGTGCTCATCGCTGTATGCTAGAGCTGTCCGAATCAGCGCGGTTTTAGATCCAAGAATGTCCCTCATAGGAAGGTTGCTCTGCAAGAGTTCCACATCTGAAAGGCCATCTGGGAGTGTTGATAAAAGGGACAAGAGATCCAGGGAATGCGGGAAGGCCTCTATTCTGGGGCTTGAGAGTGATAGTGAGATCGATAGATCCAAGTTGTCTCGTCTATCGTATCCTTTCGAAATCAGAGATGTTCTTTCTTGCTCCCAGAGGGATAAAAGATGCAGACATCCCTTTGAATCAACCAAGTTTGCCAATAGGCTGATTGCTAGTGGCAGATTGTCAGTCAAGGACAAAACCTGATCTATTTCGTCGGGGTCATCATTTGTGTCGGCAATATCGATAAAAGTTTGTCGAGCAGCGGATTGCGATAATGATTTAAGAGGCAACAAGAATGGCCGGGTCCATCTTACTTTTCCTGGTCTCTCTGCTCCGCGCATAGTAATCTGATATGCCGTGAGTCCACTGTTTAAAATAAGAGGAAACTGCACAGACAATTAACCCAAGATGGTTCACTTCTGTCAAGAGAGACAGAAACTCTTCGATCTCCTCGCGTGATGCGGCCGGTTCCCAAACTGTCTCCAGATTATCTAGAACCAACAGACAAGGAGGGCCACTGGAAAAGTGATGAACAACAGGCCGAGTCAAATCCTTGCCGGGCTTCAGTCCTAGATGAGCCCCTATAAGTGCAGCGAGTTCTGCTTTTGTTGCCGCGGAGTCACAGGCCACAAAATAGCGGTGTTGCTCATATTGTACAGTAACCTGTCTGTGATGCAAAACTGCTCTTGCCAGGCTGGTTTTCCCCATTCCACCAGGACCCAAAATTGCAATCCTGGGAGATCCCTCTGTAAGCAGCTTGACAATGTCTGCGAGTTCTGAGTCTCGTCCATGAAAGATTTTGGGCTCAGATGGCAACATGGAGACGGATTGAGAGCTTCAAATGAGCCGCCATTAGCTTTCAATGAAAGGATTCTGGGGGACACGAACCTGGCGTGGGAGGTGGGATAGAACCTGCTCATCTGTCCTAGTGTCAGCGCCTAACTCCGCATAAACAGTACAATGTTGTTACCAACGATGCTCCGTCTGAGCTTGTTGTCTCGGAGAGACCTTCGATCAACGTAATTACGTCCTGGTGTATCTGCTCTGAATATGCTTGCATTTCTGTTACATCTGTGGCGAGATTGGCGGTTTTTATCTTTGTATGTGAGATTGATGAACAGTTCACGTCCAATGCAGTGGCTCACCTGAAAGAAATCGAGTTCCTGTTGCAATTCTCGCCGATATTCGCGAGCTGATCGGCTCATTTCACCTTGGCGGAAAAATCTTCGAACTTTGCTTGTATTGTGCTGTGCTTCAACGATGGTATGAATCTTTATAAGGATCCTAAATGACATCAGCCACGCACGGAGACAGTCAAACAAACAAAGAAATCCAAAATCACTCTGTGACTTTGCCCACATGGCGAAGTGTATTCGGTGGCAATCCCTCGTCTTTACCCGACTTGATGTAAACAATGATAATTGCGTTAAGCAGCTCATAAGTCTTTTCCATCAACTGAGTAAATTCGTCCTTGTTCTGTGTGACAGTCTAGCATGGCTGAGTTGGATTGATTAATCTGCGAGAGTCAGGCTATTCACCTCTGCAGATGTCAACAGAGACCGAGTTGTAGTGGAAATGACCCCCATGAAAGGAGTGTCCAGGCCGTCAGAGAGGACTTCCAAGGCCTTCACAGTAATGGTTAACGCTTTGGTAATGTGATCCAGGCGCGCAGCGATAGCGGGTGGAGGAGGCATGTTGGGTGGTGATTGAAGGAAGAACCTTGCGCAAGCTCTTTATCATATCTGTCATTTTGACTCTTCGCATCTCTTGACAGATGATCAGATAACACATCGAAACCAAATATCCTGTGAGAATGGCTAGCCGCGAACATATTAGAGTTGGCCGGCACGGGCCTCTGAGCCGTAAGCCATTTAAATAACTCCACCGAGGATTGTCCAGTGCTGTTCACCTTTCTTCGTTGCGCTCTGCCGTCTCGGATTAACACGCTTCTTTCTCCTTCGAGTGTCTCGTTCCTGTCTCCAAATAGATTCATACCACAGGCGTGGGCATCGACTTCTCTCCATGTGCTCCGACTTCCATCGTTCATGTATCCGCCTTCTTTGACATCGTTTACCCCTCGCATCCTTTGCAACCGCCGCCTTATAAGCCCTGTAGAAAATGGGCCTGACCCTGCGTAAGTTGCAAATCGGATGTCCCAGCCACAGCTGGAGCGGAGACTTGCAGGGAGAAGCCCACGCCCGGTGGGTCAGAGGATGGGATGGCTTGTGATTCACAGATGGGCGCTGCATTTCCGAATGGGGACGGAGAGTCGCAAAAGTTGATGTAAGGATCAAGGTGTTGCTGGTCCTGCTGCGGTCCGTTCGTCCCCAGGGAGGTGGTGTGCGGTCGAATCGAGGATCATGCCCTTGTCGACCCTCCGACAGTTCATCGCTTCCTGCGGAGGAGCGAGCGGCTCGGGATGAGGCGGAGTTGCTCCATTTGTAGCCCCAACGACTCGGAGTCAACGACGCGTGTGTATGATGTATCCCACAAATATATCCAGATCGCGTTCGACTTCGAGGTCATAGAATCGTATTAGGGGCACACATGACCTATGATTTGGCGTGAAATTCACACCCTTGTCTTGGCTGAGGGAATTGCCTGTGGGGGAAAATGAATATGCGAACATCGATCGGCTTACCAAGCAGCTTTGCGCGCGACGCCAGAGTTCCGGCCCTTATGGAACATACCTATCGCGGGAATCAGTCCTATTATCGCGTGAGGGTATCTGTAGACGGTACTCCTGACGATCATACTGTTCTCAGTCACGGCGCGAAAGAAAAAAAAGAGGCAAAAAAGTTTATACCGACGCATGGAATACTTTCCAGAAAGTCAGTACGGGTTCCGTCGAATGAATGGAAGACACTCACGACTCTTCCCCTAGGCACGCAGCCTTATATAATTAATTCATGAATCAGACGTGTCGGAGTACAAAATTGGTCCATACCATCACGTAAAGAGTAGAGGGTGAGTCGTGAAGTTCCGTTTATTGAATATGGACTTGCGATGGGATCGGTCGGTTTCTCCCCTATCGCCTCAACGAATTAGCCGGTATGTATGTACAGTATCACCGCTAAGGAGAGCCGCTAACAGCGTAATCAAATGCAGCAGGGCGTTCTGGCAGCTCACTGATTTTCGATCGAGCAGGGATTAGGTTGCGCTGGGTATATGCAAAAGTCTCGAGCGACGGGAAGTCTTTAAAAGGACAAGAAAGGAGACAAACGACAACAACAGACGATTCTGATGAATAAGTAGTTTACATTGCCTCTGGTCGCAGCTGATGCCATATTTTCCCAACGAATGTCGGTAGCTTTCGAAGTATATTTCACTTTGAAAAGGCAACTGTGCGCATGTAGAAGGTCATTTTCTAGATCCACCCAACTAGTTATCCTGCGCCTTAATAATCTCCGCCGCCCGTTCAGCCACCATATACGCAACTTGTTGTGTGTTAAATCAACTTTTAGCGAAAGAAGGAGAATTCCACTCACGCGACACGGTATGTATACCCGGTAAACTGGCAATAATGGATAGATCGGCGACGCGGACGTTACTCGTTCCATACTACGTTCATTACTGTCATTAACTTGTCTGAATCTAGGAAGGAAGAGGGGGATTGATGGACGGAAGGAGAGACTGACCACGCGGAGGGACGGATCCACGACGCCGCCCTCGGAACGGGGTGTCATCGCCGAGGTGCCTACGAAATGGTGTCTAAAGGAGTATTCAATACGTTATTAGCGGGAATCGGCAACCACAGAGAAGAAAAAGATAGCGCACTCGGACTGAGATTTGGTATTAACGTAGTTGACGAAATCCTCGTCGGTTTGGACTGTTGCGTCGGGCACAACGGGGCCTATCCAAAAGAAAAGTTGATCCATGAACGAATAGAGAATACGGGTAAGGATGCAGACCAACGACGATGCTCTTCAGAGGCTCCGTGTTGACGACGGTACGCGTGAATTGCACGCCTTTTGCGAAGGCGAACTTTGGGGTTTTATTCCAAGTTAGCAGGATTTTCCCCAATGCGATGGAATATATGTTAAGCTCACCTTATCGTGCGGTGCGCTCAAACTAGATTGATAGAAGATGAATTGACTTGACACTGTCCACATTTTCAAGGCTCACTATTTGGGATCAATCACTGGGTCGACAAGGGGGTCTGTCGAATTGATGTGCTACCAACAGTAAAAACAATTAGTTTTTAAAAAAAAGTAACGGTAGGAATGGTAAGAAATCCACGCACAACAGTCCCCCGCGAAAGCGGCTTGACTAAAATAAGTCTATCGAATGTGAGGGTAGATACATTGTTTGCATCGGCAGCAACGTTCTAATGCCATGTCGTTAGCAAATTAGGAAGAAAATGTACCGAGTACTTGTACCCAAGCAAATTCCATCTGCGGCACACCGGCTTGTATTTGTTCTTTCATCACTTTGAATTGGGACTCCGACAACAGGTCCGGTTTCGTCTTCAGCAACTCATCGGAGCGCTGGAGATCGGCTCCGCTCAGATAGCTCGAGAACGGCTGGACGTCAATTATAGCGGACCGGATTGCGTTACCGGCTGAGTGGACTATTGGCGACGAGCCGAAGAAGATAATTTATGTTACGCACCGTCTATTGTGCCGTTCTTGAGGAGATATGAGGCTGTGGTGATGGGCTCTGGAAATTCGGGGTTCAATTATTTCCTTCGGGAAGATACAGCAGAGGGACGGACGGTTGCAGAGGTTGGCTCCGACGCCTGGAAGATCCACTTGGACGTCGATTCCAAGGCTGGAGAGTTGTAAGCTGAACACGATTGAATTACACAGTTCACGACCCAGCAAACCTAGTAAGAACCGTGGGGTCCCCAACTCCGCTCAACTCCAGGACTTTAGGTGTGTTCAACGCACTTCCGCTCAGTATAACATTCTTGGCGTTCTGATTTACGATTAGCGTGCTGGTCAGTTGACTGGCAAGATACATACGATGGTGCGGGTTTCTGGGACTCCGGACTCGTTGAAGAAAACGTATTCCACGCCTATCGCGGTTACCAATCCCTGCGTCTTCTCGGAAGACCAGAGAATCTTGGATCCTTGGCTTTCTGTCAGCACGTGAAGGTTGGTGCGATTTATGACCGGGAGATCTGTGACGGGTGGTTAGAACGAGACTTGGAGTTTTGCAGAGGAATGATTACAGTATCCAGAGACCGCATAGGACCGCGTGCTCGAGTCAGGGAGTGCCGTCTACCTATGATTAGTACACAAAACTAAGTATCTATTCTCAAAAATGACGCACAAGGAAATCCCAACTCGGGCCGTTGTGAAATCCGCCATTCGGATCTACGTTTATGTCGTGTCCGAGATTTTTTAACGTCGGTACAGCGTAGTCGGGAAAGAAGCTGCTGGAACTAAGCGGCAGCTGTAACCATGACCGTTCGGGACTCACTGGGATACATTGACGGCTTGTATCGCCAATGATATGGGCCCAGCGAACCCGTGGAAGGCGGGGTTGTAGGTCATGTTGAAGGCTTCGACCTCCGCTGCGGATGGGGGATGGAAGTGTTCACTCTGTGAGGTATATGTCAGTATATGTATGCATCTCGGACGGAGTGAGGGCAAGGGGACGAAACGAACTTTTTTCACGGCGGCGAACATGGAGTTCCAGTTCCATCCTTTGGCACCCAATGTTTCGAGGGCATCGTATTCAACCTTGTTCCCCCTATGAATCATAAGTCGTATTTTTTTTCCAGTAAAAAAAGTAGTGTCTGATGAAGGATGTAAACCCCACTTACCGCAGATACATCCCAGAGTTGATTGCAGAGCCGCCGCTGGAGTAGTGCGTTAACGGGCAGATAAAGTAAACTCGTAACGTTAGAGTAGAGAGTAGAAGACGGAACGCACCCCAACACTCTCGCCTGGATCTGGGCCTGCGTTCTGTTCCCCACGTCAATTTGCGGGACGGTGACGAATTGCCTGGATTACATGCACCCAGCTTCAGCAATGGTGTGATAGTAATAACGGCGTCCGAATGAATGAACTCGCCAGTCGTTAGCCGTTCCGAAGTTGCCTGCGTTGAGGCGGAGGTTCGTGATGTTCGGACTTTGGATAGTGAGGGTTGGTAGCTTATGGGCGTAGGAATCACTGGTGACTCACTTTCCGATGCCGCTAATAACCCATGTTTATTGAGAATGCCTGAAGTATTGTGTCGTGAGCGCGTACCTGTTGCCGGCCTCCAAAACCACGACTGCAATGGGTGCTCATTCAGAAGGCGCGAGGAAACATAACAATGACGACTCGGAGTGCGTACCTGTCTTGGTTGGGTCCTCCGAAAGTCTGACTGCGAGCGGAAGCCCCGTCGCTCCACCTCCAATGATCACGTAGTCATACGTGGTTGGCGGGGTAGCTGCCGTAGCGGCGAAAGGCAAGATGGTGGTCAGCAGCAGCAATCGTGCGGGTATGGGCATATGCATGGTAGGAGCCCGGAGCGTTTGCGAGAGGGAGGCAGGCGTTAACGGAGGTTCTAGACAGATGTCCGAGGCTCGGAGCCTTTAAGGTTTTAAGAGGGACGGTGTCGGCATCGATGTCATGGGTCCAGAGAAGAAGCATGGGGATTGTTGGGTGCGACGTAGACGGAATAATGTTGAACCGGAAACCAGTCAGATCACCATCTGGAAAGTCGGAAGGCCGCTAAGATGATGGAGGTGTAGAGGCTTCGTACGCGATGTTTTGTGCGACCGCAGATAGCGCATAGGGTATATTCGAACTCACCGACTCCGCCGAGTTGTCTATTTATAGTTTTATGATTTTTCCGCCTCAAGATCGTTGGCCTGCAATGCTCGGGTGTTTCCTGTTAATTCTGGAACTCATCCGGGGGTTCGTTCATTTCACTGCGTTCCGAGTCAGAACGTGGATTGCCGACGCGTCGCTAGGCTGATTTGACGTCGGCAGCAGCCGTTTCCTGTGACCGGCGGATGCCGTCAGACGCCGGCATAACGTGCCGGTGCCCGGAGTTTTAAAAATTCATCTGAACCTTACGGTGGGATGGGCTATTGCAGGTCAGGGAGGCGCCCGGACCTCCTCTTTCCCCTGACTACCTGAATCTCCGACTTCCGATTGCCAGCCGCGTGTCGGCGTTCTGGGTCGGACGCGGATGGCGTAATTGAGTGCGAAAAAGGGCGTACAAATTTGACATCTGTGGAGTGCAGGAGGTGTGCTGGATAAGTAGTACAATAAATTCAAAAAAGCTACTATGTGTACAAAAAAATACAGTCTTCCATATCAAATCCTCAACTCCTCAGTCAACCACCTCCTTCATCCTAACCCACAAACCGCCCTGACAAGGAAAACATTAAACGTACTCGAAATCGGAAGAAGCAAGTAGGGCGCACCGTGGCATACATAGTCAGATGCCTACCAAGCATGATCTTCTCGGTAGCCTGGGTGCCACTGCATGCCTTCCAGCTCGGCGGAGGCTTCGTCGACTCCGGCTGAGCGTCGGGTGCGAGGGCAAAGCCCGAGAAGTTCTGCAGCAGGCGGACGAGGAAGAATGAGGCCTCGTTGTACGCGAACTGTCAATATGGAGTGTTCAGCAAGATGGATGGATGGAAGAGTAAGGAAGGATAGAACGCGCCTGTTGGCCGAGACAGATCCGGGGCCCTGGTTGGGAAGCAATGCTTGAGAAACGTATCGCATAACGAATGGAGAGAGCGAATGGCATACCGGCATTGAAGGGGAGGAAGATGAATGGATTCGGTGTCAAGTATTTCTTTACCCGTTGGTCCAGGAAGCGGTCGGGATCAAATTTCAATGCTGCAATTGATGCATATAAGCGTTAGTCGAGATTCTCGAGGAGCAAACTCACCATCGGGACCCCAGAGATCCGTCCTCCGATGCATCAGAAACACGCTGTAACGGCATCTGTTTGCGGACGTCAGGGCTCTCCGTGTATAATGAAAGAGAACGGAGGGACAAAAACTCACTTGGTGTTCGGGGTGATGTAGAGCGGTTTATCCCCGGGCTTGAGAGCCGGCCAGGTTGTTGCCTTTTTCGACGTCCTGCAAGGAAAATGTCAACGAGGCGTCGAAAACGTACATTACATTCATGTGCTACCTCGAGTCGAAGGGGCTAAGCAAAGGAAAGCATCAGATGATAGGAGTAAGTAGATGATGAAGGCTGGTTTACACAGCCGGGTATAATCTCAATGTTTCTGTAAGGGACCGTTGAAGAAACGAGCATTGATGTACATAGACAAAGCACACACCATTGATGAAGGCCCGCATATATTTCATGCCGCGCAAATCGTCGTAGGTAGGCATCTTGGAGCTCCCAACGGTGTCGAGGACCTCTTTCCGGAGTCTGTCCGCGATATCTGGGTGTTCCGCAAGCATGTAAACTGCGAATGTCAAGGTTGCTGCCGTCTACGGATAGAAAGACAACTAAGCTCGTAGATAAGTTGAATAACTAACTGCGTGTACGCACCGTGTCTCTACCAGCAACCAAGATGTTGAAAATTGAATCTCGGATGACTGCTTTGTCTGAATCCAACAATATCAATGAGTATGTCGAGCCGACGCGGGCGAACGACCTACCCTCAGTTGACTGAACCAGATGACTCAAAAATGTCGCATCTTCCTCCTCTAGCATAACACCTCCTTGTTTCCTCATCCTCTTCTTCGCCAACGCCTCTTCCATAATAGGTTCAATATACGCGTCCGCCGCATCCCTATGCGGTTTCACCCGGTCCCGCCAGAACTCGCGCAGCGGCCACTTCGTAGAAAGCGCCGCCCGCTCGACCATGAGGATCTGCCCCTGCACGAAGGCGCGGACGTAGGTGTTCGAGGGGTGGTTGAGGAAGGCGGGCGAGTCGACAAGGGGGGAGGACGGGGGGTAAGCTAGGCCTGCGGACATGGAGTCGACGGAGCGGCCGAAGAGGTATTCGGTGGCGGAGTCGAGGGTGAAGCGCGAGACACAGTCCTTGGGGATGATAGAAGTCAGATGAGAAGGGAAAGGGAAACCAGGACGCAAAAGAATCTACCTGGATGTCGACCGGGTAGCCGTCGGCGAGGCGTTTCTTCAAGTGGGAGAGGGCGTCGCGAGTATGCCTGTCGAATGTGTCGAAATCGCTGATGCGTTCTGATTTTTATTAATATTTCTGCCGATTTAAATTGTGGAGTTGAATGTCACCAACCTCGACTGAAGAAAGGTCGGCTCAGACTTCGATGAAACCTATCCGAAAACATCAGCGTCTCGCGAACAAGACTCTTTGGAAACACCCACTTCCACATATCATCTAGCGGCCCGGTTTAGGAAGCGTTATTTCTGAGAAATAATGGCTGCAATTTATTCACCATCGGTGTTGAAAACGCCTACGCATGAATTGCTTAGAAAGGTTCCCGAGCATGCAAACCCGTACCTCCACTTACCAAATCCAAGCAATGATTGACCCAGGCGATTGGAGTCGGGACCTAGAGTTCCGTATAAATATGCTACTGAAAGCATAGAGCACACCAAACGCACCCTTCCAATAGTTGTCGAATTCAGTCGCTAGAATAGCCTTCACGTGAGAGAGGCATTTCAGCAAGTTGAATAGATGAATAGTAATCCAATTTTAGCTTTATGTACTCTGGCTCGGTTGTGAATATCTGAAATACAAACATTAGATGTTGTCCCCCATTCAAAAACGCAGAATGGCCGCACCGCCGGGTCATACAGAATCTTCGCCATAACTGTATGGCCATATTGATCGCACCACTTCTGCAGAAAATCGCCTGAACGACGAAATGAGATCGTTTAAAGAATGAATGAAGAACACATATCCCGACCCACCGGGATACGAAGATTTTAACATCGCAGTAACTAGCGAAAGCCCTCCCGGCCACTTGTCGTACACCAATGGGATCTGCACAGCCCCGCGGGAGGCGGCATCGCGTTTGTACTGAAATTCCGTGTATAGGTGGATGAGGACGACGCCAGTGGGTTGCGCGATAAGCGCGGCTAGGATCCGAATCCACAGTTGCAAGGGCGGGAATCCGAGGTCGAGTAGGGGGAGGATGCGGGTTAGGAATGTGAATGTCAGAGCGGGAGGAAGGAGGGTTAACGGGAGAACTTGGGCGAGGTATACGAGGCCTGGGGGGAGATGCATTGTGGACTCGGGAAGGGTGAGAGCCGGTGAAGGTGACCTATTTATATCATATGCTGATAATGACCGAATGGGGATAATATGCACAAGTGTGATTGTCGGTTCGGCCATTCACCGAGCCTCGGGAGCCTCGGGCAGAAGCCCGAGGCTCTGCGTATTCCGGAGCCAAGAGAGTTGTCGAGTAAGGACATAAGATTTTTGTGATCCAGAGGTCTACGAGACAAAAGTACCAGATGCTGCTATATATGCGCAAACTCCAGAGTGGGCGCAACCTTCGATCGCAAAGGCTTCAAGAAGATCAGATTGTGGGGAAACGACTAATCTCTACGAAGAGAAGGCAGGAAAGAGATAGCGAAGACATGCACTATTGTCGCTGTCAAGACGAATGGCTTCCTATAAACCAAATCGTCCGAATTCCTCCATGACCTCAAACTGGCTGAGGAAGTCCGTTTGATTTCGCCTGAGCGTATCCACAATGGGCCCAAACTTCCCATCAAGAAGCCGCATCACGATTTTCGACTTCTCGGTATACTTGGGCCAGAAGATTCCTGGATTGAGATCGTTGACAAAGGAGATGTAGAAGTCTTGCATCTGCGTCACGAGTTTCTGAGCGGGTACCGGGTTGGACCCTATATCCAGGTAATAAAGGTCGTTGGAATGGAATACTATTTGTCAAGAAAAAGAAAAAGAAAAAAATGAACACCAGCGGGAAGCGAGTTAGGCTGGGACAAAACTTGCCTCCAAGGAAGGCCGGGAAGCCGGGAATTCGTTGCTGGAACGAATATGCCCATACGTCCTGGTTCCGCTGCTTGGTCGATGCAACCTCGAGGAATTGGCGCTGAGGAGCCAGGAACCCATTATCGTTGAAAAACTCTGCAGCACGGTCGTAGAGTGTACTATTCGATACTCTCTCCGGGTGGGCGTACAGACCGAGGAGTTGGGTGATGGTGTCCTGGGACACATTCCTATTTGATTGTCCGGCGATGAAGCCGCTCAAGATGGAATTTTCCTCTTCGATGGACGGCTGGGGGGAAAGATCAAGTAATGACGCGCCAATCAGACTTGAAGAGTCAATGAGCGAGTTTGGAGACAAATGAATCGAGGAGCTCACAGATTGCCTTCATTAAGATTCGTGCCAGTGATGATGGGCAAATTCAGGAAGTCTCCGTCGAGGGTCTTCTTGGCAGGGTATTCGTCAATGAAGGAGCCCTGAGGGCCTTTGCAAGTCATCGACCATGGCGGTAGACTGCCAACAGGAGGCTGATAAGTTGACAATGCCAATGGCCAGAATTTCTACAAAGTTCAATTTAGGATTGCTGCCAGGATGTAAATTCCTCTCTCAACGTACATCGAACGGAAGATCCTGCAAACACCCGAACGATGCTGCACCAGAGCCACAGTCTGTAATATTACTCAAAATGGTGTAGCCACCGCCTGGGCGATCGTGCCATTCGCACGGTACAGTGGCGAGGACTTGCGAAGTACCGGAGCTGGATATCCCAGCGCGGAATGTCTTCCTGGAGTCGGGGAAGAGGTAATGCATGTGAACACCACTTGCGCCTATATATCAAAACAGGTGAACATTTGCGAAGAGGAGGATCATGAACGAACATACCGGCAGATTCACCCGAGATGGTGACGCGCGAAGCATCGCCTCCAAAATTCGCGGCATTATCTTGAATCCATCTAAGGGCGTCACGTTGATCCTGGAGTCCAACGTTCAATGCTGAATTTGGAGCTTGGGCGCTGCCAATCTGCACAATATATCTGAGAGTTACTGTCTGAGGAGTTGAAACCAAGTGCTCACGAATCCAAGAACCCCCAGACGATAGTTGAATGTTATGAAGATGATTGGCTTATTTGTCGCAATACTACGACGGACCAAACCAGTGCCATCCCATTCGGAGCCAGACCCCTCGAAATACGCACCGCCCTGATAGAAGGATAAGAAGGAAGCGAATGCCAATAGTAAACTGATACAGACATGAAGGTAAACCTGAATAGGTAGTTTCTTCTTGAGCGAGGTCGATGCAGGCCGCCAGATCTGCAATAGTGACACTAAGCAAAGGAGCATTCCACTCGAATGATACTGACGTTGAGAAAAAGACAGTCCTCGCTTTGGTTCGCCGCTTGGAGCGGGGGGCCTAATGCGACGCCGCCGGTCTCTAGGAGCGGAGGCTGCGGACAGTCCGCGCCAAACGCAACAGCGGACTGCAAACCCTCGGGCGCCGTTGCGATGGGTGCAGCGGGCGTGAACCGTCTCGGCGGGGATACAAAGCGGATGCCTTTGAATACATCGACGTTGTTCTGCGCGTCGTGGACTCCAATATAGGAGCCAGAGGATGTGCTAACAATTGGCCCACTGCCTCCCAGCGTACTGGGAAGCAGAGAGAGGGTGAAGAAAAGGAACTTGAAAGAATCTTGAAGAAGCATCGGAGAATGGTGCAAATGGTTGACCTTGTCTCAGATTTATATCTGTTCATGAAGTTAGTCACTCTCCGCCTATGACCGCTTGTCCTCATGTGATCTGGCTTTGCGATCCAGGTATGCTCGCGTTTCGCCATCCCCTAATGGTTCAAAGCCTGTGAATCCCGACAGCTATGATGCCAATCACGGTCGAAATGCCCGGGCACCTCGCTCTGCTCTGGCGACACCTCGATGATACATTCCAGCAAGCACTGAACACGAATGAACTGATATTTGTGTGCAGCCTGATGGCCCGCGACCAGTACCTCCACATTCATCACCACAACCGTGCAGACTCAAAAGCAGGCGCCGCATACGCGAGAGCAGTCCGTGTGACGCTGATTCGGGCTCGGGAAGAGAAAAGATCGACTTCCCATCGCGGAACAGCGCTTTTGTGTCCCATCGCCTCCGGTGAAAGAGAACATCCCGTCGAAACAATCGAACGCCAAGTCCAGGATTTTGCGGAATCGGCAGAGTGGTGCGAATGGGGCGCCGGCTCATTTCCGCGCGCTATTCACCGAAGCTCCGCGTATTCCGAAGTCAAGAGAGTTGTCCAGTAGGCAAGGTTAGAATTGTTATAGTATCTGTTTATAAGAGACTAGTAGGCACATGCCTTGAGCATAATCGTCATCCGTAATACGTATCCCTTCCGCTGTTCGCCAACATGCCAGCAATTCTCTGTTGTTTGAATTTCCCTACTTGAATGAGCGATGCAGTGAGGAGTGATGATTCTAAGTTGAATCGAGTTCAAAAACTTGGTTGATTTCTTTTGGGAGCCTAAAGAGCCGGCTGACTTAGGGCAAGAAGGATTGATGCCATCGATGATTAGTGATCACGGTGTCTTCTTGCTTCCCACACTCTCGGCCTCAAGTCTTCCTTCCTCGTCTACCCTCATCTTCTTGTTTTTACTATACCGCGTGCTCCGTATTTTGTGCTACAGCAAAGGCGCAAAAATTCTGCCCATATACCGAGTCCAAGTTTGTCGACATTTCACTGCGGAGATCCGATTCTTGAAACTTGGATACTGGGACTGCCCACAGAAGGGCGGCGGCTCAGAGGTCATACATACCTCTCATTCTCTTCGCTCATGGCCAGCTCTCCTCCCTCTGACGTGGTTGTCAAAATCTGCCGCCAGCTGCCGGAGCCAGAGACTTGGGAATGGCATGGGCTCCTTGACGTTGCCTTGACGTCACTGGCGTGAACCAGACCTGGCGTACCGCTGCGATTGAGTGCGGTGTACTCTTGGCCTACATCCGCACCCAAAATAAATGTGATCTTAGCCTGCTCCCGTTGTTGCTAGAGCGCAGCGGAACAGCGCCGCTCGAGGTGCGCCTGGAATTCTTCTGCAGTCAGTACGGTAATTCGCCCCACGAAACAACACCTGAACAGCGCGCCACGTTCGTTCAACAACTTTTTTCTCATGTTCACCCCATCCAAAAACTCTACATTTGGCACCTGACGCTGGATCCGGGCAAACAGGATGTGAGGACGATCTTGAAGCTAGTTGACGCCGGCCTCGAATTTCCCCTTCTCAAAGAATACGCCCATGAGCGCATAGGACGTGGCAACGCAGAATCCGACACGCCGCTTAATCTTACGGCCCCAAATCTGCGTCGGCTCTCCATTGACGGCGTCTGCTCTCGCGCGGCGTCCACGATCTTGGCACGAACTCTCGTCGACCTCACCATTGCATCGAAGGGAACGCCCCTTGATAGAGCTTCTCGCAACGATTTTTCAGCAATGCCCTGCGATCATATCCTTAAAACTGCGCAAAGAATTCCATCACACACATACGCCCCTCCCCGGCGCTCATCCGCGTTTCGTTCCACCGCCCTCGATCCGCACGCTCGACTTGTACATGCCAATGCCCTCGATCCTCGCCGTCCTTGGCCTTTGTCCGTCTATCAGCGTTCCCCTATACTCGATCACCGTCTGTGACGGCCAAGGGCTCGCAGAGATGATGCTAACAAAGACCACGCCGCAACCCATCCTCGCGCACATGCTCCGTGGGCTGGCGTCTCTCATCGCGTTCGAGGTGCACACCGACCAGGACGTCATCTTGCGCGACGCCGATGGTCGCATACGACCCCTCCGTGTCGACGCAGAGGACGACAAATGCTACAGAACGGGCGAGTTGTGGGCCTTCCTCGTCGACTTCCACGGCGCCGAGCACACCGTGCGCACGCTTGTCGGCTTTCACCCCGCTGGGGTACCGCCGGCCTAATCCGCCCGGAGACACGGGCGTTGAGCTGCAGGTCTGCTTGAATCGCGACATTGAGCAATTCCAACGCTTCTGTGACTCGGGGCACTTACCCGCCCCTCAACCTTGCCGCGCTGCGGAAAGTTACACTCCACCCCAGGCCATTCTACGTGACGTGTGACGTTGAGTGCCTGTTCCAGATGCTACGCATGGTGCACAGCGCGCGGCGTGGCGTCGTCGTGTGCCTTAGGGAGCTCCTCCTACCCGCATCGTCGCGGAATTACGCTGCCGAGTTTCAGAAGCTCGCCGATATGCTGGCGGAGGTGGGCCCGCCGGGTATGTGGGTACCGTGCGCGCATTGCGCGGCGCGTGCGGAGGGGATCGCGCGCCGCGGATTGTGGTGTGTGTTTTGCGGGGGCCAGAACGAGCGGTGGCGGGAGTACTATAATGATAGATTGCATCGCGGCTGATCGTAGTCTTTCCACAGGCAGCGTGCAGTATTTCCGTAAACTATTCTCCACGTTGGTTGGTCCACTATGCGCTTTTGAAATGCATTCCTGTCGATTTAACCTCTTTCAACTTCCGCCCATGAGTTCCGTGCTTCGTATCTTCAAGGCTTTGCGCTTACCCTGCTTCTGTTTCCTGCCGCCTCGACACACACCGGACAAGTACTCTCTGCAAACCGATTCACTTTGTTTTACTTTGATTTTCCAGTGAATGCCCTGGTCAATGCCCTCGTCCCCCTTGTGCGTGGAGTTCTGATTCTTACAGTATTGACATTCATTGATTCAATGCAGTGGAACTGATGTCTCTCGTCGACACGCTTTCGACACGATCTGCGTATGTTGGATTTTAGCTGCTGATTTTCTCCCTGCGTACTCAGTCTGGGTGACCTGGGGCCTTCTCGATTTCATACCGTATTTCGTCAACCCTACCATTCGACTGGGTCTTGCTATTGATTGTGAGTTCAGACCAAGTTCAGACTATGCTCTTCCTAAAGACTTTTCATTCCCTTGACACTCGACTTGGTTAGCTTGTGGGGATAAGTTCCGGGCAGGTTCCGAAGCGTGGTGTCACGGTTCCGTTCAACACCAAAGGAGTGATGAAACAAAATGAATGTTCACAAAACCGTTCGCAACGAGTTGAGAAGTGCGTCAACGCCGTGCCGCAGCTACGCGAGATTGCGCGGCCTCGGCCGATCGGCGCTTATGGGCATACGAGTCAAAACCTCGGATCCTGGGCTAGTCAGTCTTTCCCCATCCACCACGCATCGTTCGCCGCCCACCAGCCTCCGAAAGAGATGCCCACGACAACGGACGAATTCGAACTCGAGAATATCCCAAGTTCTGGCCAGCGCCTGCTGCCCTCATCACAAAACTCTGGGATCATGCAGCATGGCACTCAGCGGATACATGACGGTGATAGCGCGTTTACTCACCCAAGAACTCTTCGTCTATGGGGTCTTGGTCTCCACCTGACACTAGTGTTCATACATCTCGTGCTGCTTGCCATATGGGCAAAAAAGCTAGAACATCGGGCGGTCTTTGCCCTAGAGCACCAGACACTTGTTTCTTTCCTTGTAACAACATTCGCGACGGGCTTCGGGACGGTCAGAAACTGTCCTTCTTTCAACGATGACAAGTCTGACACGAGATCTGAATGAAAGATATTTTCCGCACTGCTCATCTACGTGATTCAAAACCTTTCTATGCGACGTAACGTGCAGATGAATCGGTCTCTAACAGCACTTCATTATAATGCCGCCGCATGGACGGGGATCGGCTCTGCCTTCCTTCACACCTGGTATCAGAAGGCAGTTCCGGCATCAGTCCTGGGTGTTTTAACCATCTCTCTCTACTTGGCCGACATCGCGGTTTTGCATATCACAACCCCGGCACTCTTCTCAGTTCAAGCCTTTAACTCCTCTCATGCTATTATGGTTTCCACGAACCAGAGCATCCCGGGCTGGAAGTGGGACATTGGGAATTTCACAGACGACACATCCTGGTATGTGCGTCCGAGCTGTCTGTCATCACTGCTCACTTCGCAACAAGGGTGAATATAACGACCTACGCTTTGGCAGCCTCGGCCTTTCTCCCTTTCATCGGAAGCACGGACCCAGTCGGCCTGTCCAAAGACGCGTTGTCCGATGTTTTGGTTAGCAATGGCATTCAGAACTCCACTGTGGCCGCGACGGTGTTCGACATAAAATGTGGATCCTTATCAGGAGCTCCGGGTGTCAATACCCAAGTTGCGGATGGAATTTAGACAATCCAATATTCAGATAGGGTGTTCGATATACACTCCACACGTACGTCTGTCAATGCAGCCGCCGAATTTACTGCCAACAGCACATTACTCCATAGAGCCTGGGCTCCTGAAAGCCGGAAGTATAGCGGAGGAAGACTGTGCGAACGTTCTCATTCTCTACAGCACAATTCCAGTCCTGGACTCAGAAGGGAATAATGGAACGTGGATTGACCTAACCGTGCCAATGAACAGCTCCGTCTCTACGCTCCAGTTTTTTGAGTGCTATCAATCTGTGATCCCTCAAGATGCCACAGTGGATGCGAAGACAGGACAACTTATCACAACGCCTCGGTTAGCCAGGTCACACTCAACGTGGGCACCATACAGTGGGCCTGCATGTCTGAGCTTGGACGACCCAGATATACTTAATTCAACAGGTGATATCCTGGTTGATTCTGTGCGTCAATGGGACGATTCTGTCGCAGACATATACTGATATTCACAGTGGGCAATATGGTTTGATAGCATGGCCCCTTCTTCAATTGCACTGGAGCTCGAGCTTGATAAATCAACTGGTCCGTTCTTGTCAGTGGCCGATCAGTAAGTGTTCATCATCGTCGACACAATTGCTACAACAGTGAATCAACGTCCAAAAGATATCTGGCGCAGAAGTTAGATCTCCTGGCGTTGGATCGTACCGCGCGGCCCACGACTCTCGCTCTCCATGACGTGGAGAATGCACTTTCGAGTTTGGTTGCATCATTCCTCTGGACACGTGAGTATTGCGCAGGGTCTTCAAGATATTTTCAACCTGCTAAGATCAATGACTGCTTAGTAGGCCATGCATCACCACTCGGGGTGCAATTCACCGACAATGGGCCCCGTATTCCGCCAGATAACTCCGAGAACACTCTACTCCCCGCAATCGGGGACCCACCGAATCGTCCATTCATTGCCCAGGGAAGTGCAAGCGTCACTCAGCAATTTGTGAAAATACGATTAAATGTACGTCAGTTCAGCACAATTGACTGCAGAGAGACTAAAAAACATGCCTGCAGCTGAGCATAGTAGCGGTGAGTCAGAAGCTGAATTTATTTTCATGGATCCTCTCATGGAGCATGTGCTGCAGGTTGCCGTCGGCTTTGCAGCTTCGATAGCGCTCACAATCCTGGCGCTTCCCTTGATCAGGTTCCAGCCGGACGCAATGGACAAGACTACGGTCTCTGTCGGCGGCACGGGAGTCCTTCACTCGATATGGCTTTACCGCAACCATCCCGAGCTCGAGACTCTTCTGCCACAAGTTGACGATCCGACAGATACAAATCTGCGCAAAGCGGGTATGGTGCGGACCACGGACGGCGGAGTGGCAGGTCGCCGAAATTATGATTAACCGATGGTGGGTCCGGCGGTGGAGTAGAGAGAAAGATCGCCTCTCGTTGGCAGACCCTCCTACCTGTGAGGCCCCGGCCCTAATCGAAGATAATACACCCATAAGATCCTACAGAGGACAAGTAGCTCACGCAAGATGAGTGGGTGAGGTGTTGGATTCCAGAAATAAGCAACTACCTTAGTAAAGACCGCGACTCGGAGATCACCGGAGCCAGATTCGTTCATTTCTCCATAGCAACAGTGTCCTCTTGTTACTAGGGAAAGTTCGATGGAGGCCAATTGTGGCTCCGAATGGCGGCTATGGGAAGATGGCCCCTATCTTGAATCTTGATTGCCATCATTTAAATTTTATCGTCACTGCAGTCACAGTTACACTCCGTCTTTCCATCCACTTTGGTTTTCCCGCCCTTCGGAGTCTTCAAAGGTTTCCTCTTTCTTTTCTATTGATTTATTACTGCCGTCGGCTGCAATCATGAGCCTAGCATGGGACGCGGCCTTCATTAAATCCACTAAAAAGACGCCATATTATAGAGGTTCCTTTCGTGGACTCTCTGGCATCACTTGCATCTGAGCTGAAAGACGAAAAGGCTCTTTCAGCGTCGTCTTCGGTGATAGATTGGGACTCAACCGAAATGCGAATATCCCCAAACTTGTTCGAGACTTCGTGGGCTTTGAGGACGAGCCCAGCATTCCAACGCTGACCTTTAGGTCTGTGGATTGTGTCAACACACTCGCCACTGAATGATGAGCCAGAGTCGTATTTATATCGACGATTTTCGTCTGTTTGTGAGCGTTCACGGATGAGCTGGCATTGTTCCAATAATAATTTCTCATTATTCGATAGGTCAACTGGCATTGCACGTTATTCAGTGTGTCAGCGAGTGGTCAATGGCTGGCAATCCCACTAGGTTCCGGACAATCAGCGCCAACTTTTCTGTGTTCTTCATCGTATTGGTCTGTTGGCCGCTGGGAAAGATGATGGAAGCTCTTCCCAATTACACGCTTCCGATGGGGCGATTAAGCTCCCTGGAAAGTCGGTCATGTTTCTGTTAATCCAATGCTAATTCCTGTCAGAATCCGGGTCCATCCAGCGCCAAGGAGCATGTTCTTATTGGCATTGCCAGATAAGTAACCTTGCGTCAGAGAAGATCCGCCGCTGGCCGGTGTAGGAATACGGGTTCGAACGGCAACTGCGCCAGTAGGTGTTCCACTGGCTTTCTTGACAGTTATAATTAGATAATACTCGCCAGCCAGCGCTGATCGCCTCCTGTTCAAGTTACAACATCGATATGAATCACGCGGTGGCGTTCTTCTCCGGGTGTGAGCCCCCCATTTCGTCACGGCTCACTTAGTTTTGTGTTAAAGGGGTGGTATCCATCATCGGATTCTCTTTCACAGCATTCGTGCGCCAGATGTATACGACCCCGCTTTCATAGGCACTGATGGACAAGCGAATCGTCATATGCGGGTATGGCTATCTATTCATATATTTGTGCGTCCTCACGGCCCTCGAGGGCTTCTGGTGCATTTGCACAGCCGTGTTTGTGTGGCAGGTCTGTATATTATCAAAGACCATTTCACCCTGCTGATGGTTTCTGGTTGGATCCTAGTTCTTTCCAGAAGTGCCTCCTATACTCATCTGCGAAGGACGGCGTCAATTTATTCCTGGACAGTACATATTTACAATGGCCGCGGCCCTTGCGCCCATCTGTTGGATCGGCGGGCTCAACAAGGCGGCGAGTTTCGTCGGCTCCGGGATGGGCGGGATGGGTGTGCTGAACTTGGTACGCTTCCCCTCCTTCCCCCTTTTGAAGTCTGACTGGCCGTGATAGACATTGAATGCGTCCAATATCACGTCCTCCATAATCACCCAGCCGTTTTTTGTGCAGGCTATCCTGTTCACAGGCTTCGTTATTACGTTGCGTCGCATTCCTACGTCCCCTAATCGGATCTGAACTTCCTCCGTGCGCTAGGATGTGGATCCTGGTTCCGATTGCCTACTTTAGGCATATGTGGAGCTCCCCAACATTTAGCGTCATGAGAAATGGGTTGTTTGGGTTTAGTCCATCCTTTTCGATATCACCGACGACGTGAAAATTGAGGTTCACCAGGAACGGCAGTACCTATCCATTCTCTAGCTTGCGTCGGTGGCCTGTACACCCTTCACCAGTATTTTAATTGATTATCTTCAGTGACGATGGACGGGCACCTCAATCAAACCCGGGTAAGAGCGATTTATGTTCGCTATTTTCAAGCTACTGACTGCTCACCCAGTACGATCAGGTCGGGCTAGCGTACACCGGTGCCCGATATCCTTTGTGTATTTTCTTCGGTGCGACATCATGTTGTCCTCTCTGATTGATGTTGTTTATTGTATATACAGCATACGCGGCCTTCATCCCGTCTTTCGTCTGGATGGCTGAACCTCTTTGGTATGGCTTCGTGTGAGTCAGTGAGTCTTTTCAATTTCCACCTCCTTTATTTAAAGAGGATGTCTTTTTCAGATTCGGGACAGTAGCTCGATTCCTTGTCCGACTGCTCGACCGCCGTTTCAAGGGAGCCAAATTTCATCTTTGGTATTCGCCAACTTGCACCTCAGATGCTACATCTCACATGATCCTACAGGAACAAAACTATCCTTTTCTCCACCATGTCCAAGGTACTTCTCTCGCCAAGGATTGAACTCGCGCTCATGCAACAAGCAGTATCACGGCAAAATCACCACCGGGCCACTGACGTTCATTCTTGGCTTTGTCTGGAATTTCTGGCTCTATCGTTACCATTACCAGTTCTGGAAGGTCTGGTGACACGCCTAGCGTCCGACCAAGTGCGAGCTAACACAAAATAGGTGAGCGGCGCAAGTGGGACGGAGGTGATATCAAAAATGCGAGGAGATCAATCACGCCCGGGACAGTGACTGGCAACCGTGCCGCAACGGATGGGAGCGAAGATACGGGAGACGACGACGACGAGGGCCAGAGCTTGAGCGAGAGCGAGAACGAGAACGAGAACGAGAACGAGGGCGAGAGCGGGATAGGTAAATGCGAGAGCGAACTTTAGCGAGGGACGCTGGGGAGTTGCTTATTGCCGAATGGTACCAATATTTATACGAGGGTGTACGAGAAGAAGTAGAGAAATTCGGAAGCCTATTGAAATTAGTTACAGATAAAATGATTGTTGCTGTACGTCGCATCCGTTCCAACCGTATGGCAACTTCGCTAAAAATTGAAAAGTCAAATAAGATGCGCAATCCCGTCGGCTCGGCAGGTTGAATAAAAGGAAAGGTTGAGTATTAGGAGGCAGCGCAGGGGCGATGTAGAGCGGGCGACGCATAGAACGGACTTAAGCCGAGTTTAGCTGTACACGGAGGCGGCAGATCAAGCTCGATGTCCAAGAAATTGCGTGATTGAGTCGTGTTTGAGCACGGAGATGAATAAGAAAATTTCCAAAGAGAACAGGATACGCAGTGAAGAAGAGAAAACGCAGGCGATACGTCGGTGCCAATTAGCCAACCAAATTCTGATGCGTATACGACCCGAGGAACTGGCCTGTTACGGCTTCAGCGTGCGCGTCACTGGGCCTATATCACTGGGGCTGCGCGTGAGTAGTCGTACTAGTCGTCTTGCATCTCGGGAGTTAGTTCTCACATTAAATTGCTTCGATATTCAGTTGACACGGTATGTTCCTCGATCTTTGCTAAAGTCTAGCTTGCTTAGGGCTGAGATAATGACAGGGCTTTAATCTGAATCCGATCGTCATCTTCATCTCCCTGAGACTCCCTCGGAACAGCTGGTATGTTGTTTCTCCCGAACGAAGAGCGCAAATCATTTCGCTCTCTGTAGGAGTTATAATGCCGAGGTGGTGGGGTAATGACATCAGAGTGCGAGGAAGTCATTAAAAAAAACTGAAGTGAAATTCTCTGCGCGTGTTTACAGGGGTACTATACATTGTCTGCCTTATCCTATTCCAACCTTACAAGTACCTTAGACCTAGCAACCCTGGACTCCACTGGTGCAGCATTTGAAGCCGTTAGGTCCGGGACAGAGACCCGGCCTTGTACCCCCGAGGCACTCAGTAGGGCTATCAACCTAAAAGCCAGCGTCAGGAAGGACTATGTTGGTGGTGATAGAAAAGCTCCGTTTACCCAAACGCACTGGCTACCCAGACTATTTGGAAAGTTGCAATCAGACACTATGCAGCACTTGTTGTCCTTTCCACCGGGACAGAGCCCAGTAACGGTGAATCCTCCAAATGATCCACACTTCGCATCCGTAGTGCACACGCCTGGAGTGCCATCGAAACAGCATCGTTCGTTTACTGCAAGGGCTCCCCGAAGCCCAATGAAGAGGAAAGTAAGGGCATGGATAGCGGCGGGCTTCAACATATTGAGTCGAATTGTGTATGAGTAGAGCGTAGGTCCTACTCAATCTTATACGATAGCTTGAATCCTCTCAAAATCCATTCAGCTTCGCGAAATCATTAGAAAACTTGAGTGGATGATATCTTCGATTATATAATAGGGGTTAGGTGGGGTTGGGATTGAACACAGTGATTCATATCACAGTCACTGTGCGCACCAAGCCATTCCTGCTGGGCCCAGGTCGGGGAAAGAGCGACTATACCGCCAAACTTATGATTAGGAGGTTTGAAATTGAACGTGATGATCAGTATCAAGTTGCTCATGCGCACCAGACTCAATTTTAACGTCAAAGTCGGTGAAAGAGCTGTGATTCCATTCAAATTTGGAGTGAGGATGGTTGAAATTGATTCATAGAGATCGGTATCACGTCGACCATGCGCACCAGACCCAATTTTAATGCTGCCAAAGTCGGGGAAAGAGCTGTGATTCCATTCAAATTTGGAGTGAGGAGGATTGAAATTGATTCATGGAGATCGGTATCAAGTCGACCATGCGCACCAGAACCATGTTGCCAAGGGCAAGGAAACCACTATGGCCTCCAAGCTCCGACTTGCTCGAATTAGCGAGCACAATATACAACTTCGACGCCGTCGTCTGTCCTGATCCAGTTAAATTGATTATCCGCCCAGTTTTGCATATGCACTGTCTCGATATTCTTTCCCAGCAGTGCCGAAGGTAAAGTCGTTGACCACTAAGAGTAATCAAGCGAATACCAAGACTCGGGGTGGTGGCCCGTGAGCTTTGAAAAGTGCGGGCGAGTGTGTCGGAGACAAGCGATTCGATCATTGATCATGTCCCGACACCCTCTTATATAGTCAGGCTGTGTGTCTTTGGTATTCGCCAACCCTCTTGCACCTCAGATGCTACACCTCACATGATCCTACAGGAACACATAACACTACCCTTTTCTTCAGCATGTCTAAGGTACTTCTTTCGCCAAGTATTAAATTCGCGCTCATGCAACAAGGGGTATCACGGCAAAATTACCACCGGGCTACTGACGCAGTTCATTCTTGGCTTTGTCTAGAATTTCTGGTTCTACCGTTACCATTACCAGTCCTGGAAGGTCTGGTGACACGCCTCGCGTCGTGCCAAGCGCGACCTAAACAAAATAGGCGAGCGGCGCAAGTAGGACGGAGGTGATGATAAAAATGCGTGGAGATCAATCAAGTCCGTGGCCGTGACTGACAACGGTGCCGCAACGAATGGGGGCGAAGATAGGGGAGACGAAAATGACGAAGGCGAGAGTTTGAGCGAGAACGAGGACGAGAGCGGGATAGGTAAATGCGAGAGCGGACTTAAGCGAGGGACGTTGGGGAGAAGCCGATTGCTGTTTATTGCCGGATGATACCAATATTTATACAAGGGTGTACGAGAAGAGGTAGAGAAATTTGGAAGCCTGTTGACATTAGTTACTGATAAAATGATTGTTGCTGTACGTCGCATCCGTTCCAGCGGTATGGCAGCTTGGCTAAAAATTGAAAAGTTCAATAAAATGCGCGATCCCGTTGGTTCCGCAGGTCGAATAAAAGGAAAGGTTGAGTATTAGGAGGCAGCGCAGGAGCGATGTAGAGCGGGCGACGCATAGAACGCACCCAAGTCGGATGTTAGCTGTACACGGAGGCGGCAGATCGAGTTCGATGTCCAAGAAATTGCGTGATTGAGTCGTGTTTGAGCACGGAGATGAATAAGAAAATTGCCAAAGAGAACAGGATGCGCAGTGAAGAAGAGAAAACGCAGGCGATACGTCGGTGCCAATTAGCCAGCCAAATTCTGATGCGTATACGACCCGAGGAACTGGCCTTTTACGGCTTCAGCGTGCGCGTCACTGGGCCTATATCACTGGGGCTGCGCGTGAGTAGTCGTACTAGTCGTCTTGCATCTCGGGAGTTAGTTCTCACATTAAATTGCTTCGATATTCAGTTGACACGGTATGTTCCTCGATCTTTGCTGAAGTCTAGCTTGCTTAGGGCTGAGATAATGACAGGGCTTTAATCTGAATCCGATCGTCATCTTCATCTCCCTGAGACTCCCTCGGAACAGCTGGTATGTTGTTTCTCCCGAACGAAGAGCGTAAATCATTTCGCTCTCTGCAGGAGTTATAATGCCGACCTGGTGGGGTAATAGAGAGTTTGCGGTGAGCCACCAGATCAACTTATTAGAGAAGTGAATCAAATAGGAATGGAATAATCATTAGGACCTAACTATTAGGCTTTTATACTCTACAAGATGTACTAGAATCTTCTATATAACTGAGTAAGACTACGGCGGGCTTGGTAAGTTCAACCTCGGGATTGATCAGCAAGAACGGGCGGATCATAAATCCATTGATGGCGGCTTGATATTTATTCCAACACAACTGGTGGCCAATTTTTCTCGGCAACTCGCATATGTCCAAGGCCAGTTCAGCCACTATTTCTAGGCCCTAATGAGGGGATAAAATAGTGGCTACCACAGGCCTGAAGCCCAAGATACCATTGTCTACGAGGAGCCACCAGTTAAACTGGTGGCTCACCGCAAAGTCTCTAATAATGCAATCTTCGTGGAGAGGGGTTTTTGCAGGACCAAATGGGTAATAAAGGATCAGATGCCACGGATATGCACATGTATGCTCCTGCCAGCGCTTTATCGGACACTGCTCATCGAATCGTGCTCTTTGTTTGAATCCATTACACTATTCCGGGCGAGCGCAGCTGATTTTTATTAAAAGAAGTTTTAATACATCTCCTGAGCCACAATGGACGGCAATTGCCGATGATCTTACTTGGTTTTCCCCACTATTTCGATTTTTAGCCAACTCTCTTTACCATCTGAGCTAAGAGTCATTTTTTCCTTGTATCAAGTTTTCAACGAGTCTGGACCTCTGCGAACATCACCTAATTTTGGGGAATCCCGGTACGACTCCCACTGGCTTCTGGAATTGCTGATATTCCAGTCCGAGCCTCGGCTCCGTCTGATCCCTCTGACCCTGGATAGTGTATTTATCAACGAGTTTCAGGTATAAACGTAGCCCAGCAGACGGAGGCAATCTTCATCTGCCAGCCACAGCTCAGACGTTTTCATACATATAATCTCTCCGCAAGTGAGTGCGCTTGTGAAGCCTTGGAACAGAACGTTGACAAGAATAAAAAAAGTTCATCAAATGCAGTTCTCTTTGTCTTTCGCCGCCGTCCTCACCCTCGCGGTTGGCCTTGTCGCCGCCGCCCCCACCCATAACCATGGCCTCGTAGTCTCGCACCATGCCCTTCAAGCAAGCCGATAGATCTTGACCTACTTGTCAGAGGCCCCGGGCTCCGTCGTCATCCGCGCTCCCCCCCCCCGCTCTTGCGCCGCCACTAACGACGTAACCTGTTCCAGCAGCCACGCCGCGAGCGCCGCTGTCTGCACCGAGCTACTCAACACCATCCGAGCCAACCCCAACGGCGTCATCGGCTCGTCTCCTCGCGCGGTCTGCTTGGGGCACGGCTCTGCAACGGAGTGCTGCACCAGCTGGTCCCAGGACGTCGACGCGATGCTCCAAGGCGCGCTGTTGGCGGCTGCAAACAAGGTGTACAGCGTCTGCTTCGCGCCCTCGAACACCAACGAGTCGGGACCCGCACGCCATGTTGCGCTCAACGGCGGATGTCTTACCCAGTGCCTCTCAAACCGCCCCACCGGCTGCACTGACTGAGCAAAAAGAAGCGAAGTCGAGGCCGGAGTTTTTGAGAAGTAGTTCGAAATAATTTATTGACTTTTATGTTCCTATTATATCATGGTACTCTGTTTCCGACTGTTTAAATGGCTGCCTTATCTTGTCCTCACATAAAGTTTCGATAGAAGCTGCATAAGTGAACTCGTCGGATCCCGGGTCGGGTTGTGGGATCTTTCGAATTTATGTTCCGAGAGGCCGATGTTCCGCGCTCCGAGCCCGCAGACATCTGACTGAAATTTTGGTAGCGGTTCGCGTTGAGGATTTTACAAACGAGGAACAGAGTTGATAGAAAAAAGTTGGCGTTGTTACTTGGGTTGCAATGCGTTCTGGATCATGATGACGGCCGATGGCGATGCATCGACACCTTTGCTCGACTGGGAGCCCCAGTCAGCCTTCCTCACGCTTTTATCTATTTCTTCCAAGCTTCCTGAATGCTTTTGGAGCCCAACTATAAGACAGCAGCCAACACTTCCTTTGCTTATCTGCAAATGGTTCAAGCCAGCCGAGTTAGCCGAGTTTGATTGTGCTCCGAGCCCTATACGCCGTATCTCTGTGGGTGTCCACCTGTCGCAGGACCACTGGTTCACGTTTTCCGAGAATATTTTCCTGAAAAGACCACAGCAGCACATCTCGATGATCTACTCAGCCGAGACAACCCCGAAGCACTTCTTCCACACGACGGCGATTCAAGCACAGATACTACTCTCTGTCCATATCTTCCGCACCAGGGACTTGGCCACAGCCCAGTCCTATGCCAAAGCGATCGCGACGCTCGCACTCGACGACTAGCTACCCTGCATAAGGCGAGTGCATCCCCTTTGTGGGCCTTTACCTACCTCCAGAACCCACCTCAGTGTATCGCTCAGCGGCGTGAGTTCCGCGTCCTGGGCTCTTGATTTGAACGAGATCTCGAAATCGACAATTATGAGGAGGGAGCATCCACCATTTTCTCACGGAGAATCACTTCCTCCGCCCTGGATGAATGCGCGGGCGCAGACGAAGTGCCTCTTCGCCGCTCGCGCGACCTCGGCTGTCTCGGCGAGGTGCGCGTCATGCCGTGGCCGCATTCTGTGGTTGGCACGCTGTACGCACTCGCGTGTCAGATGCTAATGGATGAGATTGTGCGCACTTGCGCGTTCTACGGCAGGAGGCGGCGCTGATGGCAGAGTTGCGCCCGGGCATGGGGACAATGGGCGCATATGAGTGGTGTGCCCGCTTATAGGGGCTCTTTACACCATTGTTCTCTACGATAGAACTGTTGACAAAGTACTCGGCACACCAACTGCCCAAAAGTATGAAGTCACTTTACGCGACCAAAGATTTACTGCTTCAGTCTGCGAAGATACTCAACCCTGACTGAGATTGCACCCGTATAGAACAGGTGGTCTGTGTTTGGCTCAGGCACCACTGCTTCGTCGGCTTATATTGGTGGAGGTGATAGAAAGTATGAGAAAGCTGCCAGAGTGGGGATATAATTCCATTAAACTTTGTCTACTGCTTTTCGCTGTCATTTTCTCAATTTAGGCTGAAGCCACATGCTCCACAACCTTAGCTACCTGGATATATTCTTCAACATCTTCAATTTACCCGCGGCATATAAAGACCTACCTTGCCCGTTTCAACATCGTAAATCCACCCAGAAAGTTTCGTTCCTTTCAAAATCAGCGGATTCTCGGCCAAAAACTCCACATCGCCCTTCACCGCTTCCTCCACATCGGTAATGTGGTGGAAATCGATGCTGTCCACCATCGTTGCAACATCAGCCCGTCCGGGATTCGCTGCCTTCACGAGCTCGCGCATGCGGGAGGTCGTGACTCTCGTCATACCGCAGTCTGTGTGGTGGAAGACGAAAATTTCGCCGGTGACGCCGAGAGAGTATTGGGGCACTAAGATATCGCGCACAGCATCTCTTCTGCATCTCAAAGTTAGTTTTTTTGTCCGCCGTAACCACGAATCAATCGACGTACGCTGAACCACCTGCATTTCGGATGACGATGGCCTGTCCAATTTTCACACCCAATTGGTCGTGGGGACTTGAACTTCCGTTAGCCTGTCGTTCCTCGGATAAAAACCCATAAAAACGCACTCGATGCGAGGATCACAGCAAGTGACTGCACGTAAAATTCCCGTCTCAGTTTCTTTGGACGCCCCGAAGCAACGTAGAAGTCAACTCACTGATGATAACATTCTTGAATCCACTGAGATCGGGCTTTTCGAAGGTGGCGGCATACTTTTCGTTCGCTTGAAGGATTTCGGGAGTCATGTTTGAACGTCAGAAGTCTGCTTGAGTGCACAGCGGTGAATTATTTATGGTACTCTTATTTATACTTCTCAACGAAATACTACTGCGCTCCGATACGTTCCTGGCGCGCGAGTTTAACCGGTTGCCGCGACACGCGGCAAGTACATCCCGCATGGCTTATTGATACATACTCGGATATCCGGTAATACATAGGCCGCACTAGGCCGGACTTACTATTTTAAGTAACCCGCCCTTTGCCCTGATATTTTGCTTATACGGTGGCTACGTCAGAGTCCCGGGCACTCCACTTCTTGCCCGAGTTTGTCGCCCGCCGAGCGTACGCGTATACTTAGTTCCGAAAACACTACTGAACCTGGATCAAAGGGGAATGTTGCAACTTGAGGTCGGAGATATCCGGGCCATGTACTCGAGATGATCGCAACTGTAAATTCTGCGATTTCTATTGAATAGATTTGTGCCGGTGATGTGATGTCCGTAGAGATCAGTAGATCAATCACCCTATGTTGTGGTTAGGGAACTGCACAAACGGAAAACAAATGTACATGGAGAGCAAAAGAAGACGCCTAGAAGAGCTCAAGGCGTTCCCCGTGTATCAATTTAGTTTGGGTTTGCCAATGTCAACGTTGGTTGAATACCAATTCAATTGGGGGTCACGTCAGTCCGATGCTTGCTGTCTTTTTCGATTTTGAAGAGGACCGAGAGGAAAGACTCGACAGTACTGGATAAAAAAACAGGATAAAGTCGCCTGTAGCACTGGGCGCGTCCACTGGTCGTATATCACAATCCTTAATTTGTGTATATTAGACCCCGTTCGATTCGGGGGCGGGTCATTACGGGTTTGTCCTCCATCTTCTTTTTTATTGCACAGTGCAACACCGGGATGTCAAATTTATCAGCAGCTAGAGCCTTCGCCGAAGAGTTACGACAAGTCGGACAAGGAGTGAGCTGAGAAGACCCGTAGCGCTAGGTGCGTCCGCTTTCTATCATAGCTCAACAGTTCTATGTATGTGGAACACCCGTTCGATTTGGGGGCGGGTCATGGGTTCCGGGCCTATAAGAATTTTTCTTTCTTTGCTATAGACTTGAATGAGAAGTTAATATAAATGGGAAAATAGTTGCAGTAAGTACAAGACCCGTGGCGCTGAGCGTGTCCGCTTTCTATATGATGGCGAAATGAACTATATTTGCGGAGCACCCGTTCGATTCGGGGACGGGTCTTGGGTGGAGGGAGCGATCCTTTTTGCTTCTCCAGAGTCCAGAATTGAATGACAAGACTGCGGTATACCGGTAGAGGTGGATGAAAGCGTCTCACTGAGTACAAGAGCAAAGAGACCCATGGCGCGTCCGCTTTCCGTCATGATTCCGGCAACAACATTATTGTACGGAGCATCCGTTCGATTCGGGTCATGTGCGAATCAAGTTGTCTTTTTTTTTTTTTACATTTCCAGACGGTGGTGGCTTTGTAACTTATTTTTTGCAAGACTCAGTTGTGACTGCCCTCGACAGGCAATCAATTGCCAAGCAACCTAAATTCTTCACTTCCCGAAGGAGAAAAGTCGCGTGCTGGTGGCAGTGCCTTTGCTTGTTGATCTTTACCCAAACCTCCCTTCGACGCGTCTTTTGGAATCGCCGAATGCCGCCCCTCCTACGCTACGCTACGCCGCCTCCCGTCATACGCAGAAACCCTCGCCCATACAACCCAGCTGCGCAACTCTGTCCCGAAAACCCTCACAGCCGCATCGGTCATGAGTCGACTTGGACCCCTCCTCGCTCTCTCGTGCTCGGCGCCATCCCGTGCCCGCGTTTTTGCGATCGAATTAACGCCACCCCGCTAATTAGAAACTATTGAGGAAGAGAAAATTCAATCGTACCGCGAACTGCTCATGACCCTCTGCGTCGGCTGCAGCATCCTCAACTCTACTTATCCCCTTGCCCCCGCAAGCTAAGGTTTGTCGCTGTGCCCTTCGTTCCAACATTTTCTCTCGAAAATATCTCCGCTGATAGCAGCCTGCAAGCGCCGCGTGACAATGGCATCGTTTCACAATCCTACAAGGAATGCAGGATGTATACCACGAAACGATGCCTTTTCAGCTAGGAGTGCGTGAATCTGCTTATATTTCATCTACTCACTCCGCCCTCTCTCTTTCTCCTTTACTTTGCGTTCTGACTATCCATTCTACATTCACAGAGCGTCCCCGCCACCATCTCCGAACACGCGCTACCGTCATGTGCCGTCCGTTTCGCCATACCCCATCGCACGCCGCCGAGAAGAATTCTTGCGGCCCTGACAATCACATCTGCGGTTGGGTCTTCATTGGAGGTGCGCGTACCTCTCTTTGGTTACTTCGTATGTTACTCACTTAGTCTGCAGGCCGCGGACATGGCTTGTCGTGCTTAGTGAACGACATGCGCTCCGACTGATTCCTGCACTCTGCAGCATGACGGTAGCGCGCGCGATCCGCGCCATGACTTGGAAGCCGCTACACGGCTGCTAAGCGTGGGCGACACTGGAGGACGTCGACATCGTTCCGGCGCACTCCCTAGCTCCTCTCCATACCGCCAGTCGCTCGCGCAGTCGCCTCCTCGCGCATCGCGACCCTTTTTTATTTATTTTATTTTTAGCGGTGTACTGCCCTCACTGCTTGAGGCATAGACCTGCTGTACTCGGCGGCGCCCTCTTCACCGCCTCCTGTGTTTACAGCGCGCGCCATCGCCGTTCCCCATCGCTAACGTCGCATATGCCACTTTCCTCTTCCCCGCCGCTGTACCACGTCCACACCCTCGACACCGGGCTCCCGTGCACCCCAGATATGACGCGCAGCAGGCGCTTTCGTTGCTAGTCGCGCACGCCGCCTTTATTAACCCCGCGGACACAGCGACGATCTCTAGCGGAGACACCACTCTCAGTCTTTTCCGCGCACGCCCACACGCACCACAACTGGGATTTGGGACACCACCGCCGTGCGCAATGCCCGCTCTGTGCACTCCCCATCGTATATGCCGCTTTCCTCGCTGCGACCGCTTTCGGCGCAGTCTCACCTTGACGCCTGCCCCCTCTCGCACACCCACAACTACCTTCTGCACCACCACCTGCATGCGCAGCGCTCGCGGCGACCGTTCTTCATCGACGGCGCCGCATTCTTCTGCCCACGCGCTACGAGCATCCATGCGTTGCCCCTACGCCTCCCCGGTCTATCATCGACGCAGGGTGGGACGTCGTTCCTGAGGGCGCTGCGTATGGCGTGAAGGGGCTCGGTGAAAGTGACGCCAGTGACGCCAAGTGACGCCAAGTGACGCCCTCACTGACGCCCCCACTAGTTTTGGGGGCGTCAATTCTGTCACGTCACGCATTGAGTGCCGCCCCCAAATTTTAGTGAAGTATTTGTATTGGTGTAGGATTTCAAAATACCACTTCACAGTACCTAAAGTATTATATATTGTCCCAAAGATTCAGAGAATACATGTCTAAATATGTGCTAGGTAGAGTTAGAGGTAGTACAGCCGTCAACATTGGTTGAAAAGTCACACCACTCGCATGACAAAATAGACTACATCTATAAATCATGACCCGTAGCCTTTATTTAACCTCGTGCTCCTGCGAACTCCCGGCAGTGTGGCTGAGGCACATATTTTCCTCGCTTAGCCCTTGTGTGTTCGATTGGCCCCTCAACTGCTCCGAGGTCTTTCTTGTTTGGCCTGCGTCGAACATCCCATGCAAATGGAAGGAGAGAGCAATTCACCAGAAAAAAAATAGGCTTACTGCACGAGTTGTTTGCCACATACGGAGAAGGCTATCTAACGGTGTGTTGGTACATTGCATGATCGCACTGGCATTGATGAGCGGAAGACTGCGAATAAAATCAGCATGATTTCCACCACAGAGCAAGGAAAGCGCACAGAAATCTATCCAAGCAATTGCATGATTTTTGTCTCATCTACGAAGGGCATTTTGTTAGCACAAGTCAGATGCTTCCAAAAGAGGTAACGCTACAGACACTTGAACTAGTTCGATTCTGGCAGATGGCAGTCGATAATGGATACATTGCCCACAACATATCTAGATATCTGGCATACCCAGTTCGGGTAGAGACGTGCTGAGGAAAGAACAGGCAGCGTGGCAGCGTGCAGCAACTCTTTTAGTCATAAATCATCCATCGTAAGTGACGCCAACATGTCACACTGACGCCCTGTCACACATGAACTGACGCCCCCCACTGCCGCCCCCCCATTTCATTGCCGCCCCCACGCAGAAGTGTGACGCCCCCAGTGACGCCCTAGTGACGCCCTGTGCCGCCCCTGCTGCTGCCCTTTGACGCCCCACTGACGCCCTTTGACGCCCCCAACTGCCGCCAAGTGACGCCCCCATGGGGAATTTTTTGGCATAACCCGTGTAACACTGGAAGTTTTTCTGGTTCAATACATGGTAAAAACTACTAAGGAGTACGTTAGAGGACATGGAAAGGTCCCACTGGCAAACCTACGCCAAATGCATTATTGCATTGCCGCCCCACTGACGCCCCCCGCGGCAAAGGGCGTCAAAGGGCGGCAGTGGCGTCACTTTCACTTTGCCCGGCGTGAAGGGATCAGAGACGGCGGAGGATGGGCAAGTGCGATGGAATACCCGGTGTGTCCCTTTCTCGCTGTACCCATGCTGCGATCTCACTCTCTCGTAGATGGTTAGCCGCTGTTCGACATCCCCCAGCCACTACAACGCTTCCTCCGCCCGAGCCCACCACCATGTCGCCAGAACTATGCGCCCTGCCCGCCCGCTAGGCTTGGCCCGCCACACTCACTGCCTTGGCTACACGCGCCCTCACCTGCGGCCGACTTACCGGCGCATCCCCTCCGCCGCTCTACGTCGCCCCGCCCCTACACTACTCTCTCCAGCCAAGTCCACGGACACGTCACCGGGCCCGCCTTCGCAGGCTCTTCCTTCTTCCCAACGCGCACGCCGCTGTTCCTCCTCCCTCTCGCGACAACACTGTTCTCTCCGCCCTCTCTGCCTCCACCGAACTTGCTGCTTTCGCTACAGGCGAACGCATTCATACTCAATCTTCCCTTCTCCCCGACGTCCCGCATGCGCAGCACCTGCCGCGCCCATTCCTCATCGCGCACGACTCATTCTTCGCCTTCTCCCGCGCCACGATCAACCTGCACGCAATACCCCCGCTGCTCGGAGCCTCCGCCTGCCGCGCACCATCGGCAAGACCCACGCCACCAGCGGCCTTCGGCGGCCGGCGCCCTCGCGAATCACTCCCACTCCCAGCACTGCAGCGAGTTCGGCTATCCTTCTGCCACGTCTTGCCCATCCCGCCGTTGATTCGGATTAGGTTCCTCCATTTTGTAAAACATAATTTTCTTTGGATTCTCTGAGCCTGCAGTTGAACAGTGGCAGGCCGTCTCGAGCTGGGCCCAACCCCGGGCTTTCAGGCCAGGCCGAGGCCTGAGACTCCCTATCCGTAGTTAGTCCTTTGATCAATTCTACTATCACGTCGCTCACCTCTGTGGGACTTGACCGCCCCGCGAACACTGAACCGAACTTCTGTGTGCTGGAACTAACTGCACTCTGCTTGCCGGCTGCTCTAGATCTCCATCACATCCCTCCTCTGCTGACCATGTTCTTTTTAACTCACGGATGTCTCTTCAAGCAATTTCGAACATCAAATTGTCGCGAGGATAAAGAACAACAACGTTCTTGCGCATAGTATAGTATCCACAATGTTATTTGCCCACACGTTGGCTCAATGGCCACTTTCCTAGACTGCTCTGTACGCTCATAAATCAACATGGAGCTGCAGCCTTGGTTACACCGACTGTGTTCGCTGGCAAATGCACCCGCACAGACAACAGCCAAGTACTGTTAATCACATTTTGATTGGTTCAAGGACAACCAGCTTCTGATTATCTCAAAGAACTCGTGCTGCGCCCCAGTCTCCAACCTCTCATCACGCCCATTCTTTTCTCCGCGAATCGCTGGACTCCATGCACACTCTTCTGGGGCCAGCGTTTTGTGCATTCCTGCTCTCTTTTACCTGGGCTGAGTCCACGGTAGTTCCTATTTTTCGTAGAGGTAATGCACCATGGACGGCCGACGACGATGTGGCAAGAGGTTCGACTCTCCCGCACTCTATCTCGCCGCGCTACAAACTGCGGAGAACTTTGGCGGAAGAACTCGACCTCTCAAATCAGGTGCATCTTCGAGTTCAGCTTTAATCGAATTGCAAGTGCTATCCCTGAGCCGATACCGCACGATGACGATAGTTACTACAACGCATCCCTCGAAATCGGAAACCCGTGCGTTTTGTTCTCTCCGTCCGTTTCTGCGTCGATATATTGCTTGCTCATCGCGACACAATCCGCTTCGTGCCAAGTCGCACTCGCATGCCCAGGCGGATCTCCCTTCTACGACCCCTCCCAATCTCTCGACGCCGTGAATAAATCTACGTCGGGCTCTCTATCCACGATCCAACTCGCCGGTGACACTATTCAGGGCCACGTCTTTGCTGATACCATCCGCCTGGGCTCGCATTCCGTTTCCGGCGCGAGATTCCGTGCGTCTAGCGTCGTCCACATCTTGCTCAGTCCAGCAGCCTGATCCCTTTCAGTTAGCGTCTCGACGGGCTTTGGATTTGGCTCAGCACCGCTCGACGGCATTCTGGGCCTCGGATCCCTGTCCGTTACGAAGGCGCCTTTTTGGCAGACGCTCATGTCTCAAGTGCAATTTGACGCTCCACAGTTTAGCCTCTTCCTCAATCGCAGCAACAGCTTGTCGGAATTTGCACAGCCAGGTGGGTCATTCATCTTTGGGGGCGTCGACGAGTCGCTTTACGCGGGAGACTTCGAGTTTCACAATACCTCGGAATTGTAGGCTCTCAATATCTCTGGTGTGTACGCACCATTCAGAAATGGACCCGCTCACTCATGCTGCTCATTCTGTGAATATTCAGCTATCACGGTTCAAGGCAAGCCTATCAGCATCAACAACAAACGAGTTGTGTTCGACCTTCAAGAGTTCTTCCTCAGCGGGCTGGAGGACGATGTTACCGCCCCCCGGAGCGCAGTTCCAGAATCCAAATTGACCGGGGCCAGACCGCATGTGCGCAAAGCCGTCTGAAGAAGAGATGAAATAATGTGTTGCCGCTTTATGTCGTCTCGGCTATTATGTCAAACACGAGAAGAATCCTTAGCATTTGCCGAGGCACTCTGGACCGCGAGATGAAACACAATGAATCCATGGAAAGTTTGGTGTAATAAAACTTGGAACGGTATGTTAAAGAGAGCAAGACGTGCCTACGCTTCGCTCCGGCTGGCGAGTAAGGGCATCGACAGACCAAGATTTTTTTATCCGTGCAGCGTGCATGGGTTCAATGCTGATGGCTTGGTTTCAATGATTTTGTTTAACAGAAACAGATACCTGGTAAAAACACTACAGGGAACTCAGAGAAGCTCGGGATGTGTAATGAGGTCAGACTCGTATGTATCTCAGCCAAGAATTTGACTACCTCTCTCCGTGGGTGTCTGACAACGGGACAAACTTAAGGAAAGGAGAACCTGTGTGAACCAATGAGCCTAACTCTCGAGGCGGGAGAAGGAGATTAGACTCGTCGGCATGGAAAGTTATTGAGGCATCCCACACGTTAATATTAAGACCCCTGAGCGTGGGAGGGTAAACATACCACAGAGCCCGACATACGTTACCCGAGAGGTAGGTGGGTAGGTAGGTAGCATTACATGGCACGGTCCCACTGAGGAGCACCGGTTTCCAGGAAGTATCCCAATGTACACGCATTACTACCTCATCGTCCCTGGGCCCTCTCACATTCTCCTAGTCAAGCTCACGGTCGCAGGTGGAATCTTGGAATCTTCCTCGCCACGGTAGAACTAAGAAACTGTAGAAGAGCAAAAATCAGTTTAGCACATCAACACGGGTTAGCCTCAATCAAGCATTACGAGTACTTATGTAATAAGTGATCGTCCATTTCAAATTTTTCTCATTGACGTTCTCGAGTGCACATGAATGAGTAAGTCCCATTTATCCGTACCGACATAAATAGTGGCTGTGTTGAAGTCTTTTTAAGACTTTCGTTAGATTTCGCTAGTGATAAAATAGTGGCTGTGTATGGCTTTTGTAATCTCACACATCTTTATGGTGTGTGTTCAATCCTCAACGGCGACTGCCTTTTACTGTTGTGGCTGTCCTATGCCTTCACACAGCATTCACTTATTTTCAACCTTCCTCATATATCTTTGCCACTACCCCTTATGTGACTGTTTATTCCTTTGAACAGTTGTATAGTTTCTCTTCAACCTTGCTACTGTACTATCAACGAGGAAGGCCAAAATCTTTCTTTTTGACTGGTAGCATTTTTTGAGCAGATTTAAAAAGTCCAGTGTCACCATCACTTGAACAAGTGGTTGAAATAGTACAGGAATACTTATGACTGTTTGCACTCCCACTGGTATGAAGTAAATGATATAAACTAAATGGGGAACTGTTTCGGAACTGGTATATATTATAAGCTGTGTTCAGGCTGTTTTTCTCTGGCTCTTCATCTTGTACCCCAATGCGAAGTTGGGCTAATCTTGCCCGCACCTGAGCCATTTCCTTCACTACTCTTGTCTGCCTCATATGGGACACACTTGATAAGGTTAACATCCAACTTCTTCATCCCAAAATGTTTTGAAGGCCCGCTGCGGCTATGCCTTTTAGTGTAAGCCTCCTGCAAGTCGAATTTCAATCATACTGCCCTCTATAACCTGCAAATGAAACTAAGGTTCATCATTGAAGTGTCTAGAAGAGTCAATGTGCGTAAAACAAGTTTGCAAGTGTATTTGTCTATCTCATTGTGTGACTTAGTCTTATAGGCAATCACAGCAAACCCAACCTGAACGATGTCTCCTTCCCTGAATCCTGCCGGATCTTTAGGAACAAATCTGGTTTCCAATCAAATCGCTTTCCGGAGGAAACCACCAGTGAGACGCACTTATTACCCTTGGGTTCTAAATATCCCACGTAATTATTGATGCAGTGGGCCACTTGAGGACCGACAAATGCAGCCAGTGATTTCGCCGGGTCAACATACTTGTCAAATTCCATCCAAGCCTCCGGTTTAATATCCCGACCAAGTGTGAAATATCTGCAATTAGCTACCAATGATAACCCAAGTTTGTCAGATTTGATTTCGGGAACCCGTGGTTCCATCTGTCCTGCAAGCACCGCTGTTACCAGCAGATATGCAACATCTTGAATAATGTCAAGGGCTCGCTTGAAAGCTGCTTTGTTGAATCCAACAATTTTCACATGTTGCCTGGCGTATTTCACACGGCTCGCAGAAATCCTAAACCAAGATGAATGATCTGGCGTCCAGGTTGATATCGATAACTCACTCCGATTTTTTGACGGGCGGAAGATCATAAGCCTTAAGAACCCCGACGAAGGTGAATATAGCTTCATGTCGGCGTTGATTGTCTCCATGTACCATCACCTTGATGATACAGCCGTCTGCAACGGTCTTCGCTGATACCGTCGTTGCCTGATGATACTTAGCCCATGAGCCACTTGAAATATTGCATACATACATCGACTGTGGCAGCGGCCATAGTGTCTAAAGCGATGGGCGATCCCTCGCCATTCATCTTCTCAGACCGTGTTTCGACAACCTTGTCTAATTTTCAATCAGATTATGTGCTTCAACTTGATATAACACACTTGCTAAAAGAAGTCCATAAGCGCCGAGAGTATGCAGAAACTTTACTGGCGGTGGTGTACGATGAAAACGATTTCAGTACTTTGTTTTCCAGACAGGAGATCCCTGTGCAACATAAAGGGCCTCGTCCCATTGCTCTGGTTGCGCGGGGTAACAATTACGCTACTGCTGACATCTGTCCACTCCTGGCGACAATTGCGGTGTTCTTTGAGCTTTATTTAAATTTTTTCGCCGCGTTCAATTCCGTGCCACTGTGAATTACAGGCACGGTGAAGTGGTAAATCTCAGAAAAAGTACATAGGTACGAGTTTCTGCCGGGCAAAGTCACGGCCCACACCCAAGTTGTGTATGGAGTAAGCGGTCGAGGTCGACAGAATTTGTTGAATAATTGTCGCCAATTGAATCAAGAAATGTTGAGAATGCTAGATCGGTTCTTTGTCACATCGATGCCTGCAGTTCTAGACTTTCAAACTGATGGAACACAGCTCCTCCCGGGAAGAGACCGCGGGGGCTCACGAATTCTGTCCACGCAGGTGTAAATTCAGATGGACAGAGCATGGCAGGACCGTCCCCCGCGCCAGATCCTGTTGTGCTGCAGGCACTCGAGGGTCTACGCGAGGAGGTACGGCGGCTGCAGCAGGTTGCGGAACCGCCACCCGGGTATCAGACCAATAGTGGCGGCTATGCTGAGAATACAGCTTGATCCCATCAGATCCTCCCCATCAGTCTTTGTGGGAAATCCTGGGAGATGTAACTTAGTCAGAAATGACTATTGGATGTCTTTACACTAGCCTCTATTTGGCTCATCTTGGTGGGATCCGTTACAAATGCTTCTAACACAATGAATTTGGATGTTCTTGCAATTTCGAGTGCATTACTAGAAACCTAACTTGCCCAAGCGTGTGTACCGACTCCTATGATTTTAAAAAACCTCGGACATCGAACATAGCCACCTGCGGCTATGGTATGAGCTGAGCCACCGTTTGTACTACAAGACAGAGCGGCATCCTATTAGGAAATCTTAAAGACCAGTGAATATGCTGCCCGGGTGGAGCCCCACCAGGTTCTCTGTGCCAACTGCCACTCCTGTATTGCTCTCCATCCAACACGCGATCTCAAAACTGAGAATTGGACTCAGCATGTTGGCGATTGTCCCCAAGTCGAGCTGCCGGGCTTGTGTTCGGCTTGTAAGTCTGCATCAACAATACGTATAGTGCTACATGGGCCCCAAGGGGCCCGCGCGCACTCTAATGGAATATGAAATGAAATGAACAATAATTTCAAGTCTATGCCACAGAATTCGGTATTAGATCTATTTGAGTGGACTCAAGCACCAAGTTTGAGTGGTAATTTATGCTTCTGAAGGTCATTCCCGGATAGACATTGTCCCACCCGAGGATATGGTGAAGGACGATCGGCGGAGGCAACCTTGCAAACAGGAAGCGGGGAAGAAAGTAAGCGGAATTAGCGGTGACACGGAAGTTAGAAACAAGAGCATCACCGCCACTGATCACTTGGTGTCACCTTTCCCGAGATCAAACCGCAACCGACAAAAAGGAAGCTGAGTTTGAGCGGCGAAGCGGCAGCTGTTGAGCAGTTTCGCAACGAGGGACACTGGCACAGTGGCATGGATTTTTATTTCTTTCGCGATTCAAGTGAATATGTCAACTTGAAAACTCCGCATTCGTACTTCGGACGCCATGCTTCAGACTCACAACCACTGCTTATTTCCATAATGTGACACAAACTGACCCGTCTCCTCGACAGTCCACCGGTGAATCACTTCCAACATCATATCGACAGACTGCTTCGGCGTAATCGGCCCTTTGAATTCCGGCAACAAAACCTTAATGCGCTCTGCAGTTTTCTGGAAAACTGCCTCGTTTTCCGGTGAGCCTTGCGCCAAGGCTTTAATTAGCTCGAAAATATTCGGTGGGTCGCTGACTCACGCCGACCAGCCTTACTATCCACCATTCCTGGACTGATTGACACGAACACGAACCCCTCCGGTTTGAGCGCCAGGGCTAATTTTGCGATTGCCATATTCATAGCGGCTTTGGAAATCGCATATCCTACGCGCCCTGGATTGGCCATTGTGAGTGTAGCATCGAGATCAGCGTTGCCGGTTGAAAGAACAGCGACTTTTTTCGTGGGTCCCCCGCGGAGGAGTGGGAGGAAAGTTTTGATTGTGTGTACGATCCCGAGGACATTGGTGCGAAACTGGGGAAGCGGTTCAACATTCTTGCTATTTAAGAGTCCGGAGGCACACTTACGTGCTCGAGCAGGTCCTCATCCAGCTCTTCATTGGAGTCGCTGGAATTCAAGTTGAGCTTCCGGCAGCCTGAGGGTCTGGCGACTTACAATGCGAGGATGGGCTTGTTCATGTTTGTAGCCAGTGCTGCGACAATGATGAGATAGTCCAGCGTCCCGCCCGTCGCCGACTCCACAGCTTTAGCTACTTCCTGAATATAAATTGGCCGTTTAGCACTTTTTTCCCTATGAATATGTTGTCCGAAGAGCCGCACCTCAACGGCCACAGAGTCAGTTATATCAGCCTCCAGAATTACAGCATTCTTCCTCGATTCTTGAATCTCGTAGAGTGTCGACGCGGTTGCCTTGTTGCGAATCAGGGCAAAGACGGTGTTATCGCTCTTGGAACTGAGTTGATTGACGAATTCGAACTGCCAACCGACAGCGATTTAACCACACAAAGCGCGAATCGCAAGGCAAGACGCACCCCAAGTCCTCTCGCAGCACCGGCAACGACGTAGGAAGGCATCTCTCGGTGTGAAGTAGGGTGATGGTGGAGGGCAGGAAGATACGAGAAAGCGGATCCCCGTCGGGAATCGGGATGCCTTGGCCGGTAATTTATAGCTATGGAAGCCGGCTCGATACTGATGTATGTGGGAGATACTGTCCGATTTCGTTCATTTCGTATGGGGATTCGGGTGTGACAACCGGTGAACCGGACATTTCGTATGGGCCGGCTGTGACAGTGCGACTTACGAGAAAAGTGTATAGCACTCGGAAGCGCCCAGTGTACGGCGAACAGTCTACAGAGCTACGTTTATTCTAGGTACTCTCCCATTTACGGCCAAATAATCTGGCTTATGAGATTCAATCTCGCACGCAACCTTGATCCGCGACACGGCAGTGAGAGATTTAACGCCCCTCGGCACCCTTAGAATTGACACGGCGTACCTGCGAGCCTGCGATTAAATGAGTGCAAGTCGAGTGGAGTTTGAACAATTAACTTCACGAAGCGGTTTAATCCTGACCTTGGATTAATTTGCCTGGTTCCGTCGCAATCCGTTCCACGCGAAGTATATTCTCAGAATCATGCGCACCTCTGGATACATAATCTTTGCTCGGGATTAATAAGTGCTCGGCGTCGTAGACTTCAAGCTTAAGCTGCGTACATGAATCATAGTCAGCTCATCGAAAGGAGTCGATTGCCGCTTTCTCCGTTATTTTTCTGATTTTCTTTTGGCTTTTCGTAATATTTTGGGGTCCCATGACCTTATCTAGAAGAATTTCGGAAGTCTGCTCGTGGGGATATGTTAAACAGCGTGTAATGTGACGGTTGAAATGATTTCCGAGGCCTCAGATTGTCTGCCCCAGCTATGGCATACAACTTTCTCATGCTTCCAAAATAGGCGGACTTTGATTGTCCCCTACTGTACCATCTACTGCCCTTGACCGCTTCCTCTGCTAAGTTCTCTGGAAATTGGAGGAGCTCATGACAGCGTAAATGCAGGGTCTCGGCAAACGAGACTAACCCAAAGCTATTGGATGGTGGTCATGGCCGGCGGGTTGTTAGGATTGCACTTATTAACTCACTTCTGCCTCTCCAAATAATCATCTATAGGTCCTGTTGAGCAGTGGTTTTGACGCGGTTTTATCTGTACCATGCCATAGCGTTATTTGAATAGAATAACACTCCTCCGAGATCCATTGACCCACATAAAATACAACTGAATTATTCTGGCTAACAAACTAGTTGTGTTGACGTCCAGATGAGATCTCCTAAAAAATAATTCTCATATTGTATTCTAAGGCACATCTCAATAGAAAAATGACCAAAATTGAGTGAGAATAATTGAATTCTGCGCCGCACAGGTGGACACAAATGGCAAGAACCCGCTCCTCTTGATGAATCTGACCATGATTCTTATTGCCTTCATGGCCCGGCGTACAGAGTGAGCCACATACCATGGTGTGGGCTCTGTTGTGGCACAACCGCAGCTGGCGGCGGCCAAGGATTGTTGTACATGGTAGGAGCGAGGACCAGATAACATGTAGAGTGGCCAGGAGAGCAGAGGAAAGCAGCGTGTTAGTGCACACGAAAAGCGGTGCCAAGTCGCGGCTAAGCTGGGCTTGAACCGGCTCCAGTCGGAGCCGAGTTGCTTGTAGCCACCTTGACAATAGACAGGTTGTGCAAAGCTGCATACAGCTTTTTGCGCATTGTGCAAAGCCGCATGATAAACCGAGGGTTTGATGAGTGTATCTATATTCATTTTGATGAAATACTAGTAAATTAGGTGCTATACTGTATATTGAACCACTTACCAAACATAATGTGCATCATTTTGGCGTAGCCGCTGTGCGGCTATGGCCATGATGCTGCCCAAAAAAAAGGCCATTTCCCACACTTGCTCCATCCGCCTGATGCTGGACCAATACCGACAGCTTCCAAAGCACTCCACGCCATCTACACAAGGATCAAATACATCATTGATAGGGAAACAAAAGCCGCATGGTGCCGCATGCGGCTTCATCAGGGAAAACCTCCCGCAGAATTTTTTACAATTTTTCCCAAAAATATCTTGTGGCAGAAAAAAAATTGCAACTTCAGCAATTTTCAGCAACTTTTCTGTAAAGTCAGCACAAAGTAGCAAAAAATGTTCAACATTTTGTTTGGCATCATATATTTCTCGTCATTCTGTCCAAAGTTCCCTGTGATCCCAACATTACACCAGGTTCTGGTGAACAGTGGTGACTAGTAGTTAAGTAAGTTGGATCATCTTTGGATGTCTGAGACTCTGGCATGCGGCATGCGAGTACAAATAAGTGTAACTGAGGTTTAAAATGGCTTGTTGTATAGAAAAACAATACCCTGCTATTTTCATTTCATCCTCCTACTGCCAACAGCGAAGACGAAGAAAGTACGGCGGGCTATAGCAGCCGATTCTCACTCAAGAGTTAGCCGAGACCTGCCCTAAATCCTCGCTAATCTCGGTTGTGCGCGGCAACAGTCAAACTCCGTCGCATCAATTAATGTCGTGATCAAAGATTTGGTTGGTTGCCACGTCACGAACATCCCTCTCTCATCCTCCCTCCCCCCACATCTCCTCCCCCATCGCACCCTCGACCTATTGACCCACCAGCGCCTACCCCAAGCACAATCGTCAAGAGTCCTCATAGCCTGCGGCCAACCATCATGTGAAGGACTTCGAGGCGCGCTACTAAAGTCTTGACGCTTGCAAGTCCGGGTCGAGTCATTCCCCAGGCCTGCTGCATTCCGCTCCTCAAGTCTTTCTGGTGCCCCCTTCAAGCTCCCTCACCTTCGGCCCTATGGAACTCAAGCCTTGGCGTCAAACTTCCTTCTCCCCCTCAAGGCCTGTGCCCCTCAAGCCCCGGCCTCCAGCTTCGTTCTCCACGCATGTTTTCCCCCTCAAATCCCGTGCCACTAGCTTCAAGTCTACTCGCTTCAAGCTTCTGTCCAACTGCCCGCAACATTGGATTCTTCTTCCGTCTTTGGGCATCTCTTCGTGCGCATATTCATTTATTTTCATTTTGTTGATGCTCATGTTATTTTAGACTCCCGGGTAGCGCAGACATACATGCACTGGAGGAGCGTGTATGGTCGTCGTCTTGATGACTGACTATTGGTCCTCGGTACGTACTATATTGTACTATGTCACATCCTTTCCACTCACTTTGCGTTGACAGACTTGCATTATCCTCAGCCTACTTGCGAGGAAAGGCTAGCGTAGACCTGTGGTTTGGATTCGAGGGCTCGGCCGATGTATGTAGTATTACCAGCGTCAGATTGTTTGTAGTCGTAGATTTGAATAACCAGTCTGTTTTTGCACTTTGTTTTGGATGTGAATTGAAGAATGTAATGAGGATTTCAATGTGTAAGCCTGGTGAAAACCCAGTGCAATTTTCTGCAACTTTTCACGAAATTCTGTAATTTCTTCCGGGGGAAACATATTTTCGTACATTTGTGACTATATTTGCAACTGAAGCTATTTTCGTGAAATTTCCGGAAAAATTGTGGAAAATATCTACGGGGGGTTTTCCTGATGTTTGCACAATGCACAAAAGCTGCATGCGGCCCATGCGGCTTTTGCACAACCTACCTAATGGCTGGCTAGGCTCGGCTTAATATCGGCTCAGCTCAATTGGCTAGCCAAGCCACGGCAAGCTGCAGCAACACTACGCAGCTCGCTCTGTATCTCGTAGAGATAGATATCAGGTGTTCTTTGGACGAGGCCAATAATGTACTGAAAACAGATGAGTGCCATGTGCATGATTCAACAAAATCTGATTACATCCACCTGATCAGCTGCCAGAGCTTGTGGCGGACCCGGTACTCGCAATGTCAACAGTGGGTGTATTCCCTGGGACTCCTGTTGATACTGCAACAAATCCTCTCGACGGACCTCAGACCGATTCAGAGGTCCATTAGCTTCTTTCTTGCCCCAAATGTGACGCAAGTGGATGACTTTGCGCTTGGTCTCGTTTGATAGTTGTTTCTTGGAGGGCATTGTTGGTGCAGTGGAACAAAAGCATTAGACATATTGTGCAGTATTTTGTGGAGCAAATGGGATGCAAGACAAACAATTGTAAGCAAAAATCGAGCACCACTATTTTACGAAACCCGCCTAAACTTTTGAAATCAGCTGTGTACGAGGTATATTCAGAGAGGCCGATGTTTCGTGCTCCGAACCCGCAAAAATCTGACTGAAAAGTTGGTGGCGGTTCGCGTCGCGGATTTTACAAACCAGGAACAGAGCTGATAGAAAAAAGTTGGCGAATGCGTTCTGGATCACGGTGACAGCTGGTGGCGATGCATCGACACTCTCACACAGCCTCTGCTCCCAGCCAGCCTTCTCGAAACTTTTATCCATTTCTTCCAAGCTCTATGAATGCTTTTGAAATCTAACTATAGGACAGCAGCTAACACTTTCTTTGCATATCTACAAATGGTCCAAGCCGAGGCGGCCCGCTTGGGCGAGTTTGAGCCAAGTGAGGCCTGTGCTCCGAGTCCTATACACCCTTTATATGGGTCTACACTTGCCGCAGGACCCCTAGCTCACATTGTCACAGAATATCTCCCTCAAGGACAACAGCAGCACATCTCGATGATCTACTCAGCTGAGACAACCCCGAAGTACTTCCTGCACGATCCAGCTTGTGAGACAACCACAGATACCCCTCTCTGTCTATCTCTTCCCCGCCAGGGACTTGACCACAGGCCAGTTTAATGTTGGAGCCACCGCGATGTTCGCATTCGATTACCGGTTGTATAAGGTGCGTTCCCGTTGCGGACTCTGTAGATGAGGGCGAGCGCATTCCCGCTTTTGGGCCATTACCTGTCTCCAGAACCCGTTTCAGTGTATCTCTCACTGGCGGCGCGAGTTCCGCGTCCGGTACTCTTGACTTCAGCGAGATCGACATCCCGTGCCCACTCTAAATCGAGGACTATGAGGCGGGTGAGCTTCTGCCTGAATATCGCACACAAGGGAGCATCCACCATTTCCTCACGGAGAACTACTTCCCTCCGGCCCTCGACGGATGAACGGGCGTAGACGAAGTCCCCGCTGCCCGCGCAATCTTAGGCCGTCTCGGCGAGGCGCGCGTAATCGCGTGGCCACATTCTGTGGTTGGCACTGTACGCACTCGCGTGTCAGGTGCTACTGGATGAGATGGTGTGTTGGAATTATTAATAGCAGCTCGGCCATCGGACATTGATTGATAAGGTTATTACTAATGGACAGTTCAAGTAGATACACGTAGAACTTTCTAGATACATATTCTGTAGTATATAAGCTCACTGTAGCATCCTGCTAGAGCATCTGATTGCTCTAAAGCAGCCTTCTCACAAACAGTGCTATTGCAATCATATTCTATCTCTACTTCTAATTCACCCTCCTTGCTCTTATCTCAACATGGTGCGCTCTGGCGGGTTCTGCACGGGCATGAGGCGGCGCTGATGGCGGAGTTGGGCGCGGGCATGGAGACAATGGGAGTATTATACAGATGTATATGATAGTAGGATTGTAACGCGCGTGAGATCTGCGTAGGATTCCCACGCCAGACAATGGGCCCATATGGGTGGGGTGCCCCCTCATCGGGGCTCTTTCCACCCTTTTCTTCTACGATAGAACTATTGACTAAGTACTCGGCGCACCGACTGCAGAAGCCGTGGCAGTACGAAGCCATTTTACACGACCAAAAATTTACGATTAGGTCTGCTAAGATACTCAATCCTTACTGAGATCGGACACGTATATGACAAGGTGGTCTATGTGTGGCTCAGGCACTACTGCTTCGTCGGCTTATATTGGTTGAGGTGAGAGAAAGAGAACGCTGCCAGAGTGGGGATAGGATTCCATATAAACTTTGCCTACTGCTTTTCGCTGTCATTTCTCAATTTAGACCGAAGCGACACCTTCCACGACCTTGGCTACCTAGATATATTTTTCAGCATCTTCAATGTTCCCTCGGCACACGAAGACCTACCTTGCCCGTTTCAACATCATAAATCCACCCACAAAGTTTTGTTCCTTTCAAAATCAGCGGATTTTTGGCCAAAAACTCCACATCGCCCTTCACCGCTTCCTCAACATCGGTAATGTGGTGGAAATCGATGTCGTCCACCATCGTCGCAACATCAGCCCGTCCGGGATTCGCTGCCTTCACGAGCTCGCGCATGCGGGAGGTCGTGACTCTCGTCATACCGCAGTCTGTGTGGTGGAAGACGAAAATTTCGCCGGTGACGCCGAGGGAATATTGGGGCACTAATATATCGCGCACGGCATCTCTCCTGTGTCTCGAGATTAGTTTTACGTCCGCCGCAATCACGAATCAATCGACATACGTTGAACCACCTGCATTTCGGATGACAACGGCCTGTCCAATTTTCACACCCAGTTGGTCGTGGGGACTTGACCGTCCGTTAGCTCGTCGTTCCTCGGATAAAACCCATAAAAACGCACTCGATGCGCGGATCACAACAAGTGACTGCACGTCAAGTTCCCGTCTCAATTTCTTTGGACGCCCTACAGCAACGGAGCAGTCAACTCACTGATGATGACATTCTTGAATCCACTGAGATCGGGCTTTTCGAAGGTGGCGGCATACTTTTCGTTCGCTTGAAGGATTTCTGGAGTCATGTTTGGACGCCAGAGCTCTGCTTGAGGGCACAGCGGTGAATTTTATGGTGCTCTTATTTATACTCCTCCATGAAATACTACTGCGCTCCGATATGTTCCTGGCGCGCGTGTCTTACCGGTTGCCGCGACGCGCGGCAAGTACATCCATCCCGCATGGCTTAGTGATACATACTCGGATATCCGGTAATAAATAGGCCGTATAGGCCGAACTTACTAATTTTAAGTAATCTGCCCTTTGGCCCTGATACTTCGCTCACACGATAACCAAGGCGCTCCATTTTGTTGCCCGCCGAGGTGTGTTGCCCGCCGAGGGTACGCGTGTAGGTCCGAAAACATGCTGAACTCGTATCAAAGCGGAAAGTTGCAAGTCGGGGATATCCGGGCCCTTGTGCTCGAGATGATCGCAACTGTAAACTCTGCGGTTTATATTGAATAGATTCGTATTGGTGAGGTGATTTATGTCCGTACAGATAGAACCAGGAGCTCGCAGTATAGAAATGATCGCCCACTTTCTCCGTATGTCGTGGTTGAGGAACTGAACAAAATGAAAACAAATGTACATGGAGGTAACGGAGAGTAACGAACGAGCCTGGAAGAGCTAAAGCCGTTCCCCGTCCATCACTTTAGTTTGAGTTTGTCGATGTCGACGTTGTTTCAATACCGTTCCACTGGTAGTATATCAGAATCGTTAATCTGTGTATGTTGGAACCCTATTCGATTCCGAGGCGGATCATTACGGGTTTGTCCTCCATTTTTTTTTTCTTGGACAGCGCGCAAACTGGACAGCGCAGAAAAATTCCGTTGGCGAGCAGGGAATCATAAAATAAAACCGCCGGAACAAATTCCTCGTGCACATTCGATTCAATGGTCAAGCCACAACACCGGGATCTCAAATTTGTCAGTTGCTACAGCCTCCGCTACAGAGTTACGACAAGTATGTGGACAAGAAGGGAGCTGAGAATACCCGTACTGTCACCTGCTCCCATTAACTTAAGCCAACTATGTTCTGGTGGTAAGTTGGCTTAATCCGTTTAAGCGGATTAAACATGGGTATAAGTACACCACAATGCACATATTTACTACTGAATGACACTACCGGCACCTCCTTAAGTGGTTCAAACCGTTTAAGCCGATTCAACCACCCTCCATCGTTCAACTGTCCAGCCGATTAAGCCCGTACTTCAAGCTGCTATTTAAACCGTTTGAGCGTCGTTCAGCCGTTCAGCGGAGTAAACGATCTGGTTCAAGCTTTCGGCGGCACAGCCTTGCATCTAACGAGGCACGAGTTAGAATTGATGATACAGCGTCTGTCAGGAGAGACTACCTTGCGTCCGCTGCCATCGTTCTTAGGAAGAGTGAGCACGAAACGATGACAAGCTGCCGGCCATACACGTCCAAGCCTTACCCCGCCGCCAGCGCAATCACTCTCTGAAAATGGTCGGCACAAAAATTGGATCGGAGATGCTGCGCACGTACATTTGACCCTTTGAGACATCACCACTATAGCGAGCCGCAAGGATCATTGCAGGGTAGGATGATTGTACCAGGATTAATCAGAACATCACCGCAAATAATGGCAATTGAGAGCTCTGATGAACTCACCGCCGTGCAACTCATGCCACTCATAGGCCACTGACCCCGGCTGACGTGAAATCATGGGTATGAGGATCACATATGACTCATGAGGGCCAGGATATAACCTGCAGTTGTTGATAATTCAAGAGGCATGCTTATACGTAACGCGAGTTTGGAGGAGGTGTGCGGTACGAAGCTCATGATCATGGCGGTTGTAGACAAGGAGCGCAAACACGTGCGACTCTTTGTGTTCTTTGTGAAGCCCCAAAAACAACACAAAGAGACGATCACGTGGCCATCGCTTCTTGTCTACAACGGCCATGACCTTTGTACAATGGAGAGGGTCTACGACCTCTCAGGGGAGAAGAACCAGCGGGGCTCGCAGCGGGAGGGTGAAAGCAGAGGAAAACCCAATAGTGATTGCCGAGAGACAGCCATCTACATCTAATACAGCCAAAGTATGCTACGCGCTGTCAGCCATGCCACAACAGTGAGCCCCCAAACTCGCGTTGAGCTTGACCTTGGCTTCTCAAGAACTTCAGGGTATATCCTGTCCCTCATCTGTTGTCTTCGCATCAGCCTGGGCCAGTCGCCTATGACTATGAGTGGCATGAGTGGCATCGCGATGAGTCCATCAGAGCTCACGATTTATTTGCGGGAATATTCCGATCAACCCTGGTTCGATAATCCTACCCCTCAATAATTTCATGGTGTACTGAGATCCGGCTCGCTCCAACAGTCCTCTCTTGGTCGTCTGATACGAACCAATTGATCTCAAAGGTTCAACGGTACGTGCCCTGCATCTTTCGATCGAGTTTGTGCTAACAATTATCTCAGAGTGACAGCGGCGGTGTGGTAAGGCCTGGCAGCCGACGCATTTAAACTGCTTGAATGGTTTAATCCACTGAATGGTTGAATGAGACTCAAAAGGTTTAAACAACAGCTTGGTGCGCTGACTTAATTGGCTGGAACAGTTGAAACGGTTGAGAGTGGATGAATTGGTTTAAACAGTTTAAACGGCTGAAGGAGGTGCTGGCAGTGTTATTCAATAGTACTATGCATTGTTTTGTACTGTATTCATATTTAATCCGCTTAGACGGATTAAGCCAACTTGCCACTGCAACATAATTGACTTAAGCCAACCGGAGCTGGTTTTCTACCCGTAGCGCTGGGGGCGTCCGCTTTCTATAGCGTCAAATTGTGGAACACCCGTTCGATTTGGGGACGTATCATGGGTTCCGGGCCTATAACAATTTTTTCTTTCTTTCCTTCTCCAGACTTGGGTGAGAAATTGTAATAGGAATGGGAAAATAATTGCAGTGAGTACAAGACCCGTAGCGCTCAGCGCGTCCGCTTTCTGTTGGGAGGTAGCGAAATGATTCATATTTGCGTAACGACCGTTCGATTCGGGGGCGGGTCGTGGGGTTGAGGGAGCGATCCTTTTTACTTCTCAGAGTCCAGAATTGAATGGTAAGACTGCGGTAGAGGTGAAGGAAAGCATCGCACCGACTACAAGAGCAAAGAGACCCATGGCGCTGGGCACATTAGCTTTCTGTCACGATAACAATGTGCGGGGCACCCGTTCGACTCGGGGTCGGGTCATGTCGGGATCGAGCTGCCATTTTTTACATTTCCGGACGGTGGTGGCTTTGTAGTTTATTTGTGCATGGCGTAATTCTCGGAAATATCATATTACCACTGCCTCGGTAGCCGAAGTATAAACCGAGCGATACCTTAAGAGCATGCGCACAAAATGGAGGCGCAATGCGCTGATGGATGCAGCTGAATTCCCAATGGAGAAAAGTCGCGTGTTGTCACGGTGGCAGTGCCGCTATTTGTTGATCTTTACACAAACCTCCTCTCCCTTCCCTTCGACGCGTCTTTTGGAATCGCCGAATGCCGCGCACGACGACGTTCGTCTTTGACACCACGGGCGGCGCACCCGTATTCCATATCCCCATTCCCATATCCTCCCTCGCCGCGCTCGCTGGCGTCGACAGCGACGGCGAGCCTCAGCACGTCAAGTTCGTCTTCCGCAACAGCGGGGGGAACCCGACCTTCCATGTCGGCGGTGCAGAGGTGGGGATTGGGCCTGGAGAAGCATTGGACTATGCGACGGTCGTGAGGGCCGTTATGCGCAACCGGCGCGTGAAAGCGGAGGCGGAGGAGCATGCGTTGTTAGGAGGCGTAGAAGGCGTGCAGGTGCGGGTGAAGAGCGAGGAGGAGACGCCCAGAGTGGCAAGAACCGGGAAGGAGAAGAGAAAGGAGCGCGAACGGGAAGGAGAGAACATCCAGGGAACGAATCTAGGTGCGTGGCATTGCATAACTGCATTAAAGATAGTAAACAAATTAACGCCAGTGCACCAAATCATCGACGTATCGACTCCACGGCCCGCTCTCGCTTCGCAGTCCATCCCCTCGCGTAGAAAATACTCGCGCGAGGAACAAGAAGCACTCCAGCGCGGCTCTCTCACCATAGCCACTCTCCCTGGCGCCTACGAGGAGGGGCGACGGGAGTTCGCTGTCCAATGCGCGCCGGAGCTGCCCGAGACCCGGGTGCTCAGCGCAGAAGAGGACACAGAGTGGTGTGCGCTGTGGGACGACATGCTGAGGCTTGATCGTTGGTTCTCTGGACCGCTGCGAGGTCGTTTTCTTCTTCTTTCTTATACTTGGTGAAGAGGCGCTGATATCTGGCACGAATTGTAGACACGCACGTCATTGAAGCCTTGCAACGTCGCAGCAAAGAGTTGATGGCTGCTGCTGTGGGGCGACTGCACAGACGAGGTCAACAGCCTTGCGTTCCCCTTTTTCTTGACGCTGATGCGTGCACAGTGTCCGCCCCAACCGAGACTACCGCAGGTCCGTACAGCCAAAAGTCAAACTCCGGAGTTGTGCTCACCACAAGTTGGCAGGTCCTAGCAGGACAGCAACACAATCGGATGTCAGGCCCACGGGCGAACCCGCGCGCCCGCGTCAAGGTATCTTTTTCTTTATCATTTATACTCTTTTTTTTTTCAATCTCTGTTCTTTTCGTCATGCTCACTACCGTGGACGTACAGGTCCCGCGGCGAATCATGATCAACGACCAGACGGTGTACAGAGACAAGGACAAGGTAACTTTTTACCGCTGTTTTCATAGCGAAGCGGCTTGACCGTCTTTCACATAGAGCCAATATCCGAGCCAGCAGGTTAGTGTTTTCGCCATCACACTAAAGAAAGAAAGAAAATCGAAGAATGGTGCTAATAGAGCGTCTGTCCACAGGGGAAGCCCGCGCGGGTGGCGCGGCACCACCGGTCCAGCCTGCAGGCGAGGCACCTGCCGCCCAACAACGAAGCAGGCGAAGCGCTGTAGCTGTTGCCGAGCAGCCCCGCACGAATACGAGCGCTGAAGCCGCCGCCGCCGCCAAGCAACCGAGTAGAAGTCGGCGCGCGGATCCGGCCCCTGGTGCTAATTCCCTGCCTGCCACCGACGCACAGGGTACCAGCAAGCGAAGTGACCATGATGAAGCGACACGGGCGCATCCGGACGCCTTCGTGGAGTCCGTACGGCAAGCCCTGGTCCCGTTGCATGCGGCGATGCGCGCGAGGCCACAGGGTGCGTTTGATGATTTTTTGGTGTTGTTCGCATCGGCTTTCTTTTGCGTTTTATTATGTCTATTTTTTCTCCCTTCGCTCTTGATTGTGTGTAAAAACCGCTGTGACTGATGCTGTATTTGTTTAGCTGCACGCAGTGACTCGAGCTCCACCGCGTCGTCTGTATTGCGTGCGCTTCGGGGTGAGGATGGGAGTAGGCGTGCGCGCGTCGGTGGAAAGGCACCCGGTAATGCTAGCGACAGCCGCAGTGGCGGTGGGAGTGGGAGTGGAAATGGAAGTGGGGAGGGCGGCGAGCAGAATGGGGAAGGACAAAAACCATGGCCGCCTGTACGCCTGCGCACTACGCGCGGCGGAGAGCGGGAGCGGGAGCGGGAGGTGAAGGAAAATGCCCGCGTCGAGCAAAAGGCAAGCGAACAGAAGCCGGTGCCGGCTGCGACTACGCATAAGGTGGACTCGGATTCGGGCGCAGGTGCAGGGAGCAAGCACGCGCGCGCCGACACACAGACTGCAGAGGGCCCGGCGAAGCGTCCGCGGCGCGAGGAGAAGGTGATGGAGCCCGACCCAACCTCGACGCCGCGGAGGAGCACGCGGACGCGTTCCGGCACGGCCCAGGCCCCCGCTGCACCACCGCCACCAGCACTTGGTAAGTTCGCCCCATGTTCTTTCCTTCGTGACTTAAGCTTAGTCTCAGGTCGTGCCCCCACCGCCCGCACTTCCGTCCTGGTCGAGGCTGGCACGGCGGTGCCTCGCGGACACAAGCCCAAGCCCACGTACACGTCTAACCTGGAGACGTACGTCGCGTGGATCCCTGACACCCCCGATCTCAACGCAGGCGCGGGTGGAGATGTAAACACAGGGGCAAACGAGTCGCACAATAATGCAGGCGTACTGACGGCGGCGGAGCGCGCGTGGCTCGCAGCGCAGGGCGATCTCGCGCGCACACCGGACTATTGGCGGCCCGTGCGGTGGCTCGAGCTCGGGGAGCGGATGTATCGCGAACATGTCGCGCGCACCTCAGAGTTGGATGGGTCTGAGGATGTCGCAAATAGGAATGGGCCTGAGGATGCGGCGGACCGGATGCGTGCGGCGCGCGCGTATTTGATGAAGAAGGTGCGTCCGCAGATCCGCCCGCTGCACCATGGCGTGCTGCTCGTTGCCTGGGACGCTGGGGAGTGGCGCTTCCCCGGGCACGAGTTTGTTGGGCGCGTGGGTGTGCCGTGGGGGGAGTGGGTACAGAGCGAGGAGGGGCGTGCGTGGAGGCGAGGGACAGCGGCTCGATCATCGTCGTGAATGTATATTGTTTTATCTACGGCGAGGCGTCTAACATACAAATTCGGCATTTCTATCTTGGGAACCCGTCGAGAACCCTTTCACAGTGATACCACGAGGTACTATGATAACGTCCGGCAAAGCGCAGCAAGATAAATAAGCTTGATCCACACGTGTCAGCCCTCAACCACAAGAGGCAATTTACCGAGGTACGTATCGTCTTCGCCGATTTCCGCTCTTTCTCTTGTATTTAATTTGCTCGCTATCATCCTCCCCTGCACCGTATTTAACGGCGGCTGTATCGCATTTTTGTCCTATGAACACCGTCATAGGCTTGGATTATCGAAGACGGCGTCGTAAAGAGCCTCGGACGACTCATATCGCTCTCGAAGAGATATTTCATGTTCATGTAATAATTCTGGTTGTGACGGACCACCCTCTAGACATCGAAAATTGGTTGGGGTCACAGTTTACATCGACCTCTGCTGAAGCGTTACGCCAGTCTCAAATTGCATGAAAACCACAAAAAGGTCCAAAATCGGTCCAATTTTTTTTTTCTTGGTTGGTGTCGCGCGAAAATTCAGCTCTTGCCATAATTTCGAATGGGTTCAACTCTGTCCAATTGATCAAAATTGTACAGTACTTTTTTTGACCGTATTTACACAATTTTCTTGACACAAAGCGGCAAGCTCCTTTTTCCGTTGGACAAGGTGGGCATCAGCACTCCCGTAACCCTTGGCTGAACGACGCTGCCTGAATCCCGAGGCAACGCAAAGGAGAACTTTCGAACCAGCTCAAATAGGAGCACTTGCATCTCCAGTACCCTGCCACGGTATGGTTACGTAGGTGTGATACTCATGCCAGAACATATCTGTAGGACTCACGCGAAACGCCAGCTAGATGGGATGCTGAGATGAATATCGATCTGGTCCCAATGGTCTATGACTTACCCGAGACAGGTGCGGCTGCCGGCGAGGAAGGTCAAGCTGCCAGTAGTATGACCACAGAATCACTGAGAAGTGAGAAATGGACACACAGATTCGCGTACGGACCAAGAGCATCTGTTTGGCTAGCTGTACCGTCAAGCCATCGGGAGGGTTTAAATTCGTGGGCGTCGCTCCCCCACCGCGAAACGAGTCTACAGGAGTCAAAATCACACAATTAGAGGGATTAGTAGGAACACCTACCGATGGTAGGACGCTGGCGCAACAATTACAACCTCCCCTTGGACACTGGAATAGCGGTGATTTGCTCGCCCGATGCGGTGATGACCCTCTCTTTCAGCGGGATGACGACGTCACGGACAGCCATGCGTTCCTTTATAGATCCGGCCGAATAGACCCGCAAGACTTCCTGCGATGCTATGTCGTCAATGTCATAGAATAATTCAATTTAACTTGCGTTGCAAAATCACCTTGATGAAAGCATTCAACAGGGGCATGTTATCATAAGCTACGTTAGTGCTCCTCTCGCTGAACATCACCTGGATCTCGGCGCGAAGCTGGTCTTGAGTTTCTGGATTGCGCGCGAGCTCCAGGAGTGCAAACGAAACCGCGTTGGCCTGTGTGTGAGATGATTACTGTCAGATGTACTCCGAAAGACGGCTTCCACACCGTTGTGTCCTGCCCAGCGATAAATAGCAGCGGAGCTTGGCCCGCAATCTCATCCGGACTCATCCCAGCGCTCTTCCTTGCCTCCAAGTGACCGGTGGCGACTGGTCGCTAAGCCTTTCAGAAATACAGAGGGAGAACTCAAACACTCACCAAGCAAGCCATATATGTCACTGTCAATATCTAACCCCTTTCGAGCTGCGTCCAGCTTCTCGTGAACGATACGGGAGCCGAGCTGACTCGCTAGATATCTGTTTTTGCGGATCACTGTAAAGGCCGAGGTCGGCAGAAAACTGGCTATAACTGATACCCAGGATGGCAGGCGCACTCTTATGGCGTCAATAAGAATGCTGGCAGCAGAGAGGCTGGCCGCCAGAGGGCTACTACCTTCAATAAATGCAATTAGGAACGAAGGGAGAGTTTCATACAGTATCTGGCTATTGCTCGATATCAGCTCATCTCCTAAGTCTTTCAAGGAAATGCCAAAGATAACTTAAACAGTTGTGAGAGTGCCAGTCAAGTTGAATCAGTTTAAACGCATATCATACTTTGACATATTGCGCTCAATTTTGCATCCCCCAGCAGTGGCCAGACATCGACCGTTGTTAACGACATGGCGTCCAATCGGTCTGAGAGCTTCAAGAACCCAACCAATTCAAACGCAAGAAACAAGTGTAGTGAATAAACTTGCCTCATGTGCCAGTCTCTCGAACACGGATTGATACCTTCGCACAATTGGGGCGTTGAATTTGTTATTCATCGCAGCGCGGAATCTTTTGTGAGTGTCCCCTATGTTATACAGATGGTTGAGTACATTCTGCCAAGTAGTATTTGCGGGAATGATCTTGCCTTTGACACAGCTGAGGCTGAGATCGCCATTCATTAAATGAAGAATCATATTGCGAGTTGGCCCCTTCTCAAAGTTTGAACTATTGAAGATGTACTGTAGGGCGACTGGATCTGCTATCATCAAGCGGTCTTGCTGTGAAACGAGTAAGTAGGGGAGAGGTCGCCTGTGGAGCCAACCAACCCCGAAGCAAGCCTTGATACGGTAGACAGGACCATACAGCTTCAACCATTCAAATTCAAACTCTCCAAAGTGTCTAGGTAGCGTTAGCTGAAGCATATTCCCTGAGAGTATCCAATCCAATTAGTACAAAGAAGTGCATGAAAAGCTCCACTCAAACCAAAAATCCAGGATGGAGAGGGCGGTCCTACTATTTTCCGAATGATGCTCCTTGGGCGAAGAGCCCAATGCAACAAAATAATTACTATGCCACCCACACACATGCCTCCATATATCATGTTGTACTTTGCAAGAGATTGCGGAGAATCGCTCATGGAAGAATGAAGCAGGAGGGCAAGGAGTCCACGGGACAATCTCACCGCCTTTTTAAGTACTCTCGTGGGATTGTTACGCAACCATTTGGCTTTGCTTTGGGCTTCTAGTGCAGGGAAGTTCCGGACCGGTGCTTTTACTGGAAGTTTCCCTCTTTATAAAATTACCGGTGTCCGCCTGAAGCCTTTAAACTCCGCTCTGGGACATCATCAGGGCCCGAAACATTGGAGGCGCCCGTGAATTAGCATACTCGGTGGCCTACTAGCAGACCGGTATCTTAGCGCTCCACGGTGTAGCTCAACAGAGTGCATCCCGTTAAGGCTGATTTCGGAAGTGGATGCGAGGCCGCGAAGCGGCCGAGCAGCGCCTTGTATTGTCATTCTTCTACCAACCAGGAGGTCTCTGTACCGGGTCAATACACTCTTAGCAATTCTCAATTGAGCAAAATTGATTAATTAGTGGGAGAGTCTGAGTTTGCTTCTGAAAATCTGCCCAAAACCTGGACAGGCGTATATGGGGTTTTGATGTATCAGAGGTCTTATGATTATCAAAGGAACATGATATATCAGAGCCGACAAGTGGACTCGATCGCGCGTTAAACAGGATTATTACGGCGGCAAATCGTGTCTCTTGACGGTTGACAGGCCATTTCATGGCATTATATGTATGCATACAAATTTATTGCATTTTCGTTGAGCTGGAGCACCTGTTGTGGAGTTTAGTTGAAGTGAGCTGAGATTTCCCAGGTACTCACCGGAGAATCTGCGGACATTTCTGAGTATGTCAACCAGGATGGAGCTTGTGGGACGCCGGCGTGCGCTTCGATGAAGGCCGAAACAACTCGGCGCGGGGGTTAACCGTTCTTTAACGAAATACTACGAAACCTGTGCAAGATGTCGATATGCTCGTTCTCCTTTTCCCCCTCTCTGGCTTTCTTCCATGCTGAACTCCTTCCGTTTATCGTGATTCCCCGCGCTGCCAGGAGATATTCAACGCATGACCCAGTACGCAGTTCATTTTCCAAACTGCGCAGCAACTGCGAACTGTCAAACAAAACCCAAATTGGGACAATGGGGCAGTCCAACCGATCCTTGTGAATCGCCAACCGACCAGATAACCCTCGATGGAGTCTCCAATTCTCACTCAGACTCGCACGTTGGTTACACTGGGGCTGCATAAAAAATTCTCATATAAACATTGCTTTCCTCGGCTTCCCCCCCCGCAACTTCTTTCGCACATCTCTCCACCCATGCATCGCCTCAATGACCCTTTCAATCCTCTCCTACCTTTACCCAGCAATGTCGGATATCTTTGACAACCCACATTGATTAGGCCGCGTAACACTGCATTGTTGTTTCCCTTCTCTGGCGCTGGAACCGTCGCTCCACTAAATCTGAACTGTTGCAAAAATTTGGCTGCCTCGCAAACGTTTCTTGACTTTCAACCGTGACTTCTCTCGAAATGTCCTGCCTCAGGCCTTCTGCCGATATTTCTGGGACTATGCAATCCTGCTTGCCGTTCAGTTTGCTCTGATTCTGAGTTCGAGCGTAATGGCTCGGTATCCCGGTCCTGGCTGTCTAGGCTACCAACATTCAAATTGTCAATGTCGTCGTCCCAAGAAATTGCGTGCCCCATGGCAAGACTGAGACTCTTCTTGATATGCAGCCGATTTGACAAGATTATACTGACACTCGCCTCGCGTAACTTTCAGGCTGATAACCCGAAGCCATTGGTCCGAGGGAAATATTTGGCTGACCATTATTTCCAATCATTGACAATCTTGTTTGGTGTCAAAGAACAATGACCGTGTAAGTCGCGGGCGTGATTTGAGGGAAGGGGTAGAGACCTGACGGCTATGGGAGCATCGTGGAGCAGTGTATGTAATCAAAGGTCCGCGATCGACAACAGAGGTAATATCAAATAGGGCATCAAACCGTCAGTATTACGCGTACGGCGTAAGTTTTACGCCGTATATCTGGTACGATACGCTCTACCCGTACGCAAAAGTCAGAAACAAAAGCACAAACGGAACGGTTACGTACGCAACACCGTATACGGCGTATTTTACGGACATTTTGGCCTCAAAAAGGAAAAGGAAAGTCTATTAGAGTCATGTAAGGTAATGCAGCTACTGTAGTGAATCATCGTCGTCATCCCCAACAAGGTCAATAATGGCTGTGTATGTCAATCTCAACCTGGCCTTAACTTCAAACTGGCCCGACGCAATTCAATGGTGTCACGAACACCTGAGAAAATCTGTTCAACTGCGACAGCTGAATCTACAAATGAAGTCAAGAGTCAGCGTCGGACACAATTCATGAAAGAGCTGTACATACTGGGAACACACAGAATGTTGCGTACAAGCCGGTATAGATTGGGGAACTGCCGCCGTCTACTGTACCACCATTGAAGGGGGTCAACACCATCGAACGGCTCGGGGACACTGGTGATCTGAAAATATTTTGCGAGCTCATCCAATGCGGACGCTGATGCATGCTTCTTGTAGTGGCTGGTGAAATCAGCCTTCTGTGGGGAACCAGCAGTTGGTTGGGCTATTGAAGCCAAGAGATGGCTAAGCCGATTGAATTTGGGTTAAGCGGTGTGTTGGCGGATCCCAAAAGAGCCCGGCAATGTGATGCGCGATGGCCATCAGACGAAAAAAAGGTATCGGCATTGTCGGCAGGGGTCGAAGCCGCTGACGCGTAAACGGACGGTTACGGGGGAGCGTTTACGCATCAAGCCGTAGCGTAACCGTATCGTATGAGTGAAGCATCAAGTCCGTTACGATACGGTCCGTAACCGACTTTACGGCCCGTAACTCCGTAAAATTTACGGACGTTTGATGCCCTAATATCAAATCAGCGCTCTAGTCAATTGAAAGAGGTGAAATCGGAGCATTAATCAAAGCCGTTGAGAGATAAGCGTTGGCATGAGTGCCTTCGAAAAACAGATACAAAGAATCGAGGAGCATGTTGCTATATAATGGTTAATAACTGAGAGGACTGCGTCGGAAAGCTTGAGAGCTCCGCAGCTAATTCAAAGTGCAAGAAAGACAAAAACAGAGCTCGCAGACGGAGCATAGAGCGCACAGCAGCAGAAGAATTCGGATGTCAAACGGCGCAGTGCGTGGTCGATCATGGGATGTTTATGTCATGAACATGCTGCTGAACCAATGGAGATAAATATGCGAGAAGACGGGAGGGAAAGAGAAACAGCAAGGATATATGGGGATCTTGCACAGGTTCGTAGGATTTCGTTAAAGAACGGTTAATCAATTAATATCTGCCCTAAATTCAGGGCTAAGTTTCTATGAGCAGAGTTTGGAGCGCTAATCAAAGCCATTGAGAGATAAGCGCTAGAATGAGCGCCTTGGTGGAAGTTTAAACCGAATATGTGCCGTAGATTCAGGGCTGATTTCTTGAAAGCGGAGTTTAAAAAGGCATCAGACGGACAGAATGCTTAATTTTATAAAGAGGGTGAGGTGATTCTTATCTACAGGAGAGCATCTTACTGGTTTCGAATGATTTCATCACCACAGTCTTGAAGGCACTTATAGGTCAAAACCGGCTCCGGAGCGGCATCTACTTCTGCTGCTGGTGGCCTTGAGTGGAATTCTGTGTAGAATACCAAACAAAATTGGGTTGCAAATGGGAGAATGCCGACGACGACCGATCAACCGGCTGGAGCGCCAAACGGCATTTGAGAGTAGTTTCACATGGCGTCACGGTGTATCTATACTCCGCGGTTTGAAGGTCGTTTTGCCGTTAGAGATACAAAATGCTAAATTTAGACTCTTTCGCGCTGATTTTCTTTCACGATTTCTTGTGAAAAAGAACCCTCATACGAATGGCCTTGATTGATTCTGGGATTAGCGGTCTTTGAAGCGCGGCGTTGAAGGGAGGGAGAATGCTAGCGGGATGATAGGAAAAGAAGCGAAAGGTGATTAGATGTCTCCCTTTAATTTTTGAGTGGGTTTTGAGCGCGCGAAAGTACGCCGCGTGATTGGTCTGAGTGGAACTACTCAGCGCTAGCTCAGCTCAATTCGGAGAGCTCGAATCAAGGTGGGGATCCGAGTCAAGGTGGGGATCCGAGTCAAGGTGGGGATCCGAGGAGGCATGGGAAAAATGTAGGCCCAATTTGGCGAGCTTGAACGGAGGTTTTAGAGCGTGGTTGAACAAAATCCCAAATTGAAGTGATTGCAAACAGGTGCATACGAAATCGGGGCATCTTAAGATCCGAGTAATAAAAGGACACACAGCCTTAGACAAGGATCTATAAACATCAGGGTGTACACTCAAAGCGCCTGAGACTTTCTCTCTTTTACTGGCACTCGGCTCAGTCTCTCTCAATGGCGAACTACACCGAGCACACAATCAAATTGCCTGACGGCATCGAAATTTACTACACGGATAGCGGGGCACCCAGTTCCTCATCCTACACCACACTCGTTGTGCTCCATGGTAGCGCCTTTAACGGACGTATGTTCAATGAATGTGGTTTAAAATGGATTCGAAGTTAACCCCTGTTGGCAGATGGATTTGTTCCCCTACACAATTACGCCCACCAGAATAACCTGCGCGTAATTCTCTGGAACCGTAGAGACTATCATGGCTCTACCAAGTACACGGATGCGGAACTTGAAGATCTCAAAGCAGGTCGAAAGATCTTCCAAGATCGGCTCGCCCTCCAACTAGCTTGGTTCTTTGAACACTTCATAACCCACGAAAGTACCCCGAAGCTCTCCCCAGATCGCAAATCTGGAGGCTTTGTGATAATGGGCTGGAGTTTTGGAAACGCGACTTTACTTTCGCTCTTCTCTGATCCCGCTATTATCCCCAAAGCGTTATACGAGACCGTTGAGCCCTACCTCATGAGTATCGTCCTTTATGGTTAGCAGTCTTGGTTCTTCCCACTTGTGCAATCCAAACCTTTCTATGCAGATCCTCCTCACATAGCGTTGGGGTATACTCTACCATGCCAAGAGAGTTTTTACAGTCCTTTTTCCGACCCGGACTACCCCACCCCCGAGCTGATCTACGACAACTTCCAACATTGGGTTAGCTCTTACTACAAGCACCCCGACATCGCGTCGGGAAAGCCATCCGGTATGTGCTTCGCCAAGCGCACTGAAAAGCGGACCGTCAGTAGCTGGACCGAAGAGCAGAAAGAAAAGTACTTTGACACATTGGCTGCGGTTAGATCCGAGCTCCCCGCGTGCGTGTCTCCGATTCACGCCTGAATCGCCTAATGAGAACCACAGCTACGCGCCCCCGATGCAGGCCACTTTGAAAGTCCAGACTCAACAAGCACTGTTCAATGTCAACTTGGTTTCCTCCTACTTTCCGCAAGTCAAGGTTCTATACATCACCGGGATCGAGACCTGCTACTACTGCATGTGGGGGTATATGGAGTCCTCTCGACTCTATGCAGAAGCTGTTGCGCACGGAGAAAAAGTCCGTCCTACGAAATTCAAGCTCGTTGAGGGAGGCAACCATTTTGTGAGTGATCTTGTATTAAGCCCAGAATATGCATATTCTCATTTGCACGATCAAGCTTCATTACGACATGCCCGACGTCTTTTTGCAGGAGGTAGTACATGGCTGCACAGAGTTCTGAAATGCCAGGTTATTATCCCCGCTGTGTTTACATTGATCGTATATCGTATCATGTAAATCTGTAAATATTCCTATCCTAATCGGACCCAAACACTTTCGACGCGGAATATTCGACACGGTGCCTTAATTTTGACAATCCAGAGAGCTCAAAATGAATGCGATTTGATATTGGAGACAATATTTGTAGTCTCGCGCGTTCGCATGCGACAACTGTTCGTGATCTGTACCTTCCACACACTGTATGTAGCTTTCCGAGAAAGAATTAACATTTCTCCAGAAGTTTGGTACCGCCAGAAATCGAGCCACAGTTACAACTTACAAGAATGACACCAACGAGCAATGTTCCTTTCATCCAGCATCTGAAACTTCACCAGAACATCCGACCGCGATGTATCCGAGGCGCGTGTCATTCAGCAGGCCCGCCAGGGGGGGCCACAGAGCGAACCGAGCCCGATACGTGGTTCACCCTGCCGATCCGGCTCCCGAGGTCCTCAATGCCCCCCATGTCGGCGACGTGTACCTGGCTCAGCGCGCTATATGAGCTCGAGGTGAACCTGCCAAGAACCAAAATCCCTTCATCAGCGAGGATGTTACTAGACTTATCCATAAAATAGGGAGAGAACGGCAAGGGCCGTAGCAGTGCGGGAATACGGCCACAGTATCGTGAGCTCCGCCACGACACCACTTGTTGGGATTATCACCTTCATCACGCCCGAGGAGGTTCTGATCAACTGAGTAAGAGATTCGCGGGTCAAGTCTCATATACCAAAGCGATCGCCGAGCAACCCACAACCGATGGGCCCTATGCCTGAGCTTGCGTTAATTATGGCCACGAAGTACACCGCAAGGCTGCGCTAGATCCCAGCGGAAATTGAGCTGCTGCTAATGTAGACGAGCACCGAGGAAGGTCGAAATAAGGGGGTGTGGTTCGATTTTGTACGTCGAAAACGGGACGCGCACCACCGAATGATCTGAGGGGGTCACCGCACAATGCGCCGCGCGATACACCGAGAACGCGGAATTGCGAAATAGGCACCAGTCTAAGAGTCCACCGGCGGCCTTGGTGGGTGGGAGGCGGCGCTTGATGCACTACCATCGGGCAAATTATCGATGTGCTCTTCCTGGAATTCTGGAAGAAAACCAAGTTCGCGACACTCAACGTGATCATCAACATGAACCTAATGATTCGCAAAGTCCCCGGAAACCTGGGAAAGAGCGAGCATTAGTTTTCTAATTTAATTCATAACAGTCCTATTCGGAGCGAAATCCCTCAAGAAGCTGGCGTATGGCGTACGGCAATCGGAATGTATGTACCGCCCAGGAAGCACCGCACGTCACCACACCAAGCGCAAAGCCTCGCCGGCGCTTCCACCCGGATGTTGTCGTCGGGGACACCAATCCGCAGCCAAACTAGCAACAGAAGTCAGTAACTCAACGAATACTATTTGTAGTAGCGTTTTGCTGTTATTTAAGAGTCAAATTCTCTTCTTTTCCTTTTTTTGTATTGCAAGGCAGGGTTTCAAGGCAGGATGGTTATTTTCTTTTCCTTTATTTTCTCATCATCTCTCTCACTCTTGTTTCTCTCTCACCACGCCCCTGCATCGTAACTGGGTCGCGTACAAATGTTAACACGGGTTTCGGATCGGACTTGGCGGCCAGGAGGAGGCGAAACGTGAGCCTGGAAGACCTAGATAATTTTGGATTGGCAATTTTGTCCAGCAGAGCTGGCACCGTGCATCCCAAGAGTTGATATACCCCCATCTTGTATTCGTGACGTTGAAAACAGACCATGCCACAAATGAGGAGAAACAAAGGAGGAGAAGAAAATCCAGGAGGCCTGAGATGACGGATAATGAGTGCGTCATGAACAAGGATGAGACACGTACCCAAAATACTACGACCCAAGCTGCAAACCCACCATCGGAAAGTCGTTGAGCGAGTCCGCCGCAAGCAGGGAGGGTAGCACTGTGACTTGCTCGTCTGCTTTCGCAGAGTCGGTGTCGCCTGAGTGCACCCGTGCTTCTCAGTTCTGAGCTCGCCTGAATATTCCCGTGCCACATGGTCTTGGGCAAGCGGCGAAGCGCAAATTGCGGGGAACCGCACAGTAAAAAAAAGCCAAGGAACGAAAGCCCAGGATCTTGCGAAGCAGAATGATTTGTCTCGAATGCGCATTCCGGTTAATAAACAATAGCTTGGAACCTTGAAAATCGGGGCGTGGGCGGGACTTAGCGTGGACAAGCCTATGCCTTCTTTAGCAATCGAGTGGAGCTCAAGATTGCGGACAGCCTCTGAACTGAACACCGGGAATTCGATATACGCGTCTTGCGCGGCTGAATCGGCGCATAAAGTGCTGTCCGCTGGAGGTCTTCGGATAAGCACGCTTCTTAATACTTGCTGCCACGGTGAAAAACTCCGAGGTGGACTCAAGCGATCCCCAAGCGATACCTCGACGCGATCTGGGTTAATCTGCCAATGGGAATGTTGAGCTGGGACGGAGTCTGATCAAAGACGTAGTGGCTGCAGGGAAAGAAATCGGCCAATTGGTCCACAGACATCAGATATGAAAGAATAGGACAGAGCCAGTAGGAAATAGAGAAGAAGAGTCGATTGTCTAAGCCTTCTAAGACCTCGGATGCTCGTAGTGCACGGTTTATCGGTGACAATTTCACCCCGAGACTATCATGCGCCAGCGCCGGGTCCAACGCCGCGTATGCTGCCTCTGCAAGCATTGGGTGACCTGAAATAAAACAATATAAATGAGGTGACGGACAGCACCAAAGCAAGAAAAAGCAAATGGTTTCATGTTTTTGAGCCGGGAAAAATTTCAGGGGACACTGCAATGCGTACCAGAGAACATAGAGTGTATATTGAACTCATACAGTTACATACGGCTTGTCATTGACTGTGGTGTGCATGCGTGGGATAGTGGATTTCCTTCTCCGTCGTCAGCTCGGAGCTAGCTCGAGGTGAGCTTGTGGCGCCTCAAGCTGACCCGAGGTTGATGGCCCTTCAGCTCAAGGTACCTCGGACTCAGCTCGCGGCAACACTAAGCGAAGCGAAGCAATCTACCCTAAAACGCAGCTAACAACCGTAAACATGGACTGGCTACGGTCCTCGAGGGAAAGATTGTCTGAGGGTCCATTCGGGTCTGCTCCCTCGTCGAGCAGTATGAGGGTGCTTGGAGTGCTGTCCCATAATTCCCGCCTGCAAATACCTTGTAAGTCACCCATCCGTGAAATCAAGAATTTCGCACATTGAAGATCCAGATCTGACCCTTTTTCAACCAGCAATCTGACGAACCTCAGATGTCCCCAGTATGCCGCTGCTTGGAGTGTCGTCCCGAATTTTCCGCCTGCAGGTCTCATGTCGGTCAGAGGTCCTGGAAATTTGGACAACTTGCACCTTTGAACATCCACATCTGTATCCTTGTCAAGGCGATGTCAAGATTTCCTCCGAGTCTGTCAGACGCTGCTTGAAGTGCCGTCGCATGAATGCCGCCTAAGTACCATGGTCAGTCATGGTACATCCCGAAGATCGCAGAACTCCCAGCTTAGTACATTCGGGTCTGCTCCCTCGTTGAGAAGGAGCAGAACAATTTCCATGCTTGGAGTGCCGTTTCGTACTCTCCGCCTGTATATCATGTCAGTCGCTCATCTCGATATTACGAAACTGGCACCTTCAACATTCGGGTTAGCCCTTTTATGAAAAAGTAGTGTTACGACCTCTGGACCTCCCAGGCATGAGGCTGCTTGTAGCGCGATTCCGTACTTGCCGCCTCGCTCCGTAATCTTAGGGACGTGCACCAAAATTCAACGGACAACCTCACCTCGGATATTCACGGGAGCAACATGATCCAATATTGCCGTGACCAATTTGGCGTGGTTGCGATGCGACGCAAGCTGCAACAGGAATGCTAGCATTCGTATGCCCCCAAATAGGGGTGCATACCTCAACCACGGTAGTGACATCTGCGCCACCGTTGACCAAAGCCAAGATCGTCTCCGTCGGTGCCTTGTCTCTGATCGTTTTCCCCAGGAATTCAGTTTGCTCCTTTCTGCGCTGCGTTTCGTGAGAGCGAAGGAATGCTTCTACAGCCGCGACGAATTCGAAATCGCTGCGGTGCATTACCACCTACAATACGGTTTCACAATCGCAACCCACGAATGGAGGCTTAGCATTCCTTGATGGCGAAAAATAAATATTCATGCCTTCGACCACGGTAGTTACTCTGCTCCATTATTGACCAAAGCCAGAATTGTCTCCGTCGGCGCCTGGTATTTGATCGCATTCCGTGACATATGAGTACGCTCCTTCTTGCGCCGCCTCTCGTGGCGGGAAAGAAAAGATTGGCAAGGGCGGCACCAATAGGAGTATGGTCAGGTTTGACCGAAGGTCCACGCAGATTCACTGGAGATCTGCAGAAGTGTGAGCTCAATATCACGAGGAACATGATATTCATTGCAAAGAGCAGAGTGAGGCCGAATCCTCTGGGCACAATGCTCGCAGTTCTGTTATGTCTAGATGCCGGATAGGCGAGAAAAACACAGAGAAACAGGCCCATTAGCAGAATCAAATTGACTCCGGGGACGAAAGACAATGAAATCTGAACTGAGTACGTAGCTGACCCATTAACGTATGAGAAGAGAGAGATAGGTTTATGGCCAACTTATGGCTCCGCGAAATATACTATATCGCGCTGGGAACCTGGCCACCTAAGGGGTTTGGGCCCGATTGCCATAGACCACGGGATATTTTCCCAGGTCTGTGGGCCCTATGCAATAGGCGCGGGTACTGCGAAGAAATCGAGCATATTTGCGATAATTTCGGTGCCGTTTTGAGTGCCCTACGAATTTAGTTTTCAAGGATTTCCCAAAAGGGCAATTGACAGGGATCCTGGCCACCCTTGAAATTTCGTTGTTGGCGGCCAATGAGGGTTCCCACCGTTGACTATAGTGTACGTGGGATCCATATAATGGATTCCGGGCAATTATATCATACATTGGAACTTGCAAAGTGGAGTAGCGGAGACATTTTATACAAGCCTTCGACAGCAGGATCTGGACTTTCATCCAAATCGGGGTGATGCGCCATTGGTAACGGGTTGTACGCCAAAATAAGTCATAGGGAGGTTCATTGGAACCAAATGGACCAACCTGAATGATTATCTCCCGCTTCTAGGTATACTGTTGAGAACCCGACATTTAAACTTTTTTTCGGGGTTGAATTGACGATTTTCTCTCTGTAGTCATATCAGGAGGGATGGGAAAGCGTTCAAGTGTCGTATTATCGGGAATATGGAAGGGTTATCCATTCTGCTGGATACTGTAAGGCGTTGGAACGATAGTCTTCAAGAGTCCCTCGGGATCTCGAATTTCATTTTGCGAACATCGAGTTTTCGTTCCCGTTGTGTTGGTGAGTTGGATGATGCATGGCAAGCTCTCCGCAGTGTGCTGCATACTCAGAAGGAAGCCCCAAAGTCTACCAGAGGAACGAGCTCCAAAAGTCCCGGATCCACCAAGTATTGGTCGAGAAACAAGCGAGACGGTTGCTCGGAGGTACCAAATTGACGTTCTCACCCTCCGGACCGCGATCAATCTGAGCACAGCTTGGGATCAACTTATTGCTTTCGGTTGAAATTTGGTCTAGAGATGCGCAATGGGTCATATTCCATTGTGCAAATGCACAGGGGACATATCACACACTCTAGGGTGCCATATTTGACCTATGGCCAGGTTCCTAGTGTGGCCAGGTTCCTGGTCACTGATAGTAGGCACCTTTTCCTAATTATATTACCATTTTTAGGATTACTCACACAACTACTAACACGGCTATCCAAATCGCTAGGTATTGAAGCCGGAAACAAGGCGGAAAAGGGAATGCGCGAAATTTGAAATACATGGGATTTCGGCTCTCGACTCCGAAATGTTGACCTCTTAACTGACCGGAAAAATATCCTTTATGCCACTTCGGCCCTTTTGTGAACTGAAGGGGGAGCTAAAAAGTTATGACGTCTCTCCAATCCTCCAAAGGGTCCATATTTTGTCTCCGGTTTGCCCCGGACTTTCAAGCTAGGCGGTTCGTGCTTCAGGTCTAACTAACTCTGGGAGCTGGGGCAATAAGTATTTCCACGAATGAAGGAACCAGTACCGTGCGAGACATGAATATATCCACAGCTGCAGTTAAGACAAGTACTGAGAAACAAAAATCGCGTACCGATAATTTGACCCCGAATCGGGCGGATGTTCTACGTAACGCTAGTTCGTGAACGCTCTGGATTGAAAATTGACGCCCAATGCGACGGGTTTCCCCGCACTCGGAAGGCTCCCAATCTTGCGTCTGAGCTTGAAATTTGCCTGATTTTCTAACGCTAGCCAATGATTTGAACTGTGTTCGTCCGCGAAGTTGAGGGAATAGGACGAGTCCACTTTCAAAGTGTCTTATCATCTGCGATACTTTAGGCCAGAAATGTACCCGAGCGTGTCGATGTGTATACTTCTAGATGCACCTGGCTATTGCGCACCCTGATGACACTCTGGTTTATAGAATCAATAACCCTTTGGGCTGATTGAGCTGCATCCCAAGCAACAAAGAATGGGATATCCTCTAATGTCAGAATGCGGTGGTAACATTCGACATCAACTAGCTAGTTAATTCAAAACTTTTGCTATCTCGCTCCCAAAAATCATTGATCAAGCGCACGCCGATGCCAGGGCCACTGTGTCATGGGCCACTTCATTGATAGTCAAATCAATCCCCGACTCGAGACCATCTGCGACCTTTCCATCCAGCAGAGAATCCGTGGTATCCGCGACAAACGACACTTTGCTTGTGACGGTTGCGAAGTCCCCGGCAGCGGCGGCTGTCTCTGCATCGGAAATCGCAGACACCACCGTGTCGAATGTGGCGGAATCAGCGGCGTTCTCGCGGAAACTAGGAGCAGAGAGTCAGTCGTGACTCGCGGTGGAGGAAATAGACAGATGCGCACGGATCCGGGAGGGGGACGCTCACAGCCAGAATCTGGTTGGCGACGTCTTTCAGTTGCGCGATGTTGGATTGGACCGTGGCCTTGTCACAGGTCCCAGCAGCCGCCGCCGGGGCCGCGGCGACCACAGGTGCAGAAGCTGCAGCGGCAGCAACAGGTGCTGTAGCGGCAGGAACAGGTGCTGTAGCGGCAGGAACAGGAGCGGCAGCGGCAGGAGCCGGAGCAGCGCCACCCAGACACGCCGCTACGGCGGAGGCTGTATCGGCTGCAAGGTCGACGAGAGTCAGGTCAATCCCGGACTCGAGTCCGTCCGCGACTTTCCCATCTAGCAGGGAACCCGTGGTGTCAGAAACAAAAGAGATCTTCGTCGCGACCGTGGCAAAGTCTCCGGCAGCTGCCGCAGTTTTGGCATCAGCAATGGCAGATACGACGGTGTCGAAGGTCGCGGAATCAGTAGGGTTCTCGCGGAAACTAGAAAAAGCGAATCAGCCAAGACTCGCTTTCGAAAGAGGGAAACAAAAAATAGAATAAAAAAACCGATCGCTCACGGGTCTGGGAGAGGGAAACCGACGGCAAGAATCTGGTTTGCGGTATCCTGCATCTGTGCAATGTTATCCGTGACCAAAGTGGCATTGCAGACATCAGCGGCCCGCTCCAGCGAGATCTTTGGGATGGGAAGGGGAGCTGTTGCGAACACTCAGGATGAGGTGAATTATCAGTGGAGAGTAGTCACTAACCCGCCACCGCAATAGATGCGACCAAGGCGAAGAACAAAAGGGTAGATTTGTTGAACATAGTGATGAAAATGATTCCTGAAAACGGTGAAGGAAAGAAAAAAGTCGCTAGGGATGAACGGGAAAGACACCAGGTGAAGAAACGCCTTGTGAGAGACCTCCTTTTTATGCTCGGTGCGTACCATCTTCTCCATCAGTGCAGTAACTGATCGATGATCTACGCAGTTCGTGTTGAATAGGTTGGCAGGATGAAGATCATTAGTAAGTTGAAGGTATTCTACCGAAACCTGTGCCAAATGACGAGAAGCCGAGGGAGGCTGAATGGACTGAGATAATATTTCAGAGAGGTTCACGGAGATTTGCGATGGCTCCCTAGCTGTTCTGATGCGACCAATGGTTACCAACGGTTCTCACGCAAGGGAACCTGCAAAAAATGAGATTCAGTGCGAAACGAAGCTGATGTGGTTGTGAAGGGAAACAGGGGCTCATCATATCATGTATTGCATTGCACACCAGTTTGCTAAGAGACTCCAACAGCGGGCGGGGCCGCGAAATGTGACTGCTGCGGGAAAGTCATACGCGCTGGCCTTCCCACAGAGGTATATATCTGATGACATTGTCAATCCCGCTCGTCCTGTGCGCTGGTATTTTGCCTGCAAGCAACCACGATCACATCACATGTGTGCACACCTATGCACACTCCCCAAGGCTACCGTTGATGATCGACGAAGGTAGCCAGACCCAAGCCAGACCAGGAAGCGTCGAAAGGCCTGGGTAATGGTGTGAGAGGGCGACCGGCAATCACCGAAAACAACACGTGTGGTATTGGGTAGTATTAGTAAGCTACATTATGTCATGCAGGCTGCCATAAAGACGGCGACGCGAACGGCGACGCCCCCGCGCCCTCCTTCTCCCTCTCGATTACGCGCTCTTCCACAGCCCATACGGCAAGCAGGCCATCGACTGAGCCCACGCCAATGCTTAAAACGACTTGACCGCGACGCCGCAGGCGCCTAACTTCGCCGGTGCCATCCCCGACGCGGGGGTCATCCTCCCTGAAGCGTCCATCACTGACAAGACCGCGGAAAAGACGTCCGTCGTCCCGGGGATGAGGTCGTTCGCGGCGATGGTGGACCCCGCGACAGCGTGCTCAAGAGCTGGGGAATATGTACACCGCGTCGCTGTATGGTGTCTCGCGTCGCTGGTGTCGACGGTCTCCTCAGCTGAGTTACAGGGCAAATCCGCGAGCCTCTATGCGTTTTTTTGGTGGGTGCGCGGGGAGCTTCTGGACCTGCGCATCAAGGGCGACATGTCTGAGATTTCAGAGACGATGGACCTGCTTAGCTGGCTGAAGAAGATGAAGGTCGTCCCGTGCCAAGAGTTTGTCGACGGGCTCGAGATGTACGTATTTTTCCAATTTTTTAGTCCCTTCTCCTTAAACTTTGCTCTTCCGCCGTGAATTCGTAGCTCCGGGAGAAGAACCACAACGCCGTTTGGTACGCCCGAGGGCTCTGGCCCGGCGCGCACCATCTTGCGCACGTCCACGATAAGCGTCAAGACGCCGCTGGCCTAACTCCACCTCTGCCACACGGCCTTCACCCGGGCCTCCACCTCCTTGTGCTTCGTCACTTCATATCTCGTTCGTTTCATTGCTACTCCGCTGGCCCTTTCGCTACATATTGGATCATTTTTCGAAGGCTTTCCCTCTATCAAAACCTCACAGGACAATCCGATTGTCTGGAATCTGGTGTGGCATGTGCGCTTTGAGCTTTTTGCGCCGAAACTCCGAGCGCGCAGCCCCTCCCAGGCACTCTCTTCGGCAACTGGCGCCTCGTACCCTAACTTGTTGAAGATCTCGTCGTTTGGACCAGATATTAAGCCCACTTGGTACCCGCATGCTCACAATGGGCTCGCTCATTAAAATGTCTTCGCAACTTGAAAGAATCCCGATATCACTCCAACTGGCGCGCCACAAGACAAATAGTTCATTTTGGCTGCCTGGACTTGATGCGTCTCGTGACTGTGGTCTGAGTGTTTCTTTCATTCCTGGAGCTGGAACGATGTAATTCACGGTCGTGTGTCCGTGGAACTACTACCAACGAAAAGAAGCTCACTATGATGTGCCCCGGTTAAAACTGGGATCTCGATGCGCAAGTGGCGAACGATATTATGTGTACCTCGATCGTATTTACCATCTCAAGCTCCAGCCTACCTCTATCCAGCATTACCTCGCCTCTCATTGTGTCCCTATCAAGACCAAGACCCCCGGTACTTAGATCTATACCTTGAAGGCCCCACTTAGTTCGAGTTTGAAGGATAACTAGGCCTCTCCCTCCTTTCCACGCAATATTAGAGAGACTAATGTTTCGGCAGTTTTTCTGGCGAGTACGCTGTCGAGGACAAGTCAACAAATGATCTGTTTCTCAAGTCAGTGGACGTCGCTCTTGATCGAGATTCCAGACATCTCGGACATGATTCACGACTCTCAGCTATGACCGTCACCATGCGCCGACGGGAGCAGGGAGCAGTGTGGTGCGGCTTGCGGTGGCGCGCCGTTCATTGACATCTGGCGCGTCGATGATATTATTGCTTTCAATTCAATTTACTCTTTCCCACAGCTCGTTTATCGAGGTCTACCGTGTCGATGCTGGCTTTCACTACATCTCGCAAAGGCTCGTCGAGGGGTCACGAGGGGTGAAGATGATATGGTCCGTGGAGGAAGATCGAATATTTGGATGCAGAGTCCACCGTCGACGGGATGTGCTCACTGCTCATATACTTTTCAGACTACATTTCGAAATGCAAACTGTAGAGGAAAGTTAGGTGCGCCCTGAATCCGGCATACTGAGGCACAGATACTCACACTGACGCATATGTGCCTGATGCGAAGGGCCGAAGGCTCCAAAGAAAGCAGGTATGCCCAGGCCGAACATTGATTAGGCGCAACTTAGGTGTCAAACGACTCCGCGGCCGGCCGCTATCCACCGCCTAAATGTGGACGGGTGCAGTTGCGGTCCGGTACCCTTGGACAGCGGATCCCCGAGAGCTGTATGATCTGTGGTGTCGGGTGAGTATTTTCAGCGTCGGATATTTTTACCTGCTCTTCCAAACTGGACACTTCAAAAGATGCGCCACAACAGGGATCTATCATAACACTTAGCTCCATGACCACTGCTGTTGCGTATCTACAACTTTTGCACCCGAACGCGTGCCGCTGCGATGGCTGAGGGAGGATTCACCCAACACCAGTACGTTTTCACAATCGCGTGGCGCAAGTGTTCCCTGAAAATTGCAGATCTCCAAGGAAATTTGGCTTATGATGATAATCTTCGGTTTCTTCTGAATTGTGATTATTTATTTTGCGTTTGATCATCATTCATTCTCCAGGCACCCGGCCTCGAGAGTGCTGGATAGACCCGAAAATTCTCACTGTCTTAGCGGCAATACACGATCTGATTGCGAGGAACACAGGTTTAGCACTGGCAGCCAAGGCAACGTGAGCTTATTTGTGTTCTTCGATCCACGAAACGTGACGTCTCTTGCCATTCCCCACTTCTGTGTGCTTCTGATAAACTTTTATATAGCTTCTCTTCCTCAGGTCCTTCCAAAGACTGTGCTAACACACGGCTGCTTAATGCGTCATTCGGGTTTTCCGTCTCCGACGCACATGTTGTGCGTTCAGCGTGTGAGAAGGCGACGCAGCCACGTGTCGTTCTCCTCCATTCGCTTCACCTCTATGTTGAGGTGGTAATGATAGAATCCTACCGACTCCCGTGTTGATCATTCAGACTTATGATGATATAAATATATTGCGGCAGCGAACCTAGGCCGCTGTATGCTCGCCCTATCAAAGAAACACCGCGCTGGGTCTCCTGTCGTACATGCGCTGGAATAAAATTCACTAACAACGTACTTGACAGACATTACATGTTTGAAGATGGTATAAGTTGGCTAGCTGAACCGGCTCAAATCGTAAGTCTCCCCGTGTTTCCAAAGATATCTGCTGCCGTGAATGCAACCGCAAAAATGATCAAAGTGTCATTCCATGTCCATATTTGCGTCCATATATCCCTCTTGTCTCCACCACGAGATGGTATCTTCTTTTCTTCCTGCTGGTCGTCAGTCTCTTCATCCGTTCCAAGGCATTTTTTGTGAGTGGACGTAACCGTTCCCCTGGCGACCATGACTTATAGTCGCGTAGTATCTACCGCAGGAGCGTTTGCATGCAGATATTTGGTTTAAATCACGCTAGGGATGGTGGAAAAGGCAAAAGCGGTGGGAAAGAGAAAGACCAAGGAGAAGGGGAAGGAAACGGTGAACTAAATCTCTGCATTACTTCTGGTTGACTCACCAGCTGTTACCGTAAGCACCCAGTCCAGTTCAGAAGTTACAACAGAATCAAGCGTTGGGTAGGCATAATTCAAGCTCGAATACGCACCGTCTTCTGATTCTGCTTCCTCGGGTCGTCGTCTATCTCCATCTCTAATGTCAGCAGCTCACAGATCAGCGCCGTAGCGAATCTCAGCAGCACATCCAACATTGCTCCCTCTAGTACTCCTCCAACCACATCTCCGGGAGCTGAACAGTCTGGGTTACCGATCGCTACATCCAGGTCAGTCACAATCCAGTTCAGCCTCTGCTTTATCACGTTCAGACTTCTTTTTCAGAGACAAACTCCTCCCAGGGCAAATCGCCGGAATAGCGATTGCTATATTGTCTATTATTTTAATGCCGGGAGTTTTCTTCTGGCTCAGACGACGCAGACAACGTTTGGGTCGAGTTCATCCCTTCATGGCTCTCTCCTCTCCCATCAACATGGCAGCATCCCGCAAGGCGCAAGTTTATGATGCACCAGGGATCACCAGAATCATCCGCCGGCAGCACCTCGAGAACGAGCTATGCGCCGCCCTCGAGACAATGGCGGAAATCCGGGAGCTGGAGGAACACACCGTCTCTAGAGGGAACGCAACACAGGACTCGGGGGCGGGTCGATTATTCCGTTTCATGCCGATGTGGAATACTGCGATAGGGCGGGATGGAAAAACGCAGGATCTGGAAGCCCAGTTAGATGCTGCGAGGGAACGGAACGAGAGGTTGGCAGTGCGGATACGCGAGCTCGAAGCTCAGATGCATTACGAGTGGGCCAAGCCACAAGCGCCCACGACTCCTGTGGTTTTCTGGTTATGGACCAGTACCGCCCTTATGTCACAATTCAAAACGGATACACAGTAACCTGATAAACTAATTACGAGGCGCTGCCTACGCCATCCATCTAATAGTGTAATGAGCTCCACTTCCTGCGCGTCAGTGATCAGTATATGCAGAAATAAGACCATTTTCATCTTGTGCGGCATCATTTGTGCAATGCAGCACGAAGGGTGTAGGGTTGGTTTCGAAGTTTAAGCTAGCGCGGCGGCGAGAAGCTCAGAGAATATGGGAGTTCCGAGTCCAGCTAAACGCTACTGTGAATCTCTGATCCTGAGGGAGAGACACGAAAACATACTGAGTGCATCCCACCCGATCGCCGCGTCGAACGCCACCTGGTTGAACATAAGCTCGCAAATGCCGCACAAACCACGACTACGCACGGAGGAGGCTGGGCAATCGTTACCAGAGTTGTGTCCGATTGTGATATCCGTGAACGACGAGTTTAATGAGTATAAAAATGGATTGATAAATCCCAGCACAGGCTTCCCCCCAGCCATCAGACGGTCATTGATCAGCGCAATGATACTCGCGAACGTCGGTGTCGATACGCTCGTCCCTCCAACCAACCCTGTTACGCCTCCGGTCACATATTGGAAGTGTACTCCTTGGAGTGACACGTCCGGATAGCCCCGCCCGGTCCTGTTGAATACTCCGGGAAAACCCGCAGGTACGGTCTTCAGAAAACCTGCGACCGCGGTGCTTTGATATGCAGGCGTTGCAAACACGCCGCTGAACCCACCGCCGCTGAAATTGGCAGCTATCTCTGGGCCGAAACCTTGTGTTGAGCCCACAGAGGTGACCCATGGACATGACGCCGGAAAGACAGCAAAGAATTCGTTAGAAGTGCAGGTGTCGTCCGAAACGCCTCGCACGCCGCCCTAAAGTTGAAATCAAGAAAGAGGTTGGGAGGGTAAAGTAGACAACGAACGTCTCCGGTCGAAAAGACCACCGAGATGCCCCGTGCACCGAGGGCCATGTAGCCGTTACAAAGCTTGCTGTGCATATAATAAGTCCATGACGAAAGTTGTAGGCAATATGGTGCTACTGACATTGACATGGTATTCAAAAAGCCGGCTTCGAGCGATCCATAAGACGTTGTCATGACGGTGGGAGGTTTGGCCACGCCGTCAAGGAATGTGATTGTGTCTAACAGCGAGGTAGCGAAACTTCCACCCACTGACAGAAATTGGACAGGGACTTTCGTCGCGATGCCTTTTTCTATGTTCAACCACCGCATTCCTGTCAATGCAAACCAAGTACATACCGGTCGTATATTGAACATCGATGTTAGCCTCAATTCCCGCAGCTGCGGGATTTTGTGTGTTCGCTCCACCGTCAATGCTTGACATCGTAAACGGCGTGTTTGCAGGGATATCCGGACGCAGGAGTTTGAGAAAGGCCTGGGACACGTGGGTTAGCAATCGTGTCTGTACACTTGGCCAGGAAATATCGGGGAAAAAACACTCACCGCGAGATCTGCGGTCTGCGCGAACTCCGACAAGTAGCCGGTGACTAGCAGCGTGTTATTCGCGGAAGTGGCTGCGGTCGTGGGTATCCCGTAGAGTTCCTGCAAGCAGGTTGGAGTCACGACGCCACTAGCGAGGAAAGTGTTGCACGACGCCGCGGGGGCACGCTTTTTGAGGGGTTCAATCGCAGCTGCGTGGCGAGCGTTGGGTTCCGTGAACTCAGTGGTAGGATGTACGACGTCGATGTGGCCGACCAGTTCGAGTGGGAGGGATAGAGAGAGCGTGCGCGTGATAGGGGTGGCCATGGATGGGTGCGCGAATACCTCGAACTGCGCGGCAAAGAGCTCATTGGCCCGCGAGACCGGGAGTGTGATGGATGCCCAGTCCCCGTGTGGTGAGATCACAGTAGAATTAAGACCATTTGTCACTGCGAACGATTCAAATGCAGAAACCGTCGCTTTGGAGGGCTGGACAAAAGTCTTGACCTTTTCACTCTCCGTGAGCTATGTACATGCAGCTGAAGGGGCAACCAGCGAACCTCGTTCATCGACAACCACTGGCGGAACTTGGAGTTTCCAGGTGTGGAGATCGACAAGAGCCTTTCCTCCAACCCCGCGATGTTGTTTGAAGCCAAAGCAACGCGAAGCGTTAATATCTCGTCTGCGGGAGCAGAACCTAGCCGAACGAATGGGGCGGGGGCAGCCGTGCGGCTTTCGTGGACCACCATTCTACCAGATACCGTTATGAAAGACAGCGCCAGCCCGGCCAGCCAGATAAGATTGAGAAATGCCATGCTTCAGATACTACGGGGAGATCGATAGTGGGTCAATGCTGCTCTCTTTATAAACTCGTCAAAACCGGGTAGATAAGAGGCGGCCGGCACTTGAGATGCCGAACTTCGCCGATGGATTTGCCTATTTTCACCCAGGGGGGAATTTTCATAATTGGAACCTTTCTAACAAGACCGGTTCTACGCGTGCCCCTCACCACATGCCTCAGGAACCAAGTGTCTCTATCGTCGCTATCCGTCATCACCCTAAACCTCCGTAGTGCTGCCTTTCGCGGTGGTATGGCACTTTCATCGATCACCTGCTAAAGGCCAGCCCAAAGTTTGCCCGCATCCGAGTTTCAGACAGAAACTAAACCTCTAACTCTGCTCATACTCTCTCAAAGAAAGAACACACACACACACACACAAGATAGGCAATCTAACACCCACCGATTGACGGCCCGGACTCAACGGGCCGGTATTATACTGTATTGCCGGTATGAGAAGACAAGGCGGCAATAGATAGCCGTGATCGCCGATATAGCCTAATCTTGTTCGAACCAGTGGCAGCGCTTACCGTCGACTGACGATGGGAAGAGTGAGATTCGGTCTGAGATCGCAGACCGGGGACGAGCGCGGGCTATGTGGGCGTCCTCCGTTCCTTCGTTCCCCCGGTTCCGATCTAGACGACAAACCGTTCCCACAGACGCAATCAATTGATGAATCAACTGCAGGCGCCGCTATGCCGAAAGTGATGGGATCTGATGGCCGTGGGATTAACAATGCGAATAAATCGACCAACTTGCAGCCGAAGGCTGTTTGATAGACCTCGTGTCTTGATTCGATATCCATGTATATCAACAGCGGACCCGGAATATGGTTTCCGATCAAGGATTCGCTCGGCGACGCGGAAGCGTCGACCAGCTCACATTGATCCCACGAGAATAGGATGATACTCGAGTAGAAGTTGAGGTTTGTATTGAGAATTATGTGGGAGAGATTCAGAGACTGGAATATAGCATAATGATTTGGTTCACTCGATCGGCTCTTTGCTAGTAACCCCAGTCAGTAGATTTTTTTTTTTTTTCACCTCCCACCAGTGAAAAAAACCTGGTCTAGTGGTCCGATTTTACTCGCGCATGGAAAGCCGAAAAGCTGCACACATAGCACACGCCGCGGAAAAACAAGTTCACATCACCGTTGTTCATGCTGACAGAGAGTACTTGTATTTACCCGTGCTTTTCCACGGAGCGATTCGTTTGGATGACCCGACTTCATCTCCTTGGACCTTGCGTTTCGATTCTTTTTTACCTTTAATTTTACATTAATGAACCTGCACGCCGAGGGGTGGTTTCTAAGCTTCAAGCTCAGATAATGTTTCAGTTGCCTGGGAATTTTTGTTGGGCTATCGTACTGGCTGTCGTTTGGATGACCCCTCTTTCATCTCTTTGGACGTTCCGATTATTATTTTTAGCTTCAAGCCCACAGAGTGTTTTAGTTGCCTGGAAATGTTTGACTGGCGACTGTATATCACCTGAAATCGACATGTTCTGTCTGCACACCATAATCCTCGTCTGCCAACTCTACCTCCCTGGCTTGATCGCTAGAGAATGGGAGGCCGCCCGATACGGACTCGGGACCTGAGGCTGCAGGATTTGGCGGCGGCGTACTAAGATCCAAAAGTCTCTCACGAAGGACTTTGGCAGCATGGCGTCCTCGGGAAACAAAAACTTTGCGAGGCCGTCCATGCGAGCGTGTGGGTTGGTTCTCGACTTTCTTGTTCCTGATTTTAGGGGGCATGGAGCGCAGGCGCAGACTAGTCTCCCTAGTCAGACCTATATCAAGATTTTTTTTTTTAGTAAATTTGGAGTGGGCAAAAAATAACCTGATATTTGGTCTGATTTCGCTCGCGCCTCAGAAGCCGTAGGTCAGGCTTCCGGATTGGGACAGGCCCAATTGGGACGGTCACATGTGACACTTCGCATCGCGTCTTCCAATTGTGTCCAGTCACATCTTTACGCGCTCTGCCGGCCCTCCCATGGACTCTCCCGGAGTCTCATTTACTCCCCAGTGCACCAGCTACTGTTCTACAGAGTTGCTGGGACACACAACAATGATGGCTGGGTCCTTGGGAAATTTCACCCCCGGGCAAAGTGACAGGCTCGAGATGGCCATCATGACGAGAATTGATAGGAAGAGGTACGCGGTCTTCCAAGAACCAGTTGGGGTAACAGCTATGAGGTCTATTCTGTCCAAAACCTTGCAAACTCCATCCATTTGGTGATGCAGCTAAACTGGGGAGGAGACTGAGAAAGATTGTACAGACCAATGCAAAGCCAGGGTCAGAGTGGAACTTGAAGCAAATACATATTTCCGATAGGAGGAGCAATATGAGACCAATATGAGTACCCTGTGGCCCATGGTCGCGCGAATGATCAGACGTGTGGTGAAAAAATGGTCGTGTTTACCATGCATGTGACTTCGGAAAGTGCCGAAGCGCGATCTACGGCTTACACATGTCAACAAAAACTAGACTAGGCGCAGACAGGTTTAGGAGGTCACTCCGGGTGATCACGACATTACCAATACCGCACGGGCCATCCAATAGCACAGAGGTGGTTGTTCTCAAAGCAAAGTGTTGTTTGCAAGAGGATTTTTAGTGGCTTGGATTCAGATTGAAATGGGAGCATGCGAACTTGAGTCATAGCTGGAGCTTCGATATATTGAGAATAATAAACACCGGACAGGAATGTCTTGCATGTCAGACAAGAATCAAGTATTGGGCAAGCCAGAGGCTGGGCATCCCGTATCTGTTCATTTTGCCCAAGTGACAGACAAAACTAGTAACAGAGGCATGTCCCCAAGGCCCTATAGCTAAGAATGAATGCTAAGAAGCTGAGAAAAAGAGACATTGTTTATATGTGCGTAGATCGCAGCCCAAAATGGGAACACGTATCTGTAGACCTGTGGCATTCTACACTACGCGCGGGATGTTAGACAAAATTTGCGGGTAGAAGTTAGAACACGGACAGTCTTACCTCCTCACATAACTGCATCGGCACAGAGTGATTGGTAGAGAGACTTCCAATTACAATTCATAGACATTGAATCCGATTTACCGGCATCCGATCCACACACATGTCCATACTCCATCCGGCACCTTTTTTCCGGCTTTGGAGGACTATTTCTGAAATTACTTTCATTGCAGACGTGTTTCTAAGCAATTAGCACACTCAGCCATCCGTTATTCGAGCTTGTTTGCTGCAGTTTTTGGGTTGAAGGGGAATGGGGAATGGGGAATGGGGAACGACTCATGCCATTGCAGATGGCGGAGGACCTGAGCAAAGTAGAGCGGAAACTGCACAGGCCATGCGATGGTAGGACTATGCTGGTAAGTTCTAAGGCCATTCATCTCTCTCGCTGATTGGTCTGGGTTTCACCGAGAGAATGCGTAGAAAGATGACGCTAAAGGACTCCGGGGAGTCCTTATCAAGGATCCATTTGCGTCATTTTGAGGTCCAGAGAACCGGAAAACGCATGGGGGAAAAGTAATAGAAGCCTGAAGCTGTGGGATTTCACTGTTTCGGCTCTAATTTGCCATCTGCAGATGTACATCTTCTCACCTTCCTAATCCGGAAGAAGGCGTTAAAAAATCAGGAATCATCTGAGGAGTCTGTTAAATGGGTGAGAATTAGACGCAGCAAGGTCAGAATCACTCTGAGAACAACAGTCTTGGTCTCCCTTGCACCGACACGCAAATCAGATCGCCTGGATAGAATCGGGGGAGCAAGCTCCCCCAATAAGAGAAGTCTCAGACTACCCATTCAACTGAGGAGCCATACGATAAGCCTATGCATCCACTAGAGATATTTTCATCGATGCAGCTTAGATATTTTTAGTATAGCTGGTAAAAGTTCGAAGCAGGAGTTTCACTGGCAAGGCGGCGGTAATTCTGAGGTCAGGCGAGGGGGATGGTGGTGCCATGGGAGATAATAAAGTGTGATCTAATCAGGTCACGACGTCAATGTGGGCTCCGAGCAACTGCCACCGTCGCAGCTGTGTTCTTTTGTGCCCTGCAAAACATATCCAATGTGACATTCCTTAGCAGGACCACCCGTTCGTCTCAGGGCAAGCCATGTTGGCCCACCCTAGACTCGTAACCAGTCTGCCAGGTACGGCAATTCTTAGTGCAAGCTCTATGCCGTGGGCAGACTGGTACAACTCGGACCAGACAAAAGGCTGAGCGCAGAGTTTGGATCATTTTTCTTCTTGGCTACATTCTATCAATTCATGTTGGTTGTACAAAGTCAAAAGAGATAATTTAATCTAAGAGCAACCCTCTGTCATTCTGCAAGTTCAAAACTTTTTTAATATGTGACAGAGAGTGAGCTGTGGACAGCGAGATTATAAGGGAGATGATGGCTCTGCACCGCACCTGCCAAAAATTTCAAACTCAGGCTCAGGCTTTTTGCACAGACTGAATTGTACCAGCCTGCTTATGGCATAGTGCTTGCACTAAGTATTGCCGCTCTCTGGCAGGCTGGTCACGAGCCTAGGCCCACCCGCACCTTATAAATTTTGTCTCCTTCTTCTTTTTTAAAATGGGTCAATTTACTAGTAACTCAGTGTATCAGTCATATCCTAGGAATTGATACCTTTTATTTTTGCCTCTACCTAAACGACTGCATCGTAGCTGAAGGTCTGAATGGAATCTTTTTTCCGCTCCAGGAACTTTTGCAGGGCTCAGTCTAAAAATGTCCAGCCGTGATCATGAGCCTACTGGATATTCATCTGCACCGTCAACAGACAAACCTCCCCTCTTCCCATTCATTTATCTGGTGCCCTGACTTACGTACAAAACCACATGGACACGCTCAGTTCAGAGACGCTACTCATCGTGCAGCTGGCACCCTCTGTATCGGCTCGGCTGCCTCGAGTGTCGTTCTAGAAATCGTTTCTTTCGGAATCACATCTTCAGTACTAGACTCAGGATTGATACTGAAAAAAAGGGGGGGGGGGAAAGAAGGTATTGTCGAGGCTTACGACCCGTCCCCGAATCGAACGGGGGTCCAGGTGTGTACCTACTCCCGCCTACTAGAGAGGGACATGAATAGCGAATATCGCGAATATTCGTGCCAAGCCATTTGCGAATAGCGAATATTTATATTCGCAAATGGCTGTGGCTGTGCTATTCGTGCGAATGCGAATATCAGTTTTTCGGAAAGTTGATATTCGCGAATATTTGCAGCTGTAATACACAGCCAAAGTTTCAATCAAGCATGGTAAATTTGGGTCTGTTTAACACATCTCCTCTCTGGAACCAGAACATACTTCATTTACACCAACTAAATCTGTAATTCATATGCGAACCAACCACTTTAGAGACATCTTTACTTTGACAACTGCTTGACAGGTTGAACACAGCAAGTGCATTGGTCAATCAAATGGTTGAACATGCAAGACAAGGGCTTGTATGAGTCTTTGACAATGTTTAAACTCACAGGATAGCATAAAAGTGTTCTCAGCCACTCATTGGTGGCTGCTAAACCCCTGAATTCTCAATGTATTTGCTGAGTATTCATATTCATGAATATTCGCGAATATTGCTGACTAAGCAACGAATATTTGCCATCAATATTCGTACGAATGCGAATATCAGTTTCGAGGTTTTAGTGAATATTCATATTCGCGAATTCTCTACCGCCTACAGAAGGTGGATGCGACATTGCCACGTGTCTTTCCTCCTCTCTTTTAACTGTGGCACTTGCTAGAACCCTTTTAGCGGATTTTTCTGTCAGCCAAGGCCGGCCAGGTTGTACAGAAGCTGTAAACTGACATCCCAGTCGAATATTGTTCGGGGCACATGTGTCGAGTCTTTTGACTTTGTTCGCGAAAAAACTCGAGAAAAAAGAGGAAGAAAAACAACGCTCAGAAAGTCTCTTATGACCCGCCTCCGAACCACATCCACGCTGATGTCCAATCCGAAGCGGCGGACGCGCCCAGCACTACGGGTGTTCTCTACTCATCCTTTATTTTTATACTTACGTTCATGCAGTCGAAGAACGTCATTCACGTCCCATTATACACCCCACTAGACACACAACTCGCACTCACTCCAACTCCGGATCCTGAACCGTGAATTTCTTTGGTTAAAAAGAAGAAAAAGAATGGAACGGAAAAAGCTTCGTCTATAGTCCCGCACACACGACTTGCCATCGAATCAAACGGGGCTCTCACATATACAACACACCATTTTGTCACAGAAAAGCGGATACGTCCAGCGCTGCGGGTCTATCTTCCTCCCCCTCATCCCTCGCCTCGAGTCTCGCACTCAATGACACATTAGAAGCTGGCAGGTCATAACACGTATAAAAAGAACGGAACTGAAAAAGCTTCATGCCATCTTCCACACGACCCGCCCCCGAATCGAACGGAGCCTCCACATATCTACTTATTACATCTTTACAGAAGGCAGATACGCCCAGCGTCGCGGGTCTTCCTCTTCCAACCTCGGATCCCAAACCGTTAATTAAAAACAGCACGAAAAAAGTTTGGCTTACTACACACATGACCCCATTGAACAGGGCTTCCACATATGTAACACTGAATGCCTGTACACAGAAAGCAGATGTGCCCAGCGCTGTGGGTCTCCCTCTTCCCTCTCCTCGAGTATCGCAGTCAATGAGACACTCGAAGCCGGCAGGTAGTAACATGTGTAAAAAAGAACAGAACACAAGAAAGCTTCATGTATCATTCCGCATACACGACCTGCTCGGAATTGAACAGGATCTCCACATATTTTGCCATTTGCATCCACCGTCATACAGAAAGTCGAGACGCCCAGCGATACGAGTATCCTCTACCCATCCTTTGTTTTTATTCTTACCTTTATGCAGTCTCTCTCTCTCTGGAGACAAAGGCATACCGCCCCATTACACGCCCCACTGCACAAATCCACTCTAACTCCGGATCCCAAAGAGTGGATCATTCTTAATTTTTCTTTCAAAAGAGAAGGGAACGGAAAAAATCTTCTTGACGCTGACTACATGACCCGCCGCCGAATCGAACGGGGTTCCCACACAGGCACTATGCTAGAAGCTGCCTTACAGAAAGCAGATGCACCCAGCGCCGCAGGCTTTCCTCTTCCTTCTCGAAGCTCGCACTCAATGAGACATTCGAAGCTGGCGGGTCATAACATCTGTACAAAAAGATCGGAACAAAACGAAAAAAGCCTGCATACCGACCCACGGTCCGCCCCCGAATCGAATGAGGCTTCCACATATACTCTCATCTATATTACAATCTAACAACCGTTTGTCTCGAGTCAATCCGGTCCGAGAGTCCGAATGACGCATTCCTCCATCGACTTTCTAATTATAATGTTCACTTGATGTGTCGGACGTTGAGATGTTGAGTTTCTGACGATTTCTCCACCGGAATGCCAAATTTCTGTTTATAAATGTTAACATGTTGAGAACTCGATTCGTACACTTCCAAATGGTAAGCACATAGATAAAAATGAGATGCTGCATATGCGGACATCACCGCACATGAGGTGAACACAAAAAAGTGGCTCACCGGAACAAGAAGCTTAAATGAGACATCTCGCAGAAAACCAGAAGTACGAGCACCGATGGAGGCGGGATTTGGAGGTTATTAAGAGCAAACCAATTGAGTAGATGCCGGTCTTTCGGCACCGGGATTGAGTGGATGCCATGCGGCGTATCCGCGCTCTGTGTGAGTTGATTTTGTCCATTTCATGTCGAGAGATCTCACGGGGAGATTATCCGCTGACAGGGCTGTCCGTGAGTGCCTTCTACCTACTACCAATGGTCAATCACCTCAATTTATTGATACGAGTAATCCAGGTCCGGCAGGCGTCTGGGAGGCTACGTGAGTGCATTCCAATTTCGGCCGGGGTTTGATGATAGACCATTTATTTTAACTCAGACTCGGGTGCGACATCCTCGTGTTCGCGCTGACCGTCCGGCGGGCATACATCGAGCGCCATACATCGCCGCTGTACTCGGGATCGTTGATCAACAGCATGGCAACTGACGGTGCGCTTGCCATCTCCGCACTCTTCTCCTTTCTGATTTTGACGTGCCATGAATAGGGAGCATGTATTTCGGGTGCGTTTTTGAGATGGCGGAGCAGCATAATTGGTCCATGAGAATGACATATGTAGGATAATCGTCCTGGCTACTCTCGCGAATCTCTTAACATTCTATGCGAGTCTTGGCCGTAGACGGACTTCCAATTGCCACTGCTGCCGTTTCCATTTTAATGATTTCGCCTCCGCAGCTTGGCGACGTGGGTCTCCTCCATATTCTCTCTCCCGTGTTTCACGCGGCACACAGGTCCTCCTTTCGGGGTTCCTATCCTGGTTCACAACGAAGTGATTCTCACTTCTCCCAGGTTCTTTTTATTATACGCATCTGACTCGATCCCCACCCAGCCTGTCCGTGACTCTGCTCTGTCGACTGGGCTCAATCTGCATGAGGCCGGGGCGGTGAGGAACGACACTGTCGAACCGAACACGAAGGACCAGGGGTCGATACGGTTTGCGGTCATACCGACGACGGCGAGGACGGTGAGGACGGTGGATGGAGGATCGTGAAGAGGGCACTCTTTTTAACAAACGGAACGCGATCATGTACTGTAGTGTAATCTCATTGGTCGTGAGCTCAACTTTGATTTCAAAGGTTTCATTCGAGATGAGTTTCTTATCGCTTTGCACTCCCAGAAGACAGTGCTGTATAATGTTGCTGCAACTTGAAAAGTCGAGTTTCGACTTGGAAAGACACGATAAGTCGCACTTTGACTCTGTGCACGGAAACGAGAAAATAATTCTTTATACATGGGCAGTGAGACCATCGAACTTGCGGAGGTGAGTGATGCACAGAGCTTGGTGAGAGTCGAGTGGAGAGGGAGGTCGACATCGAGAAGGAATGTGCCAAAACGGGGAAGTCGCCGAACGAAAAAACAAGTGCGTGAGGATGAAGATAGGCATGAATAATTAATACACAGCGTCTTCTCAAGTGCGGTTATATCGAAAACCATATCCTCCTCGCCTGAGTGATCGACCCGGCGTGTACCCGTGCGCCGTCTTGGCTCGGTGAGCGCGCGCCACGGGCGGGATAAAACCTCCTGCATCACCCTAGGGTCCCTACACGAAGCTCGCTCCGTCTTTGCCATCTGCGGGCGGGGAAATTTTGGTGTGCTTCCCCTATCGCCGTCTTGCTCGAGCATCCCGATCTCGATACAGGCACCAGCGGCGACCACAGCATGTGCGCGCGTGGCGCCTCGGCCGGAGTCGAGTGCGACGCAAACGCCAGGGGACATCCGATGCTGAGCGAGTTTGAGCTCGCGGCAGCGGGGATGACCTGTTAAACCCCGCTGAGCTCGAGGTAAGTCATCCCCGCTCGCGGAAAACGTCGTCTTCAACTGAATCTGATTTTCGATCTCAGTAGATACTCCTTTCCCAAAAAGGAAATCGCCCGCTCACCTTGTCAAAGAAACGCGAGAGCTGTCCAGACGATCGCACCGTCGGGCTAGCGGTGCAGGGAAGCGTCCAGGTACGTTACCGCCCACCGAGAAAGGCATACAGCGGCAGGTGTTGCCGGATCGTCGCCTCGATAGTCACGCGCGTCAAGATATCGACGGGCAGCGCAGCATTTTCGGCAGGTGGACACGGGGATTGGAGAAACGTTCGTTCGGCTGCAAGAAAGGATGGTGGAGAGTGTGACGGTGATCGCGCCGTGGCCTGTGTCGTGAGCGGGGTGCGAAGTTGGTACGTAGTTGTCTCGGTAGCAAAACGAGATTCGGATGAGGGGGGAGAACGACATGGGCTCCTGCTGGATCGCGTGCGTGCGGATAAAGACTACGCGACCAAGGTACAGCGCTGCGTGAAGATGATCTCGAACCTGGGCTCGAGCCAGGAACCCGACCCACGCATGCATAGCTCGAATACCACCATGCCGTGGGACTCCAGGCCACATCGGATCGGCGATGGTGCGTCGGAGGATGTAACGATCGCGCGACGCCAAGAACGCGACGGGCGTACAGCGGTGATGCCGAAGCTGAGGCTGACCAGGGTGTGTTCTGCTACACGCGGGCGAAATCGCATGGCGGGGGTGGAGCGCGGGGTGTGTGGTGTGTCGTCGTCGACGAGAACGTGCCGTTCGGATCAAGGAAGGCCGGAGGGAGAGACTGTGAGAAGCGAGGAGGGGGCGAGAGGAGCAGCAAGTAGCGGGCAGCGGCGACTTGCGCTCACTGTCCCGGAACGGCTCCACATCCAGTGAGACGAGCGAAGAACCCGAGTCGCGCACGCACGCATCGATATTGGAGGCCGACGGATCTCCCGGCCACATTGGGATCTACACGGCGTCCTGGATGGCGCTAGCAACGAGCGCTTAGCCATTCCTTCTTCGGCTGCGGGATCACGCATGTGATGCTGGGGGGTATAAGCCAGACGGATTGACACGGTGACGAGAAGACTTACGAGCAGAGATACTCCCTCCAGCGCGTATCCCGACAAGAACCGGCTTGCATCGTACCGCGCCAGCGGTAATCTCCTCCTTGGCGCGCCGCCTGCGCAAAGGTATCCAGGGTCGTGCTCATCGTGTCGTCCATGCCTCCTCGTCACACCCCGCCCGCGTCCCTCTCTTCACCCTTCCTGCGTCTCCTTCGTTCCTCACATTCCCGCTCACAAACCCGAATCCTCTTCCCCGTCCAACCACCACTCGCTCCCCGTTCCGCTGGGGCATCAAAGTCAGGCGTGCCCACTCCACGAGCGAGCCCAGTCTCCGCGCACATCGCCGCGCCCGTATCCACATCGCACTCCTCGGGAAGGTGGGGGAGGTGGGGGAGGTGGCGACCATGCGAGCGCTCCGCGCCCGCGCCCACGCGCGCTATCCACCGAAGCTGAAGATTTGGCAGGGGAAGCCGAGGGTGAAAGCCGAGGATGGGCGGCAGCACACGCAGGGAAGATTGTAGGAAGACGCGCGCCGGAAGCGCGGGATGGGCGATGCAAAGGTGGCGTTTATAGCGACGAAGACCGGAGCGAGTCCCACAATTGTCGAGGGATACTGATAGGGTTCCGCACGGGTATCGGGTCCATCCGCGGGTTTGGACCCGAGGGTCGGCCGGGTCCGGGTACGGGTTGAGATTTTCAACCCGTCCCAATACCGCAGACCCGTGCGGGTTGACCCGCGGGTATTCGGCAAACTTTATCGGAGACTCGGCCGACATTTTTCCGATGACTTGACACCGACACACTCCATGCCGCGTCGCTCCGAAGCCCGAGACATCCGGGCCGTACTTCATCTGTGTCAAAGTTGTGATGTAATCCCCACGGAACAAGCCACGGATCACATTTGCCCATTATTTCTATGATTGGCGATGGACCCGCATCCAACCCGAGCGAGGTTTAGGGCTCGTGGGTCCCAGTCGTCGTGCGTCTTCGCTGCGAACTCACCACCCGCTGCCCACGTCTCAGAGATCCGACGTTGGACCCACACGTATGGCCACGTGCACGGAGCCGAATATACTCCGCCGTTGACTGCGCCAACGCTGCTGTGGCGGTGGATGAAGATGGAGATAGCCTCGAGGTCGAGGCGGGCGCAAAGCACGCTCTTGCTACCCACGCAGGCAAGATCGCAAGGAGGGGTGGGTGCAGCGCGGGATGCGTAGTATCTGAGCGATGTGGCCTTCTACGCGTTGGGCTGGCTTTCCGAGACGTCACACGTTCCGAAGGCATAAAGGAATCGACTGTCAGGAAATGAATTATTCCGGAGCGCCCCGGACCTCCGGCCCGTGATAACAATCATTACCTATCAGATGACATGGTCATATGGTATCCTTGTACATAGATATAAACCGATTGTATTACTACATTGCCCTCAGTCTTTGATCCCACATAGCGGGAGACTGAGGGTGAGTTCTCTTTATTATCTTCTTTACATTTATTTACTTATTCTGTAGTACTGCGCCTTCCGCGCATTTTCAGGTATTTAATATAGAGTCTTTGATCCCACATAGCGGGAGACTGAGGTACTGCGCCTTCCGCGCATTTCAGATCTTGACAGGTTATGGGCCCCGGAGCGCTAGTGCTCTGAAGACGTACCTTCAAGTTAGACTCACTGCTTGCTCATTAGAGCTTGAAGCACTTGCAAGCGCTAGCTTGCTTCTATCACTCGACCATTTGCCGATACCACCTTGGAATTTTCACAGATGTCTTCCACAGCTATCCCAGCTTCCACCGAGCTATCAGGTGCAGAAGACTGGCCCATGTTTCGTGTTAGCACTCAGATGGAGCTCCGTCGAGAGGGTGTTTTCACTCTGCTGGAAAGTGTCATACAGGCTGCCTCTGCTTCTGATGCTCTCACTGCTGCTGCTGCCAACACTCCTCTGCCTGGTGCTACTATACCTCCTGGTACAGCTTTTAAAGATACTCCTGCAGAGCGTAACAGCCGTGCTCTAGGAATAATTAACAAATTTCTTTCTGCTGAGCTACAAATGGAGTACATTGACGAGACAAATGCCGGAGGTCTATGGGCCAAGCTTCGGGAGCGTTTTGAAGAGGACAATCGTGCAGATACTGCTATGGGAATTCTAGCAAATCTTTTTGGCACCAAGCTTGCTATAGAAAGCGACCCTGAGCTTATTGATCGTACAAAAATCGCCGCCCATATTGGCATTATCAAGGGCCATTTTGATCGCCTTGCACAATTGAAGTACCCCTTTCCCACAGATCTTCAGCGTCTCATCTTGCTCAGCACTTTGCCCGAAGATACTTATTGGACTGGAATCACAGGAAAGATTGTTTCCTCTATCGGTACAGGGATGACTTGGAACAATGTCCGTGCTCGTCTGCTCCTCATGGGGAAGCAACCCAATGCACATGATGATGAGTCTGCCCTGTCTGCAAAGACACAGAGCTCCAACAAGGGAAAATTGTCTGCCAGTGGTGAAAAATATTGCTCTTTTCACGGTCAGAATAAATCACACACATCTGATGAGTGTCACCACTTGAAGAATCTGGTCCAGGAGGCAAAGAAAGGGAAATTGAAAAAGAAGGAGAGAAAGCGTGGTGCAAAGGCAAATGCCTCTGCTGCCTCTGATTCAGAATCTGATGATGAGGACAAAGCAAATTTAGCTGTAGCTCATGTATCTTCTCAATCTTATGCTGCTATGTCTGCTTATATCTCGAGTGACTGAAGTGGCTCAAAACTGGTCATTGTACTTGACTCTGGAGCATCCCGTGTGATGACCCCAAACATTGACTGGTTTGAGACTGGAACTTACAAAGTTCTTGATCCTCCCAAGAAAATACGCTTGGGAAATGACACCTCCTGTGATGCAGTTGGCATTGGCACTATCTGGTTTTCTTGCAACACAAAGCGTGGAATGACGAAACTCTCATTAAAGCGTGCTTTGCATGTTCCCTCCTTTGGCATTACCCTTGTATCTGTCCAGAAATTAGCCAAAGCTGGATACAGGTGCATATTTGAGGGAGAGGAATGCATTGTCCGTGATTCTTATGGAAAGCGAATGGTAGAGGCAAAACAAAAACAAGGTCTTTATCACATTAATTGCACTCCACTGAGCAAAGATCCACATGCTTTGTTTGCCATGGATATAAACCATCTTCACAGAATTTCTGGACACACAAATTACCAGTTGCATCAGAACTCTGTAAGCAAGGGCCGGCTTGGTGAGATCACCTCCTTGACTGGGCAACCAAAATTCTGTGAAGCTTGCGTTTTAGGGAAAATGAAGAAACTACCATTTTCCAAAAGTCAAACTAAAGCTCGAGGTCCTCTAGACATTATCTCATCTGATGTAGGTGGACCTGTAACGCCAGCGGCTCCTGGAGGATTTCGCTACTGGGCTGTGTTGGTTGATCATTGGGGTTCTCATGTCTGGGTTTTATTTGCCAAAAAGAAATCTGAGATCTATAGACTCCTGAGAGAATGGCGACAGCATGTTGAAAAATTCTTCCGTGCACACATTGCAAATTGGGAGTTCTGTGCTGGTTGGACTCGATTCTTCCGCACAGATGGAGGAGGTGAATTCACATCTCAGCAGATGGAAGCAGAATTCAGGAAACTTGGAATCATACATGAAGTAACTGCACCGTATACACCAGAACAGGATGGTGTTGCAGAGCGTATGAATCAAACCCTAGTCACAAGGGCAACAACAATGCTCATTGATTCTCGGTTGCCTCGAAAATTCTGGATGTTAGCTTTGCGTGCAGCTGCATATACTATAAATCGCACTCCTACCTCTGCACAGAACTTTCGCATTCCACATGAGAAAATGTTTGATCGACCGGTGAATGTTCACCACATGCACCGCTTTGGATGTCGAGCATATCCTCTCATTCCAAAGGAGAAGCGCCACAAACAGAAATTTGGAGATAAAGCAGAGCACTGTGTTTTTGTCGGATATCATGAAGGCAGTAAAGCATATGATCTGCTTGTAATCAATAAAGACGGCACATAGGGCTCAATCATAACCTCGAGGCATGTCAGGTTTAATGATGATGAACCATTCACTGCGGTGCAACCTCCACTAGAGCCTGTGGTTACTTCTCGAGAGGAATTTGAGACGGTTTCTCAGAGTCTATTACCCAGAGATACACCATACTATGATAATGATGATGATGACGATACTCTCACACAACCCATACCAGGTTCAGTGGGGGGACCTCAAATCTCTGTGACTCCACCAGGGGACAGCTTACCTCAGGCTGATACTCCTTCATCACCGGACGATGGTCCATCTATGACACACCCTTCTGAGAGGGGAAGTCCACCTCTGCAAAAAGTTGCTGGTGTCAGATCTGAACCCTCTCGAAAATCAACTCGCCAACGTGCACCTGCTAAACATCCAAATGCCGAATACGAGCGCATAACAGAAGGGCAACAGAGTCAAACAAAGGTTCAGCGTGCAGCAGAAATTGCAGCACGAAAAGATGCATATGAGACACCACCTTCATCACCTACAGCAGAACCTGGCTCCAATGATGAAAGTGCTAATGTAACTGAAGCAGTCCTTCTTGCTAGTCTCGAAGAAGCGATTGCTGAGGCTTTTACTGCCCAGAGCTCTCTTGATCCTGCAAACTGGCAGGAAGCAATGAACGGCCCAAATGCAGATCATTGGATAGAAGGACTCAATGAAGAGCTAGCTGGTTTCCAGGAAAATGATGTCTATGATGTTGTTCCAATTCCTGAGGGTGTCAAGCCAATTAAATCCAAAGTTGTGCCCAAAGTAAAGCTTGATGAGAAAGGCCAGATAACACGCTATAAAGTCCGCATTGTTGCTAGAGGGGATACACAGAAAGAAGGCATTGACTACAAAGAAGTTTTTGCCCCAACTGCCAATCTTGAATCTGTTCGCATAATTTGTGCTCTTGCTGCAAAGTACAATCTGGAACTTGACCAAATGGATGTTTCCACAGCTTATCTCAATGGAGAACTTGAGGAGAAAATATATATGATACCTCCCAGCTGTGTTGAAATTCCAGAGGGCCACTGTTGGAGACTAAAGCGATCACTATATGGTCTGAAACAAGCTGGCCGTACCTAGAACCGCACTTTTGACTCAAAGCTCCTGAAGCTTGGTTTTCATCGACTCAATTCAGAGACTTGTCTTTATGTCTATTAAGATGGCAAACAGACTTGTTTTGTTGTAGTCTATGTTGATGACCTCCTTATTGCTGCCACATCAAAGGAGTTTTCACAACGAGTCAAAGGGTTACTCTCATCAAGTTTTAAGATGCGAGATCTTGGTCCAGCCAAATATCTGCTTGGTATCGAAATAGTCCGTGACCGAAAAAAACGCACAGTTGCACTGAACCAACGTCAATACATTGACAAAGTTCTTGCTCGCTTTGGTATGACAGATTGCAAACCTGTGTTCACTCCAATGGCAACAGGTGTTCATCTCAGCACTGATGATCCTAATGACAATGAGATAATCCCTCACAAGGCTCTTGTAGACGGGGGCTCAATTGTGGCATATCAAAGTGTTGTTGGATCTGCCATGTACGCAATGCTCGGAACACGACCAGACATTGCACATGCTGTGGGGATGCTTGGACGCTTTAGTGCAAACCCCAAAGGAGTTCACTGGGCCGCTGCCAAACGACTCCTTCGATACCTTAAAGGCACACGAGACTGGGCACTGCATTATGATGGAGCAGACATTAGTATGGACATGACCTTTTATGGTTACAGTGATTCAGACTGGAACGGAGACAGAGACACATCTCGCTCCACTTCTGGTTATGTCTTTATCTCTAATCGCGGGGCTATTGGCTGGTCAAGTCGCAGACAATCCATGGTCGCACTGTCATCCACAGAGAGCAAATACATTGGACTTGCTAATGCTGGGCAACACTTGGCATGGTTGCGATCCTTCTTTGAAGAGCTCGGACAACCTCAAAATAGTCCCACTGAATTACGATGTGACAACCGTGCTGCAATTATCTTATCTCAGGATCCCCAATATCGATCACGAACTCAGCACATACAGCGGAAGTATCACTTTGTTCGAGATGACTTGGTTCGACAAGGAGAATGTGTTGTACTCTGGTATCCCACAGAGGAAATGGTTGCAGACATTTTTACCAAAGCTCTACCACATGACAAGCACTCGAAGTTCTGTTTATCAATGGGACTACGGCCTGGGTCGAGTGGGGGTGTCAGGAAATGAATTATTCTGGAGCGCCCCGGACCTCCGGCCCGTGATAACAATCATTACCTATCAGATGACATGGTCATATGGTATCCTTGTACATAGATATAAACCGATTGTATTACTACATTGCCCTCAGTCTTTGATCCCACATAGCGGGAGACTGAGGGTGAGTTCTCTTTATTATCTTCTTTACATTTATTTACTTATTCTGTAGTACTGCGCCTTCCGCGCATTTTCAGGTATTTAATATAGAGTCTTTGATCCCACATAGCGGGAGACTGAGGTACTGCGCCTTCCGCGCATTTTCAGATCTTGACATCGACGTGGAGGTAGACGTAAACGAGATGGGCGCAAGTACCAAACAAGGAAACTCGGACCCGGGCTCCAGCTGTAGGCGTATCTGTGAGACCAGCGGCGAGGGTGAGATGCGGTGAGACGCCTGTGCATACCTGCCATAGATGGAAGCTACGAAACACCCGGGCACCAGCACGTCCTGGAAGGCGCCAAATTGCGGCGATGGGATAGCGCGCAGGACACTAGCCAGGATGGAAGTGAGCGAGATTCACTCAAGAACGAGAAGGCTTACGGATAGGCATAGAATACTTGCAAGGGTCAGCGCTAATTCACACCTCGAACGGCTCGCATTCAGATCGTCCCATTGCAACCCATTGATAATCTCTTCTTCAAGGAGCGGTGCGCACGGCAGACAGCTCGCAACCCCTACTCGCCCATGTCGCTCTGTCGCCCTTTCTCCGCCTTGCCCACCCCGCGCCACACACAGTTCCTTCGACCACACCGTCGACAGACGAAGACCAAGCGGCAGCCGCCGACGAAGAGGTGGACAGCACCGACGAGAGTATCGGCGGCCGACGATAAGCCAGAAGGAGCAGGGCATAGATTAGAGATAGAATGCTACGCCAAAACGGACGGTGAGGTTCCTGGCAAGGTGCAGAATCAAATTGGGAGCGGCGGGTCTGCGGGAAGGATAGTCAGTATCGGCGGTATCGACAGAGATTTCAAAAAAATGAGGATACAAAGAAATGAAGGGAAAGAGGGAGACCGACGATCCGTGTCCGACTGCGCAAGCCCGGGAGCAGTGGGGTAAGGCGAGCGTACGAGGCTGAGAAACGCGCGCCCCACCTTCATTCTCTCGCAGGGGCATCCCAACCTCGCAGAGTCATACGTGGTAAGTAAGACGGAGTCATACGCTGTTAAGCAGAGGAACGAGAAAGGGAGGAGAAAAGAAAGAAGGAACTAAATGCAAACGCAGACGCACCCAAACACAATCCAAATCCATCCCACAAGAAATCGTGTGACTTCTGCTCGAGCGCGCTCGTCGGCAGACTAGCGTACGGTGTTGACGGTCACGTCGATGCTACAGCCGCCGGCGTGCATTCTCGTGGTGCGGATTAGCGCTACGGTGAAAAAGTCAGCAGCGGGAGAGGACGGAGAGACCTAGACAGATGCTTTATCGTTTCTAGCTGGTATGATACCTCGCTCGATAAAGTCTGTTGGTTACCGCAAGGTTACCGCGTCAATTAGCCGGGTGCCTGCGTTATTATGTAAGACAAGACATGCCTTCGCTTCGCTCCGGCAGAAGTGCGGCTGTCGCAGTTGAAGGAGAATCAACCATAAATCATCGAATCGTAATGATTGAAGAGGTCTCTGATTGTTGGTCGGTGGGGAGAGCACATTCAAAAATTTAATGCATTCACTGAAGGATCGACATACAAGCATCTGTATCATAAATCAAGACCCAGGCCAATGCGCGACCCACCCTTTTTGATCAGTCGCAACTGCAGGCTAGAGAAACATAGGTCGGAAATAGACTGAACTTTACATTCCATTAACATCAAACCGCTTAAATGTTGGCCTTGAGCGCGAGCACTTTGTCGAGAACTCCAAGAAGAATGCGGTGTGTATGTAGGCATGCTACGTGGACGGAGACTAAAAGATCAAGTCAATGTCCATATGCATGTAGAAGAGTAAAACATGTCAGGTAACGCACCAAAAGCGCATCTTATCTCACGCGGGAAGTGCAGAACACCGGACTTGTTGAGGATGCGCTCCGACCGTATTGCATGGTGGTAGAACTATTGGAACGTCAGCGGCGGCGCACATTGCAGAAGATCAAGGCTTAATAGAAATATTTCAGTGAACGCCATTTGTTAGCATGAGGTTAGCTCCCACGAACGTGAACATTCAATAGAAATAGAACAGACGCCTGCAGTCGATCCGGGGCGGAGGTGAGTCGATTTGGACATCTACAACGATGCGGACGAGGTACGCCTCGCGGAGCCACGTCAACCGTGTTGAGAAGAATGTAACGGTGGAAAGGAACTCACCGCAATGACGTACAGTACTCAAAGAGCGCTGATTGGAGCACCTGATGTCCGCACGCGGGGAGAACAGAAAAAACCCATCCTAGATCGAAGAAAAAAAGTCAGCCGGCCAAAGATGCGCTGCACTGATTTAAATCAATTAGTGTTTGAGTCGGTGCACGCTCAAATAGTGGCCGGAGCATGAGGCTCAAAAATCAATGTTTATGGCCCTGTTGGAAAGGCGTCAACCAACGATGTCCTTGCAATGGGAAAACTCACCGCGGACGGGACAGAAAGATCTCAGTGCCATGTCAGTCAAGTGATGCGACAATGTAAGATGGTGCAGCGCACCCAAAATATCAGCGCGTTGGGAATGATTCGGAGGATGAGAATTTTTTTTGAACCACTTGAACTGATAGCTCACCGTCAAGAAGAACCGAAAAAAATCAAATGCGGGATAGTAAGATGAGAAGATGGCGCTCAGGTAAGGTAGGGAGATATAACAGCGAAACAGACTGAACCTGATGAAAACCATCAGGCAATGGTCCCGGTGGAGTAGACGGAAAAACCTGTAATAAACTGGGAGCGGCCTAGGCTCGATGCGTTACCGAGCGAGGGGAGCTGGAGACTGATCTCTATGAGCGTGTGATCTTGATTTGGGACAGTCAGACGCACCTGAGAGTTGTACCGCAAGCACAGCGATAAATTGGACCAACTTGTTACACTGTAGGAGGAGACTCTGAAGTTGGTTGCAGAGACAACACACGAACGAAACCACACATACGGAGCGACGAAGCGATGCGATATGGTGGGAGATGATGGGGGTTGGGAAGAAAGAAGGAGCCGAAAGAGACCGGTTCTTTTGAACGGAAATAAAGAGGCTGATCGGCGAGGTCGAAAATAGTACAGTTGCGGGGTCCAGTTTCTGGACCGAAGTTAATTTCGGATGCACCCGTTCGCAGACAAACCCTGAAACAAAATGGGAAATAAAATGCACAGATGGAAGCCGCTGGAATGACAGTGGGGCCTAAACGCGCTAAACCTGGCCGCGGCATTGATGGAGTTCACGAAATCTACGCGTCATACCACAGCGCCTGAGAAAGGCGCCCAAGGTTTAACTGTGATGTTCAAAAATAAACGCCTCGAGGCGACCAAGACAATGGAATGCAGGCACCAAGGGAAAAAAACACATGAATTTGGAAATAACAAACAGGTACAATGTGATTCGAGGCATCTGCTTAAGATACGAGTAATAATGCTTAAGATACGAGTAATAATAATTGCGTTAGCCGAGACTCACGTGAGTGTACCCTCGACGCAACTGGGACGCGTCGCGAACCCTCTGACAGAATTTCTACACTATTTCCAAATACAAGACTCAACTTACAGCCTTGAAGAAACCTGTGGTATGCTCGCGAGCCGTTTCCAACCTGAAAAGTGCTCAAACCGATATCTTCCTCCAATTTCCAACCAATTTCCGCCTGTTTCTGTCGGAAGGGACCCAATCCATTTGCACGCAGAGGATAAAGCCCCCAGAGGCCAACATAAAACACACCGGAGGCCATTTCGGTCGGTCCGACCTCCATAGAAGATGGGAAACGCGTCGAGACGCGTCTCGCGAAGAGCTTGTTTGCGCATGCATCCGTAATGGTTTCATAATAACGCAGGCACCCGGCTAATTGACGCGGTAACTAACAGGCTAGGAGAGACCCACATCAGCGTAGAATCTGTTACTTAGAACTCATCGAAGGTTGGATGCTGTCGGGTTAGAAGAGTACGTGTGGCACTGACGACGAACGGCAGCGAATAGATCAACTGATTGTTGAGTAGCGTACGCCAAACAATGGATGCGTCCGCAAGAGAAACGGGGTTGGGGAGTAGGGTGCGCCAAGAAGTCGAGGTCATCTCGACTTAGGTGGTTGGTGCAAGACTGGGGCGGCCTCCTCTTCCACCATGTTCGCTTGCCGACCGCCAAATTTCCTTCGCTGAATGAATAGTGTAAGGGGCATGGCGGATCATCGCCAACGTGCCCCTTACATCGACTATATTAATTAATATTCTATTGTTTTATGACACTCACGATACTTACCTTATGCACTGCCTTGTCCTGTACTTATACTCTCTTTGTTCGTCGTAGTATGCTTCGTCGAATCAACGCCAGTTTCGGGGCTCCCTAGCCCTTGAGATTTTCTCCCTCTCCGGCCATCTCTGGGCCAGCCCCGTGACAAATAGCCCCAGCCTCATATGCTACTTCAAAATGGCTGGTTCCACCGCCACGACAAGGGTTTTGTTCTCTGCCTGGTCGCGACTCCGAGCTGAACCGCTGCCTCACATCTCATTCTGCACGAACCAAAATCACACACTTTCTATGTCTTGTTCTCGCTTCATCGCTGGGTTTCTGGGTAAATATTCCACTGTGAGCTCTGGACTGTCCAAATTCTAGACTCTGAATTCCGAATTGGGCTTGCTGATCTTGATCAAGATACACATTCTCCCACAAAAAACACTGCTACCGAATTGGCGTATTCAGCTTCTTAATTCTTCACTAGTGGGACACGTAGAACGCCTGACCTGCATTTCATTATTTACTGCAGCTCCAGCTTGTTCACGTTGCACATTTGTTGGTCTTCTTTCTGTTCCTGCGTTTAAAAAGTACTACTACTTTCAGCCGCCCTCATTCTATATTCTCCTTCACTTGGTCTTGTCCGGATCTCTGGACACTGATTCGAATGCTCTGTTGGCTTCCTTTCGTCGTGGTTCTGTTGACTAATACCTAATTATAGCGTCTCCCAAATCAATTTCGCCGGGCTTCTCCTGTTGCTGTTTTCTGCCCACTTATTGTGGGCCAGCTTCGAGGTGTCTACATTCCCAGGGGCATTGCATACCTATGGCTCTGTTCTCTTGGGTCGCTGCGGGAATATGTGTGTCTCGCGAACCACGGATGTAGGACTATTTTTAAATCACTTGAACACCGCTCGGTCCGCACCTTGGTGGTTCATTCCAATACTATCTATATTCTCGACTCATTTGAGGATCGAATTATGCTGTGCTGAAAATGGGGGGGTGGGAGCCCTCCCACTATTGCCATATCATCGACTTTTGCTGGAGATATCTGGTGCTCTTGCATTATGCTGTGCTGAAAAGGGCGCACAGCCACTCAGGCTCTTTCGGGCTCAGCTACCGATCCCTGTTGTAGGACATATGCTATCCGCAGATCAGGCTTATCAATATCGCCACGATCTGATGCGAAGCCGTTGCAAAAATTCGGCCCGCCATGGAATCCCAGAACCATGATATGATATGGGTGATGTAGACTGCTTTCCCTCTACAACTTTTGTTATACACCTCCCACACTTTACCTATGGCTTAGTGCCGAACAATGCCACACTTTTAGGCCTGGTCTTGCAAATGAAGCCACCAACCTTGAAAGAACTGTCGCCCCTCCCATCGCCGGAATAAAAGTTTGGCGATGATCCCAGTTCTTCACCCAAAACTATGGATTCTATATGGGCTATTAGAAGTGGATCACTGCTATTGGGCCATTTGAAGGTTCCCGGATTGGCGAGATGTGCATGGAATGGAGCAGGGATATGTGCAAATTTTGGCAGCTTCAGCAACATCTGCAGTTCTGGGTTCAGAACTCTACCAATAATGTGCGGTTGGGCCCATACTTAGCATAGTTCAAGCGAGTAGTAGTGGGTAATAAGATCTGCGACAATCCGACGGGACGGAGGTGTTTCAGATCCAAAACGACGGGAGGTCTGGGTAACTTACACGTGCCCCGGCGGTTTTCCTGGCTCGCAGCTGAATTATTATCGGTGGAATTGATAGATGGTAGGATGCGCCCGGGACTTAAAACCGTGTCTCGGAGGGGTATCGATTCCATGCATGGACGGAAAATGGGGAATAGCAGATTAATTCCCACAGAGCGGAAAATCTTTGCAACAAGGTCTGCATCAGAGATGCCGACATTGCTAAGGGTTATGGCTGTAATAAAACAAGTTTTGGTACGATAAATTCCATGGAAGGCGGATGGGAGGCTCCGAAGTGGCCGACCAGCCCCTTGTACTGATAGGAAGCATCTGCTTACTACATGAGGTATGTAAAACTGCCGACACACTCGGATATGATTGTGTGTGCGGGAGAAGTGCCTGCTGCAGTTGATTTCTTCCCATCGTCGTAACCAGCCCAGTATTCACAACAACACTAGAAAGTAAGAGCCGAGGCGAAGCATCCGCCCGCCACCGGTATGAATTACAAAGGCCGCCCAGACATCCCCTGGTACCTCAATTGGTGAATTCGGGAGTTTAATTCGAGATTGTTCACTAGGCTCCACCTACTCGTAGCTGCAATGAAATGGACATCTCTCTGTTACAATAAATCTCTTCCGTATCATAGAATATGGGTTTCTTCGGAAATAATTACATTTCTTATCAAGCCTCCTCGACGGCCTCGGGGACTCTACCAACGATTCTGGACGGGAGCTCGAAAACTTTGCGCTACGACCATGCCTCAGCTATGCATGCCAACGAGAGCACAAGATAACATACTACTAGTTACAAAGCCTAGGCAAGCTGCAAACCTCGAAGCAGCAGACTGTTCCTCCGGTGCAGGGAGGGTTGCATTGGGCTTCAGCGGTAGGTAACGCCAGAGCGAGGAAGACAAGAGCCGCGAGCCTGAGGGTAGGGACAAAAAAGTTCATGATAGTTGGCTGTTGCTCCTTGTTATCTTTGTTGGCTGGGTTTGCTGGTGCAGTACCGTATTTTATAGAGAAAGTGAGTATAGCCCCCGGATCACTGGTGTGATTTCCACCTAACTCTTATCACACTACTGATGAAATCCCGTCTGAAGCCTTCCAAGGTCCGCTACTCCACCCAGCCACTACTCGGGTCAACCGTGAGTGGTCCGATACTTGCCATCTTTGTGCCATTCTAATGCAGTCAATGGACAGGTTGTGCACGAGTCACTGGAGCGGCCCATAAATCTCGAACCGCGCGCAAAAATAGCAGGCGAGTAGCTCCAATGAGCCCCTCGCAGCCATTTGTGTCATAATTTGGCGGTGGAGCCACCCGCTTATGCACGGTCCGAGAGCCACTGAGTGGCTCAGGTGGCTCCTACGCAACCTGTCTAATGCGGGTCAGCTGAGGATGCAGTCGCATTAACGGCTTCGACCGTGTGGGGTCCACCCGCACCTTGCTTTCAATTCTCCGAGTCCTGTGCTCGCTGTCGTAAGGCCCCACCTGGCACAGTCGGCTCTAACCGTTTTTTTTTTACGTTTATGGTTGGTCCTAAACCAAACGTAAACAATTAACAAACGTTTAACAACCTTTTAACCAGTCTCTCAAAAGAACAGGCGATGCACAAAACCACGGAACCATTTGAACAAAACGCGATGCACACGTTCTCCCATCTTTGTTTGATGGACCATTGAAAAGCCGCCACCCAACGCCGACGGCATCGCAAGTACTCGCGGGAGCGGTAGCGCGCGGCGTAATCATCACGATGGATGTTCAGTGGAGGACAACGTCAACATTGCGAGCAAACGCGGGTGCTCTTCTGTCGAAGGCTTAGCGTTCTCAGATAGCCGTGGATCGAGGCCGTTAACTATTTTCCCACCAAGCTGGCGGGGCCACCGATCTAGAAATTGCCAACGTACGCATAGCCGCCGACTGCCCACTACACGACGACATCGGCGACGGGTACATAAAAAGAACATACTAGTAGTGCCGTAAAGTAACCTGAATTTCAGCTATTATTCAGCTCTGCAAGCAAGGGACCCAAATTGTGTGCCTTCTCAATAATTAATTATCGGTCTACGATCAACTTTAGACCTTCCCAGCCATTTTTACTCAAAATTTCAGGCTTTATACACATTGCAGTAGCAAATTCAAGAAATCGCCATATTTTCACCTTGCATTTGTTCAGAGGGTACTACCCTGGGTCTGAATAGGAATTCTACTGGAAATGCATCCATAACAACTTCAGAGTAGGAGACTTCTAGTCTCATGTTGAATTTTTGGAGAGATTTGGGACCTGCCAGCTGTGCAACACAGTGGAAAGCTTGGAGCACATTGCATTGGAACTTGGAATGCAACACCGGGGATCAAAAATTAATATGGACCCTCACAAGACAGCTATAGTCGAAAAAATATGATTCTTGGCCAACATTGAACTGGGGATTGGTATTAGGCTGTAACCTGGTGAAGTTTAAGTCTTAAAGTGGCCGCGTACTAATCGAAAAAGGGAGACTGTTTGCAATACTTGTATCGGTGGGTTAGCATTTCATTTGGAACCTCCGTGTAAACCGTGTCATGAAAAATCAAGGTGAAACCCTGAATACAGCAAGTATTCACAACCAATGGCTTACCGCAGTGAATTCAGCCTTACGACGTGATCGTATTCTCACTAATAAAGTTAAATTCGGCCCATAGAGATGCTGGTAGGAGGAAGAGGAGAGAATGCAATGTGACACTGACAGTAGCGATGCGACGGTGATTTTATTGCAGCCGCACATCAATTTCATTGTTCACTGATCAAAGCGACCGTCACTTCTCTTCTTGCTCCTGACTTCCATCTTCATTGACGCCACCCACTGTTCACCCTTCTTCGATCCCCACCAATTACCTAGGACTGTGTGTCCAGGGCTGACTTCGACTTTGCGCTCTTGGGACTTGGCCTTCTTGTCGGTCCATGACTCAGGGGCTCAGCCTAGCGAAGGGTGGCAAACCGTATGTGGGGTTTTTTCTTCTTCTTTTTTTTCATACTCTATTCTGTCGGGTGAAGGGCGCCTGTGAAATCACTTCTATGAGAGGCAACGTGCGCTGTCGTCGCTTGTTGCTTGATCTGACTTGAGAGACCATCGGCATCTTTCATCCGTGTCATTTTATGAATGCCGTGTCGTCAATTTGTTTAATTTTTCATTTCCATTTTCATCTTACAGTTTAACCCAGTGTTTGCAAGACTGTACTCAGTTGTTCATTTCCATCTTCAGGTGAGTTTCATTTTCATTCTGGCTGACTGCAATGACACTTTCCAGCGGCAGTTCACAATGTACTCAGCGCGCACTCACGTTCATTTCATTCTCCGGTGAGTTTCTTTTTCTTCTCAGTACGTGAGTTTTCAAGCTTGTGCATGGACGTCAATGGTGCTGATGATCTTAGCTACGAGTACGTTGTGAAGAGTCTGGCAAAACCCAAGCAGCAGCATGGAAGGAGGTATGAAGTTACTGGCTTTGGACGTTGGACGTGGAACTGAAGCCGCCTTAGATCTCAAATTGTGCTACATCTCAAGTCCATTGGTAGGACTTAACAGCAGCACTTGGGTAGTACAAACTTCAAACTTAGCTTGAGTTAAAGTGCGTACCAAATCCATTGTTTCCCATGAGCTTTACAGGCATTTACATTAGAAACTCCGTGTTTCTGTGGTCCCTGGACCACCGGCCTTTGCCCAAATTTGGCATCCGGGATTTTACTCAAAATAGCAAGGGTGCTACATTCATAAGCAGCTCCCGGGGTGCCAAGTAGAATAATTCTTAAGTGTATTGTGCTAACTTGAGATGGAAGTTGCGAAACAATAATGTCAATATTGTGGTATATAGCATGTACATACAGTACTGTACGAGCACTTAAGATGTAGTAAAACTTAAGTTGGAAAAGTGGCCAAATCACCCGGAACTTAAGAGCAGCTAATAAATTACTTGTCGCAGTCATAATTCGTAATTTGTTTCGTGAGGGCATAGGGAGTATAGGTAGCGCGGAAAGGAGGTTGACGAGGAATGCAGAATTTATGAAAGTATATATAACGAGGTGGATTAGGGAATGGACGGACGGAAGAAGAAAGAGTCAGATGGAAGGGAAGCGACCAGATCCGCAGAATTATCGAATTAAACGAGGAAGCAGGTGAAAAACTGTATATTTGTTCAGGGCTCGTGCGCCGAGTGCTTCTTTGGAGTTTGGACCTCGCTCAGGGACATCACGCACCACCGAATCGAAGGGGGAATCCACATGCACGCGATTAGATTCAGAACCGGCGGATACGCCCAGCGCTATGAGTGTTCTAATACTCATCCTTTGTTTTTCATTTTTACCCTTACCTTCATGCAGTCTCTCTCTACTGGAGACAGCCTACCACCCATTACACGCCCCATTACACGACTCACCCTAACCCCGGATCGCGAACCACGAATCATTCTTTTTTATTAAGGAACGGAAAAAAAGACTGCATAACTCTGCCACGACCCGCCCCCGAATCGAACGGGGCTCCCACATATGTATGACTCAAACAGTTTCCCCAGCAGAAGCGGATGCGCTGAGAGCTATGGGTCTCCCTTCTCCTCTCCTCGGGTCTACCAGTTAAACACTTACATCTCAATGAAACACCCGGCAGGCAATAATGACTCAACCAATAATATTATCCAGTGTCGTGGCGGGAGGGTGCGTAGGTCGTTATCACAACATATGTGGCAGCCATAGTCACAGTCGTAATCGTAATTCGTTTCGTGAGGGTATAGTAGGAGGCTATCGAGTCGGAATGGGGGTTCGTAAAGGTATAGTATATAACGAGGTGGATGGAGGGAGGCAGAAGGATGTACGGATGGATGAAAGAGTCGATGGCGGAAAAAAGATGTCGCGCGTGCGCATGCTGGCCACCTTGAAATCCCATCAGCGTCGTCCCAATCCCGGTATCCGCGCACTCACAACACCCTCTCAAGTCGACCCCTTCTCCTCCGGCGCCAAGCGTTTACTCCCCCAAATAAAATTCCCAATCCACTCCAACAACCCCGAACTCAGCTTATCCCCCTCCGCCTCCCCCAGCTTCAAACTATTCGCCTCCGCTTCTCCTTTCTCCACCTCAGGCTCCTCCGCCCGACGAGCGGCATCGGCGTCTGGGAAGTGCGCGTCTCGCTTTTTCAGGATGGCGGCGATGAATTTGAGGCGGGCCTACGGGTGTGGATTTTGGGTCAGAGTTTCGTTTCGTTCTCCTCCCCTCCTCCCAAAAAAAATGAGGGATGGAGCGAAGAGGATGTGAGACAACCTATAGGGAACCCGCACACACCTTCTCCAACTCCTTCTCAGCCTCTGCGCCACCTTGACCGCCTTGGCAAACGCAGCATGCGCCTCCTTCTCCGCGGCCCGGCGCTCCTTCCACGCGTCGCGCTCGGCGGCGAGGCGGGTGCCTGTGGTAGGTAGAGCGCAATTAATTATTGGAAATTTGGATGGTAATAAGATAGGTGGAAGACGCACCTCGTCAGCTTTCACACGTGCGGATTGGGCGGAAAACTCTTCCTTGCGGCGGATGATGGAGGTGGTGGTTACTGCCTGTGCTCGACGTCAGCTACTCCGTTTTACATCTTACATCTTACACTTTACGGCAGCGCGGGGAAGGGAGCGGATGCTTCACAAAGTTACTTTGTGAAACTAACTTCCCCTGCTAGAACTTGCTTTACTTTACTTGTGGCAGGGTAAGTTACTTTTACAAGTAAAGTAAAGTAAAAGTACAAGTAAAGTAAAAAAAAGTCACTTGAAGTCACTTGCCCTTTACTTTAACTTGAAGTAACTTGACACGAACTTGGGCTGTTTCTGTTAGTGTTTTGGGTAACTCTCGCTGAGAAACCTATATCTGCTGTGATGGTGAGTTCCCTGACTGCCAGGACCCGACAGCAGGGCTTCTGGCGCCATTCTAGCCCTCGACAGGGCGAAAGTAACTTGCCATCTGATGGCATAAGTTACTTTCACTGATCGCATTGATCTAACTTGGCGGGCCAAGTTACCTGTCAAGTGCGAATATTTCCACGAATTTGATACTTGAAAATGACCAAAAAGTTACACGGACCATGTGATTGCCCAGAGAATCTGAACAAACGGTACAAATCCGGTCCGGAGGCTGATGGCCGCCTTCTCCACGGTTGAACGATGTTTTTCTGCATCATTAGATCTGATTCCATAAAAAATCACGGTCGGGGCCTTTCGCATTCCATATTGCTCCCGATTCCAAGCTTCAATCAATTTATTGTGGGTTCAACTTCCTTTCGGTTGCCAAACTTTTGAACATCAAATCCTCCTGTCTTCGCATATTTGTCCGTGATTGGCCCTCCTTGCTCACAAGCCCACCCGTATGAATGCTATTAAATCCCCATATAACCCATTAATTCTCAATTTGCTTCACCCAGCATCGCTACATTTTCGGCACCAATCCCTCTAACTGATAGGTGTGCCATAGCCCTAGCTGAACGCTCTCCCGCAGCGACTAACACATTTATTTCACCCATGCAGGATGCCAGGCATGTGTTCGGATCCAAGTTTGTGAACACAAGGACTCTACCCGCCCGCTTGGAGTTTACTTCAACGAATTTATGTGGTTGAGTAACTTAAAGTATAAGTAAGGAAAGCAAGAAAGTAAAGTTATCTGAACGGCAGTCACTGCAGCAAGTTACTTAGATGAGTAGATTACACCACCCTATCTCGTGCAGTTACACTAGTCACCCAGCGAGAAGTCTCTTAATGGCCGTCCGACCCTTTCAGCGTTGAATCTTGACTGCATGCGGCCCAACTGCCAATGGCCCACATCCATTGCACGCAACGGAGCTGGTTTTACTGCGGTGACTCAATGCTTGTACGAATATCCATGCGATGAAACTTTCCCCGTTGCGTGACACCGTCTCGGTGTCAGGGGAACCCCCGTTTCCAACCCCCGATCCTCCGATCGATCCTCCGATCCGACCCCCGGATCCTCCGATCCGACCCCCGGTCAGACCTCCGCTATCCTCCGACGTTCCCCCCGCCGAGCCAAACCCCATCTGGACGGATCCCCGCACTCCGCATGGCACTCCGCATGTGATCGTGCCCGGGATCACTGCCGTTCACTACGCCATCAACAAACCATGCGCAACCCGTAGTTAGCCCTAGCTGGTATATAGGCACGCACCTGGCCGGGGAATCCTTAGACTTTCTCCTCTTCGGATCCCCCCTGCCAGGTGCGCTTCTTCCTGTAGTAGTGTACTTCAATTGACTTCGGATCCCCCCTGCCAGGACTCTTGAGATATTTCGGGCCGCCAGGGTTGCCCTTACACTCGGCCGTAAATTTGAACCGTGGTCCTATCCCAGTCCGCAGGAGTCTGACCAGGATCATAACACGAGCTGCATTACAAAGTTCAATTTCTTGATGGGACTCAATCTTTCAAGGACCGGTATATGCTGACTCAAGAGGTCCAATTAAATAGCCCACGTTTCGCAGTATGCTCATGTGCTCCCATGGAGCCCAAACTGGTCAATTTCGCAGCAACGGTACCATAAGTTACTTGGCTGTTGGCTTCCAACAGCGCTTCCCACTGAACTCGCTCCACTCAACCTTTGAGAACCCAGACATCCAAACTTTACTCCGGTTCCGGGACCAGCAGTTCAAACACCTAAAGAATGTTGAACCCTAAAAACGAGATTGAAGGGAACAGTGTTATCACAAAGGCACTCACGATTCCTGACGCTGGTCTTGGCCGAAGTTGTTTCCGGTGTATTGATGTTCTCTACACCTGGATTGATACTTACAATTATCAAGTTAATTACGGTCAAGCAAACTCGAACGTCCTACTAGTAGTTGAATCAGTGGTAAAAAGAATCGTCACCTGAACCTAATATCATATTTGCTGAGCTCCCGCAACGGTCCATCCGCCTTGTGGACGAAATACCTTACGTTTATCATCGTTGGTAGTAAAATTATTTCCAGTTAAACTTGAAGTTCCTAGCCTCTCGGGCTTTTTTAAAGATTACTCATCTGCTCCGCCAGAGGTGTTTGATTCAGCTCAGAAATCCAAGCTCAAATCCTTGTCTGAAACTTGGCCGAGACTCACTAGCTGCCTGCATATATTTGCCATTCAGTAACCTACAAGAAGGGTCGGTAAGTAAAATTTGTCAAAGCGAACTCTCGGATAATCCGGTATTCCGCTTCAACTTAGACAGACTCCGTATGTGTTCACAAAGACGGCACTTAGACTTCCATTGGTCGTCTACCTTCACATCCCAGAGGTTGCCAGTCGGTCTCGAGGGACATATAAGTGCTTGTGTGCGATTCAACCACAGAGAGGTTAAGTCTTGACTTGAATCACAGCCCCGTACCACTGGCAGTTCAAAGTCGAATGGGGAGAAGAAGGATCTGGGTAAGAAGTCCTGGTTCGATGCCTTTGACGAGCCAGAATTGATCAGAGTCTTCCGGAGGTAAAAAGCATCCACACGGTCCCATAAATTAGGTGTCCTCAAGCCAAACTACGATTGAACCTGTACTTGGGCGGCAATTTACCTGGGATAATTCACGTTGGCCCGGCCAAGTAACTTGATGTACAGGAAGCAAAGCAAAGTGTATATAAGTTACTTGGAAGTAACTTGAAGTGCTGTGAAGCACATGAAGTAAAGTAAAGTAAAGCCAAGTTGCAATGGCAAAGGAACTCAGTTAGGATAATTAACCAGAAGTAAATGCAAGTATAGGTATGTAGAGGTATATAGGTCACCGCAAAGAATCTGAGGCCAGTTGTTGGAGTTCTCCATGGCAATGCGTGGATGAGAGCACCGTGCGGTTCGAACTCACGTCCACATTGGAGCAGTGAATATGTAGGTCTGCAATTGGACTTGTTAATGGCCAGCGCTCCCAGTGATAACACCAGCTAGGCACTATGAGCTGGATCGAGGCAGATCGAGCGCCTCAACGTGCCTCGCTGAGTTGGATATTGTCGATGTGCCTCGATGGTATATTGAGTGACCGCGAGGCAAATCGAGGTATAATGATTGTTGCATTGATCTATTGAGACACGTAGAGGATTGGATTGGGGCACATTAAATAATATAAATCACCCTTATTTGGTACTAGATAATACTTACACGTAAGTACCAACCACTGGCACCCTTCCCCACAGCGCAAACAGTTTTCCCGGTCCGCGGCAGTTAATTGCGGCAGTTACGATGCGTGCCTATAGAAACGGAACCCGCCAGTCAGCGAAAGAAATAGAAATATGAATGGTGAGCACACAAGAGGAAATGGACGGGGCGAGAAGGGCGGCTGATGTAATGATATCTATAGTAAAGAAAGACAAGAAGTCAGCGCCGACGAATGTGTGACGTAATGGCAACGTTGGGCAAGAGCATCAAATGTATATGTAAAGTGGTAAATCCATCGAGCAAATTCAAGTGAGGTGCGTAAATGAGCTGACGAAAAATCACTTTGGCTCTCAACGTACCTCGATCTTCCTCATTTCATCAATCTCGATCCAGCTCAAAGTGCCTACCTGGTATTCTCACTGGGCCGGTCAGCCAAGAGAGCGTGGCGATACCAGGAAGCCTTGTACTTGGGCTGGTTCGTACTCTTAGCTCTTTTCTTTGAACACATAAATTGAAGTTGAATTGAACTGCACGTAGGCTGAAACGCTGACAACAGCACTTTGGGCACCTAATTGCAGTTGGATGGCAATTTATTGAGGTTAGAAGTAGAACTAGTACATCAGAGAGGGTTCTCTGCACCGCTAGAACAGTCCTTCTTGATGCGCACAAGTAAAGTTACTTTCGCCAAGCTTGGGAGAAGTTATGTCAAGCTAAGTAAAGTAAAGTAAAGTTAGCCCCGCCAAACGAAGCGGCCATCAAAGTTCAAGTTAACGGCCAAAAGTTACTTTTTGCGGACTCGCATCGTCCCTCTCCTGCGCGGCCAGCTTGGTCAGATGTGCGACCTCCTTCTCGTGATCGGCTTTCTCTGGCTTCAGCCTGTGGTGAGGTGGTGTTTCAGCGTTCTCTCATTTCGAGAGGGAAACAAAGCAAGACAGAGCAGTGTACGGAGAGAGAGAATAAAGAGGCAGTAGAAGAGGGAACAACGAGCTGAGTACGGCAAGATAGAAAGACAAAAGGCAAATGAGACACACCTTCATCGCCTCCTCCGTTTTGCGCACGCCGCCTCCTCGCCTTGATCTTTTTCTTTCAATCGCAGCAGCGTCCTTCGCCTCCTCCGCATCTGCCGCGGTGTCTGTCTGTACCAGACGAGAGAGGCGCATTGCATACAGAATGCGATGCAGGAGCTTGGTACGAGCATACCGTCGTAGCATCTGTTTATACGAGAAGTCTCAGAATACCGATTCAATTCGAAATTGCGGGGGCCATGTGCTAAGCCTATGCATCCACGGGAGATGTTTTCATCGATGTATTTTTGATATTTTCAGTATAGCTGTTAAAAGTTCGAAGCAGGCCCGGGAATTTCACGCGCGAGGCCTTGCGCGAGGCGGCGATAATTCCGAGGCCAGGCGGGGGATCATGATGGTGGTGGGGGAAAAAGCGTGATGTGATCAGGTGACGCGCGCTCTTCACATCCAAATACCTTAGCAGGATCAGCTGTTCGACTCGGGATCGAGCCATGTTGTCCCACATTTTAAGTTTTTGTCTCCTCGGTCCGAAAAAAAAAACTGGGTGAATTTAGCTCAATGTATGACAGGTAAGTACCATATCATTTTAGATCGACAGGGGGTGTGACGCGTGACCCTTTCAACCAATTCGACAATTTGACAGTGCCGAAAATTTCGCGTGACACCCAGAAAATTTCGACTTTCGTGACGCAAAATTTCGAAAATTTCGCCTTTTTTGCATCCCGGGGTGATTTTGGGACCTTGGTCACACTTGGGACATTCGCAAGACCAAGGGGTTGGCAAAAAAATAATTCCTGGTACCGGCAATGGAACCAGGTCTGGAAATCGAATAGTAAAATCTTCTCGATCAGTAAAATCACGACATAAAGTCACGGGTTTACGTAATTCTGTCCCACGAGAGAAATTTAATGTCGCTCCTAATCCCGTTCTGGTAGTCTCTCCTCTGCAAGAGATGACTTTAATCCATTCTGGGTGAATTTCGACTTGAATAACTACTTGATGCGGCAACCCCTGTCTCAGCTCGACGTCCCCCCTGTTCCTGGTACCGGCAACGGAACCAGGTCTGAAAATCGGAATTACAACATAAATTCACGAGGAGCAATAGGAATCTCCGTTTGACCCTCAGCAATCAAGCCCCTGGCATCCCGATCCTGCGATCGGGCTCCTGACACTCCCCCCTTTTTTTTTTTGCTTTCACCGTTGCCGCGTTACACCACGCCCTTTTTCTTGCTCCCTACACGAATAGACAGTTCATGCTTATCCATTCATGCACCTCGACAGTCTTTCTATGTATGAACATCTTCACTCCTGGCATTGTTAGCTACTTATATGCCGGGGGATGAAATGGTTGTCGACCAGGTCGACATTCACATCCTTGCTCCACAAAGTGGGTCTTCTTCCATTTCCCATTGTTCCAACCTTGTTTACAGAGCATGCCTGGGCTTGCTCAGTCACAGAGCACCTTGGATTTTTCTCAGTCCGTCACTTCCTCCTCTGCTTCCACCGAGGCTCTTCTTTCCGGTGAGGGTCTGCACCTGCTTCTTCTTCTTTTTTGAAATAAATAAAACTTCGGGCAGTCTTGAACCTTATTGAACGTGCCTCGGCTGTCGGGCATAAGTCACTCATATTTACCGCGCCAAAGCGCGTATTTGTCGTGCGAAAAGTTGCCGAGCTCACTTGACGGGCACGAGCCAGACTGAACCTACAGTTTCTGGCCAAGTTCACTGTTCACTGTACATCGTAATTGAACTTCTGTCTCTACCGAAGTTCTGTTCATTGTTATGGTCAGACCCTCGGTCCTGACCACGGAAGACCTGACTTGTGGTATGAAATCGATGGTGTCAGGGCCAACACCGCTGCCCTAGCATTGATGTTTCATCTCTCTCTTTCTCCTTTCTAACTAATCTTTCTTTCTCTTTTCTTTTCTTTTCTCTTCTGCTATCCATCTGCTCCCACCATCACTCCCCACTTTTCTTTCTTAGTACCTGCCATGCTTTCTCGAGTCATCCCTAACGAGCTGAACGTCGATGAACGGCAGTCAAAAAAACAGAGAAGCAAGGACATAAGGCAAAAAAAGCACAGAATTTCAGGCATGCCACCAAAGAACAGGGAATTAATAAAATATCTTCGGACTGCGGGCATTTAAAAGCAGGGATTCAGAATTTACCATGTGTGAAGGCGCCGAACAAACATGACCGCAAAGACCCTGCAGACATTTCGAAGTTACCCGTGATCCCCTCTGCTCTGAACCGAGACTGCCTCGATGTGAGCTGGTCAACAAGCGAGCAACGATTTCTGTTTCTCAGTAACTGTCAAGAAAGCATCTGTGGTGTACTTACTACTCTGCCTGCCGGACGTCTCAATGCAAACATTGGTTGAGCAAATTTCTGTTGAGACATTATATGTGATCCGTCTGCTCTGAATCTAGGGCATCTCAACCTGAGCTGGTCAACGCACGAGTGTCCAAGTGAATCTTTTGAGTACACTCCCACTTGTTGTCAATTGTGTCAGGAAATTATCGGGGGTCTGCACTCCATCTTGAGCGCATTCTCGATGTGTGTACACATGTCAATATTCCTGTCTGACATCCCAATTGTGAACAACTGAATGGGTTTGGCTATCAGTACATCATGTGTGAAGCCCGTGAAACTATACACCCAGCACCAGGTACCAGGCATGCCCGGAGGGCCTTAGTATTAAGCATATCATGCCGGATTTTGCATTAAGCACCCAACCGGGGGGACCGACCGACCGCACAGCATTATATAAGCATCTAAATATGGTAATTCCTGCAAAATTTCTGTCGCTACCAACACATTTGCCTCAGACTCCAGGTAAATAAGCATGAAAGGCAATTTTGGAGTTAGATCGCTTTGAAATCAGCTTTCGATACATTTTTTTTTGACAAGCTTCCGCCAATATTTTGACCTGGTTGCAAACAGACGGCCCAAGCCGAGAAGTTCGACTCAAAACCGCAACAAAACCCTTCATTTTAGGCAGCGTAATTAAGTCACAAGGTGTGTTCATAGCAGCGCGTGCCGCTTTGCATTTTGTGTTCTCCTCGGTATGTTTTTTCCAATTGCCTTTGGCTGCGGGAAGAGATGCGCCAACGGGCATTTTTTTCTTGCAGTAAGGACATTCAATGTAACCATTTACGGCCTTCAAGTCATCTACCTGTGGTCCCGAAGAAGTTAGCTCGCCATTTTCATCCAACAAATATTTGCGGCGCACGGTGTACTCTCGCGTGGTCTTCGCCCCGCCAGAGCCAAGCATAACAAAAGGTCATTGCCGCAACCCGTCGTCGCGTCCCGAGGCGGTAAGTTCTAGGACAGGCGTGGGACGGCGCTTCACTGAAGTCAGTGCGCATCTGTGCGCGTAGAAAAAAAGAAGAAGGAGCACAGCCATCTGTCATTCGGAGATCATTCCCAAATAAGATGATATGTGTCAAGCCGCGGCTGATCGATGCGCTATAGAGGTTAATGAGGGTCCTGGAGGGCGGAAAATAGCTGGTAAAGCATACAGAAGTTATTTAGAATGCCCTAGGACCCGTTCTCGTACCTATTCCAAAAGCAAAAATCAAGGGCCAAATTTTTTTTAAGGGTCCTGAGGGGGTACCGACCGACCGGCATGATATGCCGAATTGCTCACGTGATAACCCCTTGCGCAAGACATAATTAGACATTCGACAAATGCCTGCGTGATGCGTGACCGCGACCAAAATTCCACATCGACAGGGGGTGCGTGATGCGTGACTGTCGATTTGAACGAAATGGTACGGTATGCGCCATATCCCAGCGATTGATACCTTTTTATATAGTTTTTGCCCCAACTACATCGTAATCGATGGTCTGAGTGGAATCTCTGTGCTGTGTCGAGAGCTTTTTCACGACTCAGTCTGAATACATCCAGACGTGATCATGAGGCTACTGGGTGCATTCATCTGCACCGTCAACAAACAAACTTTTCCCTCTTCGCATTCATTTCTCTGGTGCTCTGACTTACGTATGAAACCGCAGGGACATGCTCAACTCGACACGACCTGGGTGATGGCCTGCCGGTTTTGAGTAGAGCGAGAATCGAGGAGAGGGAAAAAGGGAGGGAAGACCCGCGGCGCTGGGCGCATCCACTTTCTGTAAGGAAAACGCAACGCATATATGGGAGCCCCGTTCGATTCGAGGGCGGGTTGTGGGCGTCGTAGACTCACATTTTTCTGCTCTGTTCTTTTGATTTTGTTCTGCCGAGTGTATGATTGAGTGCGAAACTCAAGGAGAGGGAAGAGAGGAGGAAGACAGACCCGCAGGGCTGGGGGGCGCATCCGCTTTCTGTGATAAAATGGCGTGTTGCATATGTGGGACCCCCCGTTTGATTCGGGGGTGTGTCGTATGTACTGGATGATAGACGAAGCTTTTTCATTCCGTTTTTTCTCTCTCTTTTTTTTTACCAGTACCAGTTTAGCATCGCCGGTCCAGCATTGTCCAGCTCAGCTTAGATTAGCTGGTATCTCGTAGCCACGAGTTTATATATTTATATTGTATCAACGCAACCCACTCCACTAGGATTTTATTTTGTTTAGGGTTCATGTTCCGGCTCTGGAGCCTCGCCCTTTGCGCACCAAAAGACTCAGGAAATGAAGAACAAGGTGCTTGGAAAGGGCCGGATGACCTGCCCCCGAATCGAACGGGGCATCCACATGTATGCGATCAGAAGCGGTGGATTCGCACAGCAGCGGACGCGACCATCGCCACGGGCCTTCCATCCTCTTTCCTAACTTTAGCATTCACCAGAATCATTTCAGCTGATTTTTTCTTTCAGCCAAGGCCGGGGATTCCCGATTCCTAAACTGATCGACGCAACACAACCCATTGCACCTGGATATTTGTTCAGGGCTCATTGCCCAGTCTTTCTTTGGACTTTGGAGCCTCGGTGCCCCGTGGCCATTGCGCACCAAAGACTCGAGAGAAAAAAAAGCTTTGCAAGCCTTCACTATGATGACCCGCCCCCGCATCGAACGGGGAATCCACATACACGCTCATGGCCAGTCAGAACTCAGAAGTGCGGACGCACCCAGCGCTATGGGTCTTTTGGTACCCATCCTTTGTTTTCATTCTTATCTTTATCTTCATGTAGTCTCTCTCGCTGGAGCCAAAGAACTTCGTTCAATACCCCGCCCCATTACACGCCCACTACACAACTCGCACTCACTACTCACAGCTCCGGATACCAAAAATCATTGTTTAATTTTTTTTTTTTATATATGAAAAAAGGAAGGGAACGGAAAAACTTTATGTCCTCTACATGCCCCTTTATCATATACATACATCCCATGGTCGCCGTCGCTGCTTCATGTCCACATTATTGTCCACACTTTCAGTTCAGCTCTTGAAGCCCTTGTCCACCCGCGGAATTCTCATCTGCCGGGTTTCGTCCGTGCTTGACAGCAGTGTGGGTTTGTGACCTGATTGTTGTCCTGAAAAGCTGGAGAAACTTCGCATTTCAATGCTAGTGTCTCCCGCCTGTTTGGGTTCGACGGGTCTCCTGGCTGGATGAAAATCTGGGTCAAGTCTATATGAATTTGTGCAAAGTTCGGGGAATGGAGGTGAATCTCCCCATATGTGTAATCTCTTTTGCTGGAAAAATCAATTTCCGCGCGCGGCAAGCACATGAATCGCACAAGAGTTAACTTTTTGGCTTGCAAGTGGCTTGCGCCCGCGCCAAATGGCTTGTTTAGGGCGTGGGCGTGGATTTTGGTGGCATCACACGCCCACGCCCGGCATTTCGGCTTACAAGCCATTTTGTCGGCTTGGCAAGCCATTCTGCCAGCCTGCCATCAGCAAAGTGGCTTGTGCTCACTGTACCGTATCTAGAACCCTAGCATTAGTTCTTGTGTGGCAGATAAGTTCCCTTTAGTCCCCTGCAGGTATATAAGACCACAATTGTCACATAATTTCGATATTCGGGGAACGCTCGTCATCGTCGGCAGATATGATGAGGGCAACTCATGCCCCACACGCAAGCCAACGGGCTTGTGACCCTTTACCGATAGACTATACTTCTGAGCATACATCTGTACTGAAAATAATGGAAGAATTGTCCACCCTGCAACGATATTCACAAAACAGTGTTCAACTCACCCGAATTCTTGAACCACATGTGTCCAAGTGCCTCAAACCGAAATTTGGACAGATTCGTTCCAGAAATGGCTTTGAATACTCTAATTGAGTTGAAGAAAGCCTCTGGACAGCCATTTTGGGAGGTGGGTCTTGGTAGTCGGCATTGGTTATAGTGCAGTTCTGACTGCGATCAACCAAATGACCATAAAGATTTAATTCTTTCATATAAACTGTCCCAGTGAACATATTCAAATGTTCTGAGGTATTCTCAGGCCTAGGATGTGCCCGGAATCTTTCCTTTTTCTTCGGCAACAAAGTGGCTTGCGCAAGCCATTCTGCCTGATGCCATCGAAATGGGCGTGGGCACGGCCGAGTAGTTTGCATTGTAATGAGGTCAATATTATTGTAGGCATCTACAACTACTTTATCCTAGCATGTTACAGTAATATATAAATACTTTCTCGGCAAGGCAACGATCCAGGATCTTCGGTGAGTCCCAAGTTCAAGTTGAAATCATCCCATTGCTGTCAGCGCGTTCCCTTCGCTCTCCGGTATGCAGTGCAGTTGAATGTTTCACCAGGCAGAAGGAAACACAGGATTGCTGGATAATTGATCCAGACTTCGACGAGGCGGTTCGGTTGGGGTCCAGTGCAACAAGCAGTCAACAGTTCGACAGTGATGTGGTCGATGATGGATCTTGGTATTGCACCGCCGACACAGTGGTGAATATGGGAAGGCAGATAGTGAACAACGAAATGGCTTGGTTGGGAAGTGATGCGACATTTCAACAACCGCGAGATCGCTGGTTCAAAAGTCGCCGGTGCGATCAATGATGGCAGCGAGGTGGATCCGGGTGTTGTGGACACAGCAATACAGAAGTGGGACGCTCGTAGTGCATCGATATTGAGAAATGGACAGAATAGTTGCAGTGGGAAGGTATAGTGTAGCCGAGCACAAGCCACGCCACGCCGCAAGCCAAGCCCGCCCGCCCAAGCCCAGCCAATTTAAACTCCGCTAAGCGGCGCAAGCCACTTTGGCACGCCACTCGGCTAACTCTGTGAATCGCACTGCCGGGACTTGCCGATATTTGAATCTGATTCTGCGTCTACTTTGACCGGCTGCAAGCGCCTGTATGCCCGTATTTGGGAGGGCCTGAAGAAATCTGCTCTACTGTGGAGGCCCTGGTGAGTTTCGGGTTTGTTTTCTCACCACATATAATTTCTGAAACTTATCTACACATGGTTGCGAACACCCGTCGAACCCCGTTTCGGACGGGAACCGCCCGTCGCGAGGCTCTCGGCTGGGCTCTGATGGACGGTTGAACCCGTCCCGCGTTCTTTTTTGACAGCCGTCCCGTTTAACGGATGAGTTGGAGCCCTACGCGTCAGAGAGACGATGCGTACCGAGCTTCAAAATACCGTCACAACTCCCATGGACAAGCTGTTGACGAGCTTCAGATCATCCGGGGCGTGTTTTGAACTAATCGTGACGCGCTTTGAGCGGCGGGGCAGGATAACCCGGGTGGGTGATGGTAAGAGGAGTAAAGAGGTGGAGACAAATATTTGTTGTTTCCGGAGCACCGTGCGCCGATGATTTGCCAACAATTGATGCGAGCATTGACACGCGTTATAATCTTCAGCACATTACTGCTTTTGAATATGTGTCGACAAGTTCAACGCACGTATTGTAGCTGCTATGTGTCGTTCTGCTATATACTCAGTCGGGGCGGGTCGCCAAGTGATGGGAGCACAGCCCTTGCACCGCCCCTGCACCGCCGCAGAGTCGGGTCGGGTCGGACCCGGCGACCCGACCTCCCATGCCTCAGACGCTCTCACCGCCCCGTCACAGGCCCCCTCTAAAATCACCAGCTGGGAAAGCGACCCTAGCTCTTCCACGACATTAACCACAACGAATCTTCTCTGGACAGCCTCGCCGGTTTCGCCAGCAGCCACATCAACTTCCTACGCAACGTCCGCAGCACTATCAACCCACTCGCAGATCCAGAAGCGTACGCTCTTCCGCGGATGGATCGACTGATAGGATCATGGCCTATCAAGGCTCTGACGATGTTCATTGACGTCCAGCCATCACTGAAAGTTACACTTCACTCGAGTCCGCGTTGGGTGGGCAAGACGGCGCTGGAAGCGCCCAATATTTCCACAGGATCTATCCGCTACGACAAGGCGGAATTTTTGGCACGAAAAGCCTTACGCTTACATGCAAAAAAACCTCGGGCATTTCGGCCTGTTAAAGAGATCCCAGATTGAAAGCTTTGCGCATAGTATCAGCGCTGGCCACCCGAGGTCTGCAAGCTGCATCGGCCATCTCGGACATCAAAAAAAGATGCCAGCTGAAAACTTAAGCTCGCTAAGGCCCGCCTTGCGCGTTAGGTCATGTACAGCACCGGGCTTCTCGGGCATTGAACTACTCGAGATGCGAAGCTCAAGGCAGGTATGCTGCCCGATATAAATACTGCTATTGATCTCGAGATATTGCATTCTAACTCTTCTCTTCTCTGACCTGGTGTCCTTCCATATTTGACTTCTCTTCCTTTGTCCTTTGCTTTTCAACATTTTTGCCCTGTCTTTCAAGCATTCGATGTCGCGCATCTTCTTCACCGTCCTTTCTATTTGTATGATCCAGGCCATGGCAGGTAAATTGTATTGCCTCCCTTCATCAACTGATGGCATTAACCATTCACCAACAGCCCCCTTCACCCGCCGCGCTGTCCCATCCGACCCCGCGTGCCCCAAATTACTCGACCAAGCCCAACAGAGCAGCGTAGCAGCCGTCACTGCCCTGGGAGACCTCAACCCCATGTACATATCTTCTTCTCTTCCCCGACGTCGAAGGGCTGACTGACCACTCCTATCCCATCTAAAATGACGTCTTCGGGACAGGACAAGCCCTCTTAAGCTCCCAGCTCGCGCTTTTCAACGCCAACTCCATCGTCGGTCCGGTCGTGCTAAGCCTTGACCTTGCAAGTCTGGCCCCGGCCGGGGACGCGAACTCGACTGCGAGCTTCTTCGCCGCCCTGCAGTCCGCGCAGACGGCGCTGTCGACGTGAGTCCAATCAAAAATGATGTAAGCTCTCACGAGGACTGACTGGTTGGTTGAACCCACAGGGTCATTGGAACGGCGCGGGGCAATGCATCGGAGCAGGCCCTGCTCCAGGGAAGCCAGAACCTGACGCAAGCGCTCTCCCTCGCGCAGCAGGCGGTGGATTTGAACTGCGTTGCACTCGCGGCTCCAGTATCTGCCTCGGGTGAGCCACCGGCAGCCGCCACTTTGGCCTAGGCGTAGAGGCACGGTGGATTTACTTAAATGTACTGCATCGTATATCGCTGGAATGAAATGGGGGACATTATTGGCTGGCGGGCCTCCCAAAATTCCATTCTTCTTTCACAGTAATAGGGAGTATCAGCGATATCTATCTAGACTTTTCGGAACTTTTAGCGCGCATGCTCCCCAGGAATGACGAACCTGATCCATTATGAGAGCGCGACGAAAATATACCCGCCTACCTATCTACTGGCATCAATCGAATTTAGCTGAACAGACTCTGTCTGCTTTGCGAAATGATAACCTCATTCATTGAGGAGGCGTTTCAAACGCAAACTAACATACATAGTTCACTACGATCCTCAGGAAATCATCCACAACAATATTTGTGGCATTATCTCCCACCTCTCTCCTAACTGTGGGGGTTCCTAGAACGTTCAGCCAAGGCAGCCCGAGATTGATTGTACAGAAACTGTAAACTGGCTGATCTACGCAACCCACGGTTACCCACCCCGCCCCATTTGTTCAGGGCTCACGTACCGAGCGAGTCTTTGAACTCTAGACCCGCACCAAAAAGATTAGAGAAGAAATAAAGACATAAAATGGTTTGAAGAGCACTGATGACCCGCCCCCGCATCGAACGCGAAATCTACATGCACACGATCAGAAGCGGTGGATGCGCACAGAAAGCGGAGGCGACCGTCGCCACGGGTCCTCCTTCCTCTTTCCTAATTTTATCATTCACCAGAATCATTTTAGCAGATTTTTTTTCTTTCAGTCAACACTGGGGATTTCTGGGTGTACAGAGAATCTAAACTGATATACGCAACGCAACCTACGAGAGGTTGTGGAAAGCCGCACGCGGCTGCACAAAGCCGCCTGCGGAGTTGACCTTTTTTTTGCTCCTGTGCATCACGGAAATTGTCGAATACTAAGTAAGCCCTGGGCCACTGGAAAAAAAAAAAAAAAAGAGGCAAAAGCCGCATCCCAAGATTTTGTGCACAAAAAGCCGCATGCGGCTTCTGCAAAACCTCTCTAATGACTCAAACAATAATCAACGCACCGCTCAGAAAAAAATCACAACTCTGGAGAACCCACTGGCATGCGACCCCGACTGGATTTCTCGCCAGCACATGCACTCGCATCTTCAACACTGGACTCTGTCTGGATTGATCTGAGCAAAAAAAGGAAAAAAAAAAAAAATCTCCTGGCGGCGTATACGACGCATCCCCGAATCGAACAAGGTTCCACGTATGTACTTTTTTTTTCTCCCTCAATGAATAGAAAGCAAACGCGCCATGGGTCTTCTCGCGATTACCAAAACCATTCCCTTTCAGCCAAGGCCGAGGATTCAAAGCCCGATGTCGTTTGTACACAAACTGTGAACTTATCTACATACACAACCCACCCCACTCGGATATTTGTTCAGGGCTCATGTGTCTTTCTTTGGAATCTGCAGCATCGCCCATGGGCCATCGCGCACCGAAAGACTCCAGAAAAAAACAAAGAAGAAAAGCACACGGAAAAGCCCTCATGAACTGCCTCCAAATCGAGCGGGGAATCCACATGCACGCCGATGCTGATGCTGGACATCACTATTAGATGCGGCGGAGGCGCCCAGCGCTACGGGTGTTCTCTACCCGTCCTTGTTTAAAATTATTACCACCATGAAATCTCTCTCTCGCTGGAGACGAACCGACCGCCCCATTACAAGCCCCACTACACGACTCGCACTCTAACTCCGGATCCCCTAGCGTGAATTATTGTTTCGTTTTTTTTATAAAATAAAAACGGAAGGGAAATCGTTAAACGACCCGCCCACGAATCGAACGGGGCTCCACATATGCATGATTGTACGACACCACAGAGCACTTACCCAGATCTTCTCAATGGAAAGTCCCTGCTAAGCTCCGGTTAGTGGTTAGTGGTTAGTGGTTAGTGGTTAGTGGTTAGTGGCTAGTGGCTAGTGGTTAGCGGCTAGTGGTTAGCGTTGGGGTGAGGATCTATATGAAAAAACAAGGGGGAACTTGAGATGGCAGCAAATGATGGCTGCATTGATGGTTTCGATTTGAATACTCACAAACTTTCCCAAAAACTCACTGAAATCGCAACCTTTCACAATTTTCCATCAAAGTCACCAAGATCCCTGAGCTTCAGCGACTTAAGCGAAGTAACAAAGTGACGAAGGTGGGTACTACTTCACACGTCACTCGAGTCCATTATTCTCCTTTCCAAAATTGCAGCAAGTGTGACTCGGCCACCCATAAATTTCAACAGCCTGAAGGAATAGATCTTCGACAGTTTGGGACTGGTTATTCTTGCAGCATTTGAGATAGATCAAAAGCCGTGAATGGCCCAGTGCTGGCCATTAAGGGTTGAACTTGAGGACCCCGGCCCATTAGGTGGTCTCTCTTTGACTTGGCTTCAAGTAAAGCCGCAGTGATCGCCGGTTTAATGTCCTGAGCGGGTACGTGATCCTTACAGATAGTTTGGACGCGAGATGTCGAACATCGACCAAATACATCAGCAAATTGACAAGCTCTTGGCTCCAGGCTTCGCGCACTTTTGAACGCTTTTTGGGACTTCGAGCTTTTTTGACAACTTTTTTTCAGCGCTTAATCCTCTTCTAGATCTTGAACCGCTTGTCGGCACTTGTCTTCCTTCTCGGCGCTTTTCCTTCTGAGACAACTTTTTCGGACGCAGTACTTATGTTCTGTGCTTGGAATCTGTCTATTAAAATGCTATTTCATGTGCATGATGATCTGCGTACTTGTTTACATAGAAATAGGCGAATGCATCTAAGGAGTTTGCAAATGTGAAGTCATGTTCGGGGAGGAAATCCTTGCCCGCCACCCCAATAAGATGCGCGCCGCGCAAAATGCAGTCCAAATGGATCACCGCTAGCACCGGTTCCCTACGGTGATTGAAGTCGGGTTCCACAATCCACATCCCGGTATCGGGACACGGCTGGTCACTGTGAGGTGAAAACCACTGGACCAATGCACATGGATAATCAATCCCACGGAATTTGAAACGAAAGAACAAGAATACACGCGCCGCGTGCAGTCCACGAAAGCCATCAGCCTCTGGGTCATGTTCGGTGAATATACAGTCATATCGCGGAGGCCCGCGATACCAAGATTTGGTGGCCCGAATGCGCTCGTAACGCATACCACCAACGCCACTGACATTGCTGGGGGCATAGAAAACCGCACGCGCCGAATTGTACATGAAGACACGCTCAGCGAATTCCGGGCAATCCGCGAGGGGAACGGTGCCGGCATCGTGCTCTGCCTGCGGATTCAGCTGCTCGAAGAGGAAGCGCCGGATCAGCTCGTGAAGGCGGGGCTGGCCAACATATGCAGCCAGTTGATGTACGTCTCGGGGGACTTTACGGACTATAATGTAACATCAGTCCTGCGCAAAAAATAACAGCTGAATCGGTACCATAAGTTTTTGCGAGTTTGACTTCCCCGAGGCACGTCGGTCCCTCGATTTCACCGTTGTCAATGTGCTCGTCGTTTGGATCCGGAGGTGGCGGTGTGAGCGATTCCCGTGGAGGTGGAGGCGGTAGTCTGAGCAAAGAACCTTCCATCATCCCGCGAGCTGTGAAATCCACCCGCGCTGCATGCAACTTGTCCAAGCGCTGATTGGTCAGGAGAATCTGACTCAACGGCTTGTTGCGATTAGAGCGCCGGTACGGTTTTTTGACGGCCTTGATGTGCTTGGATTCGGTTATGGATGAGCACAGACCGTTGGGCGCAGCGAATGCCTGCATCAATGGGCGATAATGGACTACAGAATGTTGCCGAGGGAGGGAAAATCCGTCAGGTCGAACCGATCGAAAGCTCTCGCGGTGGGTGTGGAAAAGGGAAACAGTCTCGTCGACCGCAGTCATCGTATCCTCGTCTATGACATCTCTTCGAACGAGGTGACAAAATTCAGTGATATCTGCCACCGCTTTGACCATTTCACTGGGAAGATGGCCCGCAATTGCAGGGAGGTAGACCTGGAGCCCTGTTTGAATATCGAGGGCCTTTGAGCGCAGATTGACAAATTCTTACCTTCATAAGACCTTTCGAGTCGTTGCCGGTCCACTGCTTGAATCCGCGGCCGACAGGGAATTGTCGAAGACTGGGGAACGGCGGCGTTATGGCGATGCTAGAAGTAATTAGCGGAAACTTAGCGCACGGATCGCACCACCTACCGCCGGTCAATATCTGCTAATATTCTATCGGCCTCAGCCTTCTCATGCGTGTCGCGAATATATTCTTCTACCCAATCAACGATGTGATCCTTGAACGTCCCTTTGATAATTTGATGAAGGAGATCCATGGAAATTAATTCGTGAATGTCAGCGCGAGGGAAACCGGTCGTGAATGGCTGCAGAGAAATATATGAGAAATTTTGAACAGAGGATGAATTTGCGGCCTCACAATGATGTCTCCGACGATCCCGAAATCGTCCCAGAGCTCTTTTAGAGTTAAACCATCCAACAACGCCTCGGTATGCTCCTGAGACCGTCGAGCACTAGGTTTATCAAGATCGTGCATCGGAGAGAGACATCTGAAATGGCTGAGTAAATATATAAATCGCGTGCTTGTGACTTACCGCGGACAATATCCCTGCACAATGCATGTCAGCAGAGCCTGTTCGGGATAATCCGCGATGTAAGGTCCAAGTCCGTAGATAGCACGTCTGTAGTGCCCATCTGCGCATCGCGTCACACGTGGCTTCGTCATATGTGGCTTAAGAGGATCCAAAATGCGACGGATGGAAGAATGGAATAGTTGCCGGCGAAATTTCCGAAACTCTTTGCTATTGGCATACCGGCGTGTAGCTGAATAAAAGGTTTAGTCGGGATACATGTGGGAACTCGTGCGATTTGCGTACTCTTTGGAATAGACAAAAATGCTGCGACAGAGATGCCCTCCCGATGGGCTCTTCGAGTTGAATTGTATATATTACCGACGCCGGCGTAAAATGGATAGAATTCGGTGTTGCCGGTACCAATGGAGACGGTAGTTTTGTCGCTACCAAATACTCCGGGAACGAACATCGCGCCGTGTGTATCCGGGTCTTTCGCAATTTCATCCTGTGAAACAACGATATTCAGACTCTCAAAATAAATTATTAATGAGGAAAGAAATTACAGCCTGCTCCCAAACCCAGTTTCCTGAAAAAAGATCCACGAATTGACGTTTTCCGTCCTTGTATATCCGCTTAGGAGCCCAGTCGATCTCGTCCTTGAAGTCAGGATTTGCAAGCTGCTTCTCAAATATCGACAGCGGCGAGCGGAACCACACTTCATAAGTCTCTGTCATCCAAACCGGCACTTCGCCAGTCTCAGGCAGTGCTCCAGTATATTTTACAGAAAAAGATTGCCATGGTATGTCGCCCTGCTGAATAGAGTCGATTGTAGCGTATAAATCTTTATGGTCGGCGAACGGAGGATCCGTTTCTGTGTAAATTGCTGCCAGAAGCTGCGCAAGTCGGTCAACTCCCTTTGCAGACATTTCTTGTTCCGTGTATAGAAACTCGGCTAGCTCGAATTGGGCTCGCCCATCGAACGGGGAGTAATCATCAGCGGCGCGGTCGTCCCAAGGAGGTGGAGCTGTGCCTGGCGGCAAATCATAACCGTCAATATCACAAGGTGCGCCTGATGATGCAAATTAATTTCGAAACAGTTCGGCACAAAATTTCAAGTAAGTACATACCATCTAATAGCGGATGATATTCAATAATGGTGTCTTTCCGACTTTGCGGCACAGTCGTTTGTGGTGGCGGGGACGGCGGTGGAGTGGGACCTGGGGAGTGCGGCGGACTTGGGCCGAAATTGCCATCATTCATGGCACCGTTATCAAAACCAGGTACCGCAGGATCTTCGGGACCAGGTGGAGGATCATCATTGTTGCTATGCGCGGCCGCTGCCGGAGTGCGCTGCGCCGCCGTCGGGGCAGGGGGATGAGCCGCATCGCGATGTTGTTTCAAGCCGCCTGCAGACCGACAAAGTTGCGGACAGTCTCGGCAGGCAAAGGCAGCCGCGGTGAATTTTCGACGAGAGGACATGAGGGCGGAGGGGAGGACGAAAAGAGAATGAATTTCAAAGATGTGGTACATATGGCATCATGATGCAATAAATAATCCTATGCGACGGGCGTCAGCAGATTTGGAGTCAGGTCACGCCACATATACGAACCGTCCCGCTCTGAGTCTCTCTCTGTCTTCCCCTCCGTCCACGATGCCTGCCAAAAAGGTCGCGAACAACGCTTCTACTGCCACACCGACACTTCCCAGGAGCCTACGTCCGACCCGGCAGAAGCATCCCGGCGCTCCCGATATGTCGAAGCCCAGGCGCACCACCGAGGAGGTTCAGCACGAGAAACAGATCAAGAACGCCGAAAAGCAGGCCGTGGAAGACAAGCGCCAGGAAGGTATCACTGTCGCCGCTACAATTGAGAACAAAATCACCGCAGCGGACAAGGCACGCAACGAGCACGCCAATCGTCCCCCTTCTGCCGATATCACCAAGGTTCTGCGCCCACGGCCCGAGAAACAGCTAGCGCAAGATATTCACCGTAAGCATTCAGCGTTCTGTCGCTTTCCCTTACTGATTGTTTGACTCGGAGAAGCAGTTGAAGGCGAGGTCATCGATCCCGTCTCCGACGGCCCTGGCAGTAGCGACGAGTACAAATTCGAAGAGCCGGCGGATGATGACGAGGAGCCCTTCGACCCATCTGACCAAGACGTTCCCGCGCCCAAAACGACGGGAAGAAGCAAGAAGCAGCCCAGAGGTTCCCTTCGCCAGGCTGTCGATGAAGAGCGCGTCAGGCAGGGAGGTCATTCCTCCCAGGTGTCGCAGACCAAGAGGAAGCTCCCGCAGGCTGAGCAAGCGTTGTTTCTTTGACAGGAGCGTGTACTGATTTTTTGAGCAGTTTGGCCGAGCCCATCAGTGGCCGCAAGAAAGCCAAGGAGATCAAGATTGGGGGCTTTCGTAGCGACTGGGACCGTGGCAGGACCCCGGCCTCGAGCTCTTTCGACCGCAGTCGTTCCAAGTCCGCTGGCTCTGCAATGTCGGTCAGCTTCGATGCTCGCAGCCGTTCCAAGTCAGCGGGCTCGGCTATGTCCGTCGACGTTTCTAGCGAAGGAGGGCTTTTACCCCCCAGTGGAGACTCCAGCGATGTCGGGGGTTTCGAATCTGACCACGACGAGGAAGAAGAACGCAAGTTCGCCAGCAAGTCGCATGGGAAGGCTCGCACCAAGGTAAGTTTGATCACCGATCTGATCGCCGCTTACTCTTTCTCAGATTGCGCCCATCGCTGGCATCGTCGAGACCAACGCCGACGGTCTCGTCCCTCTCCGCGGCAATGGAAAGAAGGGCTCCGGTATCCTCAAGAAGAACATCACCCTCGACCACCTCCCCCCCGCTATTCGTAAGCTGTTCCGTACCGAGTTTACACCAAATCTCCTTCAGTACTTTGGGCAACGCGAAGGTTCGCCGTGGGATGACGCGGCCGAGAAGGACATCATAGGTATCTGGGATCGCGTCTTTCCGGCCTACGCCATTGGGGACGACGATGAGGAGGGGTTGAAGGAGATTGTCATGAAACTGGTGAGTCATTGTGTGTTCGCTCTTCTCTGCTCAGGCTGGACTCCCAGGCGGAAGCGAGAATTCATTCCTACCGGCATATGCTCTCCGACGCAGCTGAAGATGGCCTCCACGCTACCTGGGACGTCCTGAACCTCGTCAACCGCGAGGACATAGCGACCACCGTGGCCTATTACCTCGATGGGGAGGATGATAGCTCGCGCGTGTTTTACTATCGGGAATACGAGGACGAGGAGGGTGAGATTAATCCCCAGGTATGTCGCCTCTATATTGCGTCAACGTTCTACTCATATCGCCCAGGGTATTTTCCGGAGCTTTGTGTTTTCGCGGACGCTGGCGGCCCATTTCATAGCCACGGCCAACGCCAAATTCCCCGAGACCCGTTTCAACGTCGAGGACCCCAAGACATTCCCCAGGACCGCGGTCACTTTGACGGCGCTAGCGGTGCGTCCGTTATTTTGAGCTGAGCGAATTTTAATTTTTTCCAGATCAAGCGCGCCCTCAACTACTCAAAGACTGGCAAGCTCATCGTCCCGGTTGGTAAGCTCGGCGAGTTCTCCAAGACCAACTGGATGGACCACACAACCATCCGCGAGGGGGGACCCGTACACGTCTTCACTACCTCCGCAATCATGTCTGTCGTCAACAAGCTATCACCATCCAAGTGGCAGAAGATTGTTGATGCCGCGATCGCTGCTATCCCCAAGGCGTCCAAGAAGAAGGGATATGCCCTCGTTATGGGCGTCACCCCTGTCCCCGACTTCCAGCTCATTGACCACGAATCTGATTGGCGAGTCTTATTGTATGCTTGATGTCGCTGCCCGCTGATAGTTGGCTCCCAGATCCTTTGCTCGCCACGCGCCGCTCCCCGTTCCTTAGTTTATGTATCTTAAATATGCTGTATGCTGCCATATGCCCGCCAATCTATGCTTTATGACCCAAATAACCGCTTGAAAATGATCTTGTATGCTCTTAGGACACACCTTGTGAGGTTGCTTTTATGTACTTGAGACACTTTTCCGCCTTTTTAAGAACCCGGACCCAGTATAAAAAGAGCCCACAGTCTTTTTGGCCTTTTTGCGCTTTTCGGAGCTTTTTTCACTTCCAAAAGAGGAAAAAGCGTCGGGAAGACGATGTGTGAAGTTGCTGATGTAGAAATGTATGTGAGGAACTCCTCCAGAGTGAAGGCAAGAAGAGGAAGGAGAAAGACCTGATTTTGTTTCCGGGCCGTGTATATCAAACTTCTTGCCCATTACCAGTGTAATTCCCGGTAACGTAAGTTAACAGGTCTTCAGGAGCCTGATTTTGAGTTTTTGCAGTGAATCATATTTTCGTCAGCAGTTTTTTGCGTCAGCGGTGATCTCTTGATCTCTCCCCATCAAAATCACTCGGCTTTGTGACTTCGGCTGGCGAGCCAATGATTGCCGCCAGGGAAGTACATAATTCTGCTTAGAACATCGTCCGATTTTGTCGCTTTCCTTAACCACATTATCCAAGTTGAATGTTTTTTACTAAGAGTGCGATTATTAACCGTTCTTTAACGCCTGTTTGGCGGTGCAATTTCCCCTTGCTCCCTGGCTGCTTTTCTTCTGCTGTTACAATCCTCCTTTTTAACTCCTTTCAACATATCTCTCAATGAATGTTCAACCAGTCCCAGAATGTCTCGAGCCTTGATTAATTCTCTATTTCAAAATCTACGCGCACCTAGTCAAATGACCCACAGTCCCACAGACAACACAGCTTCTCTGTCTTGAGATTATTCGCCTGTCTTATATGCACTGTGATCTGCAACGAAGCCCAGTTTGCCGCCGCTACATCGCATATATTAATGGGCCTGCGTCCGGGTATATCCCCGAGGTTTTTCCAAAAATAAATTATGTGGTTGGGTAGCAATATGTCATCTTTCGCTCCTTTTTTTCGTGCTCAATTTTCTGCACTAAAACTCTTTCTATGTCTCCTGCCATGCTGGCGGTTCTGGCCGGTCGCTTGCCGCTATTCTGGTGCCATGTTTTCATGCCTGTTGACCTTGGGCCTACTAGATTTTGTGTGTCTCTTGGCCGGTCAGATGGATGGTCCACGTTTCCCCCTGACTTGAAGCTGTTTGCTGCGTGCTTTTGAACAATATGTTCAATGATTGATTGTTGTGTTCCCCTGAAATCCCTAAAATTCTTGGTTATCCGTGAATTTCTTTAATTGAACCTTGGACCACCGTGCAATTGAATTCTTTGCAGATTTTGGTCTGAATAAATACATTTTGTGCGAGAGACAGAGGGTAAATCGTATTACTAGAGAAAGGCGAAGACCTGCTAAACCTCACCTGTGAAAGAGATAGGTATTTCCGTACGCGGCGCGAGCTGATGTGTGTGTCAGAGTTCAATATCCATTGTAACTCCTCAAATGAATTCAACCTGCCCTGTGCTTCAATTTTGCAAGCATTTGAGGTTTTCAGACAGAGAATCTCCTTGGTACATGTTTTCCCGACATGAATGCCTGCTGTGTGTCAAGACAGCACACTGCTGCTACGCTAATAGTATGCTATTTACATGCCTTCAATTCTCTGGGAGATAGAGATTGGATTCTAGTTCCCACAATACTTCAACCACGTCCTAAATTTCCCTTCTGATCCTCCCCAAAGCCATCCTGTTTGCTGTCCTGATGTGTTTAATTTCGTTAGGACTGGAGACAGTCTGCGTAGTCACTCTTGTAGCTCTTCTGCCACTGTGACGATAAGCTGGGCCTGGTCTGATGTGAATGTTGAATTTATCTCGTTACCGGGCCCTGCCGCTTGTCGGCCTTACAGCTTTATATTTCTGTCCATGTTTTCTTTTCCCGCGGTCTACTATGAATTCAAGACGAATTCGATGTGCATCTGACTGTGTTCAGGTAATAGGCTTATGGAATTCAAAGCTTGATCTCATGTCCCGACACGCTGCATCCAGAAGTGTGCCTATGTTGTTGTTATTCGGCGACTTTAAGGTGGAGATTGGTGCGTATTCATGTATATAAATTATTTTACCTCCTGCATCATGACATTTGACCTTCGGCCAGGAAATCCTAGTACGAGAACCTAGCAATACTATCTCCCGGGCTATTTTATTTTCGCTGTCCCAGCGTGAACGGCGCAGCACGGAGCTTTTCATCACTATTTTTATTGCAGACGTTTCGCACAGGTACTACCTCGACCGTGGCAGGGTTTCTACAAAAGGCGTTAATGCTTGAATGACACCACATCAGGGTTAACGCGGGACTACACTGGTGGTGGCAACATATGAGACTAGGTACGCTGTCAAATTTCCTTTCTATTATAGTTCATTCGCGCGAGTGGCACGCCGGCCGTACACATATGCAGATCGAAGGATGGCATATTTGGTGCTCCTGGTAGGGAGTGGGGTTCAATTGGAGCGCGCCGAGTGGTGATCGACGGGGGCGTACTCAATGCTGTCATGTGGGACACCAGGATTGGATGACGGCAAGCGTCTGTAGTGAGTTCTCGTCAATTGTGGGTGCGGGCGCATAGAATCAATCGAGCCGTGGACACCACCTTACTCGGAGATTGTGACCATAATTGGGGATGTGGCAGATATGACATGTCCTGTGTCTGGGCTTCATGTGGTACTATCGTTTGGTGGCGTTCAAACAGACACCCTTGTCGTTTGGTACATTGGCTAATTTTTTCCTCAGCAAAGAAATTGAGTAGTGCTCTCACAAACCGGGTCATACCTCAGCTTTGCTTCAGTCATTGCTTTCGAGTGTGTGAAGTTGGCGTTCACAAAAGGACAAGTAACAATTTATTCATGCCTAGAATTGCAGTCAAACTATTCCTAGCGTAGACGTCGACAACACGGAGTGGCGCAAGAGTACGTGGCACTGTAGGCAAAGATCAACACATGTAAAAGCTAAGTGCGGTAAATGCATGTGGTTGGCACCTCGGATCAGTACCCAACAAGTGTCAAGGAGGTGATGTGACACCGATGTTTGTTACTGCTAACCGCATGCCTTTAATGCACATGGCTTTCACATGCGTCGGTCTTTGCATGCATGGCTCGCCGAGGCTACATATAAACAGACAGACATGAAGTTTGATCGTCTTCCTAAAATGCCCCGCCAGCCCACTGTCAGCGAAATTCGCCTCAGCAACATCACAACAGCTCTGACTCCGGCGTTGACACTTCTCAACGAACTCAATGGTGCTTTTGGTCCTCCATTTGTTCAATCCATTTCAAACACTGTTCGGTCATTGATTGGTGCAGTACAGGTAATCATTTCACTGGACAGACATCCGAATAGCTCACTGGTCATCATAGAATGTGAAACGCAATAAAAATGACTGTGTGGACCTCATGGAAAACATTCACCAAATACTGTATGCAATTGTGGATCTGCACATCAGGTCAGAAACCGTGGGATCACTACCTCCTTCGGTCCTCGAACATGTTGGGAAATTTGTGGAGTAAGCTATTCTCATCGGACATATTCCTCGCTAACAAAATTTTGACATAGAACTCTTCATAAGATCTATACATTTATTGAAGCGTAACAGGAAGGGAACAAGATTAAGCAACTGTTCCGTACTGGAGAGATGAACACTCTCCTGAAAGATTGTCGTGCCAGGTTAGATCAAGCACAGCAGATGTTCGGAGTATGGGATATATTTTCGTTTACTCGAAAAAATAACTCATTATACATCCTAGAATGTGAATTATGCCACCACAATCTCAGACAGGTCATTGGTAAGTATGCAATTGGGATCCACGCATATTTACTCTGACCAAGCATCAGGTATATGGGGGCTCAAGTGAATTGAACACAAGGTAAAACGGCCCACCCTTTGCCATCCATATTTACTGTTTTCTCCAAAGTTCAAACTCATTTACAATGTTGCCCTCCAAGCCCAAAATATTCCATGGTCGTGAATCTGAGTTGGAGGATATTATGAAAATGCTCGACCAAGAGGCACCTAGAATAGCGATTTTGGGAGGAGGTGGAATGGGCAAGACTAGCCTTGCAAGAGCAGTTCTTCACCATCCAGATACTTCTGCCAAATTTGAACACAGATTCTTTGTCAGTGCAGAACCTGCAACCACCGGAATTCAACTTGCTGCACTCATTGGATTACATGTTGGATTGAATCCTGGTCAAGATCTCACAATGCCCGTTGTTCAGTTTTTTGCAAGGAAGCCATCCTGTCTTCTAATCCTGGACAATCTGGAAACAGTATGGGAGCCAACCAAATCTAGGTCTGGGATTGAAGAATTGCTTTGCCTGCTGGCAGATGCGGGACAGCTTGCATTGATGGCAAGTTCCCGACAACTTTATCTTTGTCTTACTGATCCACTGCAGATCACAATGAGAGGGGCCGAGAGGCCAGCCAAAGTTCGGTGGAGTCAGCCATTTTTGCAGCCTCTGCCACCTCTTTCCAACGAGGCCGCACAACAAACCTTCATTGAAATTACAGATAATTCCTCGGATACCAGAGAGATGAATCAACTTCTCCAATTCACAGATAACATGCCATTGGCAGTGGATCTTATGGCACATCTGGTAGACTATGAGGGTGCTCCCAATGTCTTGGCACGATGGGAAGCAGAGAAGACTACTATGCTTTCTGTGGGTTATGACAAGAAATCAAATCTGGATGTGTCTATTAGCCTGTCTCTATCCAGTCCCCGAATCACATCTGGGAGTAAGGAATTGTTGAGTTTGCTCTCAATTCTTCCAGATGGACTTTCAGATGTTGAACTGGTCCAAAGCAATCTCTCAATCCCTGATATTCTTGAATGCAAGGCTACATTACTCGCCACCTCCTTGGCATATCAGGATAGGGACAAGCGACTTCGGTCACTGGTGCCCATTAGAGAATATATTCAACGTATTTTTCCTCCTTCCTGGTCTCTCACACAGTCTCTACGCATTTATTTCCATTCACTCATGAACCTATACCAGAAATACGATGGACAGCAGCTGCAACCTGTCATCGATCAAATAACACTAAATCTAGCAAATATCCACGAGATATTACAACAGGGATTGAATCCTGGCGACCCCAATCTTGTGGACACAATATACTGCATATTATCCCTGAATTCCTTCTGTAGAATCACTGGACGTGGTGGAACAACTCTGATGAATTGTGTTCTATCAAATTTTCCTTGTGATCACCGAGTGGAAGCAAGCTTTTTCACTGAAGTGTTGCTGTCGTATACACAGCAACCCCCTCTCATTCCAGAACAACTGATTAGTCAAGTAATGACTCATTTCCAACATTTAAATGATCCGGCTCTGGAGTGTAAGTACTCTGCAGTCTTTAATTGAGGTTTTGCTGACCGGACATCGATTGATACCAGCAAGGTTTTATTGGGCAGCAGGAGAGTATTTCCTCTACCACGAGGTGGACCTGTCGCAGTCTATGAATTTTTTTGACAAGGCACTTGAATTGTCGAAGTTGTGTGGAGACATCAATCAGCAGTGCAATGTATTGATAGCTATTGCTCGCCTCAAGCGCAGAACTGGGGATTGTTATACTGCGCATGCCCTGTGCACTGACGCACAAATGCTGTTCAAATTGTCAGCCAACAAGTATCAGGAGGCGCTGGCACTCTGGTGTGCGGCCCTATGTTCAACATTCTTGGGTGACTATCCAGCCAGCATCCTGCAGCTCAACATCGCACGACGGAATCTTTCTCTTTGTGGCGTATCTGGAGGTTTTCTAGATTATACTATCATACGGATTCAGTCAGAAATCCATTTCCGGAAGTCTGAATATGAAGAGGCCAGAATCATCTATTCTAAAATGGCTGAAAATACCTCCGTTGATCTCAATGCCATGCACCATGCCTATGCTCTGCTCAATATTGCAGAGATTGATGCAGCGATTGGTGAGGACAAGCAGAACGTGCGCCAAAACTTGGACAATGCAAGAATAACATTTGGCAGCCTCAATCATCCATCCGGAATCATCTACTGTGACATAGCTCTAGCGGATCTAGAACTCAAAGAGAAAAATATTTCTTCGGCCAGTTCCTTATTCGACAAGTGTCTCCACTTGGGTTGGGGTAAAAACCTCGAAATTACATCCCAGTGTCTGGAACGACTTGCCGATATTGGTCGCTGGGGCAAAATCAAATTTCAACATAAATATAAATGGCCGATGGTATATTTGGGATTTGCCCACAACTCCAAAGACAAATTGGCACTTCACAAGGCACTCCTCTTCCTAGGAGATGTGTTTGTTTGTGATAAGGATCAAGGCACAGCATTCAATCTCTATACAGTGGCCCTTGAAGGATTCACCTATAGGGATGTTCATCGTAGCCGAGCACAATGCATGCAACGTCTCGGTGATCTTGCAAACATCGAAGGACTTACATCCAATGCCATTGCACTTTGGAAGGCTGCTCGACCACTGTTTGAACGATCATTGCAGGCCAAGGATGTGGTCCAAATTGACTCCAGGCTTGCTGCTGCTGAACAAGCTCACTAGAAGGCTCTGGTGAGAATCACAACATTGCATGCACCTGCTAGGGCAATTTAAGAGATATCAGAGGGAGATGTCGGTAAGGTTGAAGATGCGGAAGATGCAGTTGACAAGGAGTCTCACTTCCTGAAGTATTCTATTGTTGTCGAACCCAATATTTATGTATACTCAATGTGTACTAGATTTGAGTACTTATTTATTAGCCCTACAAATAGTAACTCATTAGCATTACTCATATGGAGAGCCCAAAGTATTTTCTATACATTACAAGCGGTAACATCACGCATCGCCGAATCGAAGGGGGAATCCACATGGACACGATTGGATTTAGAACCGGGGGACGCGCCCAGCGCTATGGGTGTTCTACATGTAATACTCATCCTTTGTTTTTCATTCTTATCCTTACCTTAATGCAGTCTCTCTCTGGTGGAGACATACCTACCACCCATTACACGCCCCATTACACTACTCCCCCCCCGGATCCCGAGTCACGAGTCATTCTTTTTTATCTATTTACTACTGTAAAAGAAAAGAAAAAAACCGGAGCGGAACGAAACGTGAAAAGCTTTATGTATCATCATGCAGGACCCGCCCCCGAATCGAACGGAGCTCTCGCATATACAAAATTGTACGTCATTACAGAAAGGCTAATGCACCCAGCGCTACGGATCTTCCCTTCCCTCTCTTAACTCTTGCACTCACTTACTCGGACGGTCGCAGTGGAAAGTCCTACTAAGCTCCGAGTCAAGATTTCTAGGCTGCGGAGATCATAAGTGCGTGGCTTGAGTTTGTTTCTGGACTCAACCAACTATGCTAATGACGCTGGAAGTAATTTCACTCCCCAAAAACAAGAACAAAAAAAAGTTGTATGATTTCGTACGACCCGCCCTCGAATCGAACAGGGCTCCACATATGCACTCCGCCAACACTTTATTACAGAAAGAGGATGCGCCCAGCGCTACGGGTCTGTCTTCCTCCTCTCTTCCCTCTCCTCGAGTCTCGCTCGCACTCAATGAGACACTCGAAAGAATGAAAATAAAAAGAACGGAACGGAACAGAAAAAGCTTTGCGTACCCCTCCCACGACCCACCCCGAGTCGAACGGGGCTCCCCCATATGCAGGACTCTATGGAGAAATACAGAAAGCGGATGCGCCCAGCGCTGCGGGTCTAGCTTTCTCCCTTCTTCCCTCTTCGTACATACTTCATCTTCTCGATGAAACGGCAGCTAATAACTCACCCAATAATATTATCCAGTGTCGTGGCGGGAGTAGGTCGGAGTTCGTAGGTCATTATCATAGCATATGTGGCAGCCATAGTCACAGTTGTAATCATAATTCGTTGCGTGAGGGTATAGTAGGAGGTTATTGAGTCGGAATGGGGGGAATTCAGGGTTCGTGAAGGTATAGTATATAACGAGGTGGATGGAGGATGGACAGATGGATGAAAGAGTCGATGGCGGAAAAAAGGTGTCGCGCGCGTGCGTGCTAGCCACCTTGAAATCCCATCAGCGCCATCTCAATCCCGGTATCTACGCACTCACAACACCCACTACCCCGTCACCTGCGTCGCCAAGCTCTCACTCCCACAAATAAAACTCCCAATCCCCTCCAACAACCCCGGACTCGGCTTATCCTCCTCCACCTCCCCCGGCTTCAAATTATTCGCTTCCGCTTCTCGTTTCTCCAGCTCGCGTTCCTCCGCCTGACGAGCGGCATCAGCGTCTGTGAAGCGCGCATCGCGCTTTTTGAGGATGGCGGCGATGGATTGAGGCGGGTCTGTCACTGTAAGCGCACGTTTGGCGTTAGTGTTTTTCGTTCTCGGCCGCCAAAAAACAGGGATGGCGAGAAGAGGAGGTGAGATAGGGATAGACTACACACACCTTCTCCACCTCCTTCTCCCTCTCCCCCTGCGCCGGTTTCGCCGGCTCGGCAAACGCAGCATGCGCCTCCATCTCGGCGGCCTGGCGCTCCTTCCATGCATCGCGCTCGGCGGGGAGACGCACGCGGGCTACGGCCAAAGTGGCTGTTAGCATTCGTCAGTTAACATTCGTCAAATAACATAACAGCAAGTCGAGGGATTACGCCGAATTTGTTGTGCAATCAGCGTTCGTAAGTAGAAAGGAGTAGGGGAGTCGGTATATGCGGGGTGGTGGAGGGAAGGGAAGAAGGAATTGGTGGTGAGTTGAGGTAAGGTGGAGATAGAGAAAGGAAGCGAGAGGGAGTATAGAATAGGGACGCAGACGCACCTCGTCGGATTAGGCCGAGGACTCTTCCTTGCGGCGGATGATGGCCCAGACGGGGGTTACTGCATGCGAGCGATCGACGTCAGTGTAAGAATCCTCCCCGCCTTCCGAATTGCATCGTCCCGCTTCTGCGCGGCCAGCTTGGTCAGATGCGCGAGCTCCTTCTCGTAGTCGGCTCTCGCCTTTTCGAGAGCGGCGGCTTGTTTAGTGGTGGCTTTGGCTTCAGAGGTCTGACAGCGTATGTTTTAAACCAGGGAAAGTAAAAGGGACAAAATGCAGTAAGTAGGGAGAGTAGTGCACAGGGAGGAGAGAGGTTAGGGAGGGAGTAGAAGAGGGTGCAACGAGAGGAAGGCAGAAAAGAAAGACAAAAGGGAAGGAACATACACCTTCGTCGCCTCTCCGGCTTTGCGCAGGGCCGCGTCCTCCTACGCCTTGATCGATCGCAGCAGCGTCCTTCGCCTCCTCCGCGTCCGCCGCCGCGTCTGTCTGGACCAGACGAGAGAGACACAGTGTATACGGAATCCGAGGTGCGAGCTTGGTACGAGCATCCCATTGTAGCCTCTGTTTATAAAAGAAGTCTTGAGACTACGGATTCAAGTTGCGGACTCTCATGTGCCATGCGTCCACTGGAAGATGTCCATCGATTCATCTTAGAGTAGATATTTTCTATAGCTGTGAAAGCAGTGGTTCGAAGTGCAGGACTTTTACGCGTGAGGTGGCGGTAATTCTGAGGGCAGATGATGGCAGGAGAAGAACCCGCGACGTCACGCGTGATGCGTCCTCTTCCGCAAAACTCTCACCGTCGCAGCAGTATTAATACTTCGTGCCCTTTCGTGTCCTGCCTCTTGGATATCCACAAATCCACTGGCGATATATCTCCAGTATTTTCGTTGAGCAGCGAGGCTTGAGCCGTTTCCTCAGGATCATGGCAAAGTCAGGTCCCAGAGGCTCATCCGCTGGCGTCACGACATCTAATTTTCAATCCAATTCGCTCCAACTTTTTCAAGAATCAAAAACCTGTAGTATTGGCTCGATAGCGGGGGGACCGCTCCTGCAAAAGATATCTAATGCGTAATGCCGTAGCAGGATCACCCGTTCGACTCGGGGTCGAGCCCTAAGTTGGCGCGCGCTTTGCGTTTTTGTCTCCTCGCTCTCCGCCGGTGACTCTAAATCTCTAGGTATTTAATTCGGTGTATCACAGGTATGCGCCGTATCCCAGCGATCGATACCATTTTAATTTTGCCTCTACCTGAACGACTGCATTGTAGCCCATAGTCTGAATGGAATCTTTGCGCCGCCCCAGGAGCCTTGGCAGGGCTCATGTCCAGCTGTGATCATGATACAAAGACTTGGTGTATTCATCTGCACCGTCAACAGACTTTTCCCTCTTCTCACTCATTTATCTGGTACTCTTCCTAACCTACGAAATCACATGTACACGCTCAACGTTCAACCCAGAGGCTTTACTCACCGCGCAGCTGGCGCTCTCCGTATCGGCTCGGCTGCCTCAAGTCTTGTTCTAGAAATCGTTTCTTTCGGAGTCCTTTGTACTTGTGTGAACTCCCGAAGCGCGTCGAGCGACCCATTCACCCCTCCGATGCGGTCGAACTCATTCAAGGCAATCTAGCGCATACACTCACAACCTCGACACTCGACTCTGGGATCCGGATTTGTACTGAAGACAAGAATGAAAACGTTCCGCTGTAGGCGTAGGACCCGTCCCCGAAACGAAGAGAAGTTTATAACCTACCGCTCCATTACACACCCCACTACGATTCGCACTCAACTCCGGCGCCCAAACCGTGAATTATTGATGTTTTTTTAAAAAAAGAACTGAGCTGAAAAAAAAAACGGTAATTTTCCTCTGACGACCCGCCCCCGATTCGAACGGGGCTCCCGCATGTATACGTGCTCCGCCTTTTTACATAAAGCGGATGCGGCCAACGCTACGGATCTCCTGTCCCTTCTCAACTCTTGCTCTTACCCGGATCATTTCAGTAGAAAGTCCCTCCCAAGCTCCGAGTCAAGATTTCTAGGCTGTGGAGATCATGAACGCGTGGGTTGAGCTTGGTTCTATAATGTTGGCGAAGCAAGCAAGAATACATGCCAATGATGCTGGATGCCGTTTCGCTCACAAAAAAGAAAGAAAGAAAAAAGAACGGAAAAAGTTTCGTGTACAGTACCATTTGCAAACGACCCGCCCCCGAATCGAACGGGCTCCCGCATATGCTCTACATCACTGTTTGATAGAAAGCGGATGTGCCCAGCGCCGCGGGTGTGTCTTCCTCCCTCTCCCCTCCTCGAGTCCCGGTCATACTCAACGAGATGGCGGGCAGAAATAACTCAACCAATAATACTATCCAGTTGAGTCGCGAGCCTAGGTCGCAGTTCGTGAACATAGTAAGTAAACTTCGTTCAACCCACAGCCCCACTACCCAACTCCGGATCCCAAACCGTAAATTAAAAACGGAACGAAAACAAGTTTCGCCCGCGCACACGACCCGGCCCCGAATCGAACGGAGCTCCCACACATGCAATACCCCTCGTATCCTACAGAGAACGGATGCGCCAAGCGCTGCGGATCTGTCTTCCTCTCTCTTCCCTCTCCTCGCTCAATGAGACACTCGAAGCCAACAGGTAGTAAATAACTCAACCAATAATATTATCCAGCTGAAAAGGACGGAACGGAACAGAAAATGTCGTGTGTTCCTCCCACGACCCGTCCCGAATCGAACAGGGTTCCGTTTCCTGCTGTTCTCCGCAAAAAGCGGACGCGACCATGGCCACGGGTCTCCCCTCCTCTCTCTTAACTGTGGCAGTTACCGGAATCTTTTTAGCGGATTTTTCTTTTAACCAAGGCCGAGGGTTCAAAGCCCGATGATGGTTGTACAAAAACTATTGCCCAACCCACACCACTCGAATATTTGTTCAGGGCTCATGTGTCTTTCTTTGTAATCTGGAGCATCGCCCATGGGCCATCGCGCACCCAAAGACTCAAACAAAAACAAAGAAGCACCCAGAAAAGCTCTCATGACCTGCCTCCGAATCGAATAGGGAATCCACATGCACGCCGATGCTGATACTGGACATCACTCATAGATGTGGCGGACACCCTCAGCGTTACAGTTGTTCACTACCCGACCGTTCTCAAATTTATTACCCTCATACAATCTCTCTGTCGCTGGAGACGAACCTACTGTAGAATTACATTCAATTCGGCAGTCACGCGTCACAGTGGGGGTTGATGGCGCCGAACTTTGGTCGGTGTCACGCATCACGGCGGCGGTTGACGAATATGTCGGGGTGTCATGTTGAAGTCAAAAAAAACTCTCAAAAACTGTAGAAGAATTGACAATAATATTCCTGTGAGAAGGGGCTTAAAAATGCAGTTGCAACACATGTTTTTAGCATGGTTAAAGGGCAGAACATTAGTTTTGAGCTAAAATTGACTGGAATCATGCAGGGAAAGTTCGTTTGAACCATGTTTTCAGCTGAAAGGCAACTGAATGTCAAAAGCTGCTCCAATTTGATTTTTCAACAGCCTATATTACCCTGCAGCTATTTGATAGGTTACCAAAATTTCCCGCATGTCACGCTCGATTTCGGTCATTGACGAATTGACGAATATGTTCAAGATGTCACGTGTCACACCCCCTGCCGACTTGAATGTAATTCTACAGTACTGGCCCATCACAAGCCCCACTACACGACTCACACTCTAACTCCGGATCCCCATAGCGTGAATTATTGTTGGTCATACAAGATGACTTTCCCGACAATTCATCATGAAGAACACCTCGGCTGTCGTTTCCTTGGCGGACAATGACTCAGATATCGGACTATTTATTCTATCAGTTTTACATCATCAGTTTTGTTCAAGTAGTATAAAAGGAGTAGGAAAAACCCGCAATGCCCAGCTCATCACATCGCCACGGATTCAGCCTCACAGCTAATCTCTGTTTGGTGTTGGTGTGTTCGGGTCAGTCTTGCGGAGATATAAAACATATAGTCTCTGTTTGTGATTGTTCTGTAACTCAATATATATAAAAGAAGTTGGTTCTAGAAAGCTCAAGTGCGAGAAATAAGGGATTAAGTTTTGAGTTGTTTGTCTGCAGAGGCAGGCGTTCACGTATAAAATCAAAGTGTTAAACATTGGCGCTAGCATTTGGTGTTGGAAGTGCTATTAGCCTTTGGACAATTGGTTCATCTGTCTATTAGACTTAAACAATACATCTGTCTTTGGCATCGGAAGGTGGTTAGCTTTAGGTGTTTGACGAAAGGTGCTTTCATTGCTAGTGCTCCTCAAAGTAGTTGAGCGAGTTTGCAACCATCCATCTGCCCTACAGTAACAATCTGAGCACCAGGTGTAACAAAGTTGTGTCATTTCTGAGGCTAGTGTGCGGTCCTCGGATCTATAAAACCTCCAATCTATACCTATAAAACCCAAAAACCCTAGTTCACTAGGTCCTCAGAGACGTATTTCAGTTAGTTTCGACTACTGAAGTTCCTATAAGACTCTATTGAGGCTTCTGCGGAGAGATTGCTCAGTGTTTAAGAAGTGAAAGTTCCATTCCAGCTGTCTGCATACTACAGACCGGACCCGAATTCAACCGAGGAGCGCATTATAGTTGAGGGTAGTGTGTGTGTGGGTGTGTGTGTGATTTGTTGAGTGTGTGTTTTGCACGCATCTAGCAGGTTTCCTAGGCCTACCTCGAGCGCACCGTTTCACCGTCAACCCGGTAACTTCGGTCACACTTATGACAACCACATGACCACGACCATATATGTGGAGAGCGCACGGTCAGTCGCAGGCGCAGGCACATTAGTTTCAATTCAAGTTCAACTTTGTTTGGTGGCATAACATCGTTCCCGTACTTTGAGCAGGCCCCTTGTTCTATGACTTCACAGGGTGGGGACACGAATAGGTTCAGACATGTCTAAGGACATCAGAAAAAAATGCCATGGTTACGTAGCGCACAATAGCGCAAATACCCGTGGTAGCCCGGTATACTAGTCCTCTATTTGATAGCCTTCCATTCAATAAGGTATCTCACTCCACGTTGAACCACTATTAATCGGATTCATAGTGGTTCACCGTGGAGTGAGATGCCTTGTCGAAACAGTTGAGAATAAGTAGTGTGTGAACTTGAACTTGATATCAACACCCAGTGAAACTTCCAGCTGAGTAAAACGAGCCAGATAGAGGTGGATCGAGTAATTTGATGTCTGTCTCGCCAATTCCGCCACAGCTCTTTCTATCTTGATAGGGAATCGAAACCGCTCGAGGTATAGCGAGGTTTAATCCCGGCTATCGAGGTGGGTCTACGAGTTCTTACTGAGGCACAACAAAAAAAAGGAAAACCAATTCATTCAATGGTAATGTACATATATTAATATAAGCGGCACCGTATGCGAAAGTACTCCCTATCCGCTGCAAACCCAATCCAATCGCCTCATTAACCACAGATCAAAGAAAGAGCATCGAGTCGTCTCCGTTGGTGAGACTAGGACGATTGTTAGCAAGAGATTAAGAAGACAGAGAACTCAAAACACCTACGGATGGCCCGGATCGCGGCGCGATGATGCCAACTCGGATAACCCGGGTTCTGTGGCGCTGCTCTGCTTCATTTCAATGCTTGGGAAAGGAAAATAAAAATAAAAAATAAAAAATAAAAAACCCCCGGCATACGTAGTGACGGATGTGCTCTGCGGATGATCAATGATCAGAATCGATAATGCGTACTACGGGAGGCAAACGAAATGAGAGAAGGATTGCCACAGACCTGGGACAACACACATTTAGAGGCGACGTTATTGCTGCGAGCGCTGTCAGCCACTCATGTAAGGATCAATATGTTTTTTACCATGCCCGACGCGAAATCGGACATTCAACGACGACGAAGGTCGGGATAGAAACCTTGCCAGTCATGTTGGATCCGCGTTTGGCTTACTAAATGAGGTTGAATTCATCCTTCTCGACAATGCCACGCGTGGTTGTATGTAGGACGTCCACAACTTCCTCTTGCCTATTCGTGAGTGTCACATTGCTATCTTTCGGATAGATATCCTGGAAACAAATGGGTCAGTAACGTCCAAGATGGAGCAAATGGCGGATCGTTACCCATTGTTCTCTCGAGGTCGGACTCTGGGGCGATTCATTAGTGCACTATGTTGCCCAGCCGTTTCGTACCACGAAATGGTGGCTGTGGCACAGGTGGCTGGGTCGTGACCCCAGCCATCATTTCTTGGTACGAAACGGCTGGGCAACATATAACGGAGGTGAAGTTGCAGGGTGGCCCGGGGAAAAACAGCACCTTTGAGCTGCAAGGTTTTGAAATGTGGGAAGGAGAAGGGTATAGGGGGGTGTACCTGAGGTTACAACAAAGGAAAGGGGGAAGATATGCCTGGCCCCCGAATGATACCCACACTACTATCTCAAACTTCGTCACAACACGTTATGAGAACGGCTCCAACTTGGAGCCGTTCGCAGCACATTACTTAAAGTTTTGACGGTCAGACATACCTGTCTCTTGGGACCGGGAGCAGACCCTTGGTTGGGGCAACAGCCTTCATTTCGCCCCTGTCGTTGTTCTATTGCAGCAGTGTGAACCCTGAGGAATGGAACAGCATGGGACCCAGGCCCACGGGTCGCATGTCAGAACCACGCCGACGGTCGACTCCCCGAACATGAGTGAGTTAGCGCCGAAGTCCGTCTATCATTGTGCTAAGTGTTCACGTAACGCATAACGCGAACCTCTGGACTGAACACTTGGGACACTCGTAACGATAACACTGGGAAAATGAACACTCAGACTGGTATTTTTCACTTGTCATTTTTGCCCATGCTGTATTGGATGATTCTACTCGGCAGCTACGGGTGCCGAGCAATGCCGATACGAAATTGTGGTTGTCGTAATCGCCTTCTCGCATTCCGTAAGGTCCTCGGAGGCGTTTGGAACGAGTGGACACTTTAGCCGGGATAACAGTCCGAGCGTGATCTGAACACTTCGGAAAATGAACACCTTAGGTAACGCGTAACAGGGCCTGAACCCTTGGTCGAATTAGTAAAGTAGACTGCAAACATTCGACAGATCATGTTAGATGTCACTAAGAAACCATGCCAAGAAGGCTACAAATTCCCGTTCAGCTCAACTGCCGCAATAGTGATCGATGTCTCCTCATAACGGATCTCATTCCCCGAGAAAGACAATTCACCGTCTACTCGCGGTGTTCTCGGTATACATGTTGCAATGATCAACAAATAGGTTTCCGTCGAATAATCCCGAAGCCTGACAGCGCATACCGATTAACTGGTAGCGCGTGTACACTTACTCAAATATGGTCACCCTAAGGTTGAACGGTAGTCTGCAACTAATCAGAAGCTTCGGATTTGGAGACAGCGTCAGAACGTGGAGTACAGTTGCACTCCTTTTAACCCATACCCCTATCAATCCATAACCTCTCTTACCTCATAGAATGTTGACGAAAAAGCCATACATTTTGACGTCCGAAATAATGTCAGATGATTTTGGACAGCAAAAATTGACTTTGTGCGGCGAATATGGTCAAGGGAGTAAATTATATGGCTCCCATTGCACTCAGTGTTAAGAACGCTCTTGTGGCACTTAGAAAACATGTCAGCAATCGGAAGGAAGCCATACAGGCTAAGCTCACTCGTAAATAAGCTGTTTCGACAGGAGACCGCAACCGCCACT